>OU342510.1:12405000-13005000 GCA_910589525.2 Ennomos quercinarius
ATTGTCTGCCTACCTAGGTGAGGGTGTCACACAAAGATTATAATCAATGGTGCCACATGTCTAATGATCATGCTGAAGGAAGAACCGTTTTTATTTATTGTACAACCCGTCTGTCTTACGTTCACCACTCTCGAGACTCAGTCTACAGGAAATGATTGTAAAAAGTTAATATCAGAGACAACCCTAGTCTATAGCGATCATAGTTCACGAGTTCATGCATTAGTCGCGTCGCGACTCGCGCGTATTTATAACATCAAATACGCGCGTGGCGGGAGTTGCACACATCTCTGCGACGCGGACGTAACGACTTGCGACGTGTCGCACGTGGCAGACTTACAGACGCCACCGTCGGCTGGTGCTGAATTACTTGGCTTCATTGAATAACAGGTAGTAAGAGCGCCTTTGAAAGTTGGCCTTAGTGCAAATGCTAAATTTCGTTAAATTGCTATCAAAAAGGTTTTCTTTTCGCGGCACCAGTTTGATTATTTCACATCGTGAATAAGTCACAATAGTACATAATTAAGCAAATTAAAAACTAATACCATAAGTCTAGGGGTTAGGACCTTTAGGACTACATCTCAATATGACTAGACAGCAGGTATAATATTTCGTTCAACAGCGTAGACCCACGTAACGTATGACCCATTCATCACAAGCTGGCCCTGTTACCGCCAGGATTTGCATATCCTCGCGAGCTCACGTCAAGCATCCCCAGTAACGGGCCTCTAGGCGGTGGTAACTAGGCCGGCACGTCCGTCCGTCCGTTGCGTCACCAGCCCGGACTCAAACCGGTACCATCCGTGACGAGAAACACGCAACCGCGCCGGCATCGGCACATCACTTTCCACGAAGGGAAAGATTTCCTTTATGGAGCAATTGTTTTACCGCAACCAGTATAAATCGTCTAGAGTTACTGAGACTGGTCAGAATTTACGATACAGCGAACCTTTCTTAGGCCAAGTGATGTGTAGCAATAGCATTTTCAGGATCTACCTGAAATGTATCGCTCTTGGAAAGCTCCACAGTTATTAAATTACCTTTCCAAAAATGGTAGTAGAGAAAATATTATGATTAATAATTACATGTTTTATGCAATACAAAGCAAATTTCAAAGGGCTTCCTAAACAATGGACCCCTATTTTCATCGTAATCGACAAAAATCGAACGTAAGCCTACCAGCAACTAAGAATAATACCTTTTGTCCAAAATACTGTAACGTCAACTAACAGCAAACGCGAGCGCTTGTTCATTGTTAAAATTGTACTGTTTCTAACAATGGATTTCCTAAGAACCGCTACCTAAACAATTAACACGTGCTGACGCAGCGCTGACTGCTGACGTAGAGGAAATGGTTACCCTACTATATCCACACTGTTGCGTGATCAAACTGTTTGATTGATACGTACAATCATTGCGACGGAGCTTCTGAACTTCAGTAACTGCGATACAATGACAACCCTAACCAGAAACAGAAAGTACAATACAAAGTCAAATAATTCAATGAATATGAGCCATTTTTAGCACTTTTACAAGTCAAAATCAGAATACTAAAAATAATAGAACGAACCTATGATAAATGATTGAAATAAAAAGATGTTCTCTACTACTGGACTATTGGTACAAGCAGTTCAACAAAAAAAAAACAGAAAAAAATGAAAACTTCGATTCGAAGCATACACTGTACCACTGTGTGTGTAGTTGTACCTTACAGTATACATAATGTGCTCGCTCAATCTGCTTGTGCTAGCAACGCTAAGCACGACGCACAGAAAGACCCGTAGGTACACTTGTACCTAAGTCATTATGGTAGCTTTTACACCTGCGTCTTTCTTTCCGCACTTAGAAGAGTACCTATGTATAGTCATCGGTCGTAATAACTAAGACAACAGCGACTTTCAGACAGCCGGACCTTCCGGATTCAATTGGCCACTTTCCTTATACGAGGTGAATCGAAAGGAACTTGACATATTGTATATGTATACTATAAACTCCGAGTTTGGGTCTGAAGCCGGAATGCGTGCTGCTTCCGGCTTACAGAAATAAGGTACGATCAAAATCCGGTGAGAATTAGGACGACAGTTCTCCGATTGACAGACGGCTCTCTTGGGAAACTGGAAAAATGTGGATTTATGTCAGCAACACAAGTTCCTTCATCTGTCACTGTTGATATGTTACTGTCTTGAATCTTGGGTCTCAGAGTGGATAATGAAAACCGTGAGCTAATGAGAAAATTGCACTATGCTGAAGTTTTGGTTTTAAATCAAGTAGAGCAGTCAGTGTTATTGGACAATATTTATACGAAAAAATAGCAATAAAACCTGCAGCTACATCGGAACAAAACAAGCCCTGCGGTTCCACAGATCTCACAATCGAATAGATAACAAAAACACCGCTGTCGCGTAGATTAACAAATTTGCCGGTGAAACTCACCAAAAATATCACAAGAAAAGCCCGAGGTGCCGCGAACAAAGCGTGGCTTTCAGCGGCTACACAAATAAAGATATTTTTCACGCAGCCGGCCGACCGTAACAGAACACACGAAATCTTCGAATCCTATCAGAGCCTCGACAAACAAGGCACAAACGACAAAAAGGGATACAAAGAAAACACTGGTATATAAAAAAGTTGTATAAAAAAGATAAATGGAAGCGTTTTCTGTCCGTCTATCACTCCGTACCTTTGATGTGGTCTGAACAGTAGTTGATCTGCGTACAGTCGAGCTGGCACGGGCAGCTAGTAGTTCTACAAACGGGATGATGGCAAACTGACTAACTAATTTAGATATATAAATATTGTATCTTCAGTATTGTTGACCGAGCGAGCACGAAGCGTGAGCGAAGCGTCTCCGTTTCAACTTGGGCAAAAATGATTTCGTATGTCCGGCTGTTCTCCTTTACAGGTCGCATCCCTGAACCAATTCTCGTGAAAATTTTGTGCACAGGTTCTATAATTATATGGATATTTTTGTCAAGTCAGTTATTATGGAAATTTTTCGAAATAGCGAAGCCTTGGGGTTTATATATGCAAAAAGACGCGTGAGGTCTACATCTCACGGAGTCACTAGTTCAAATAAATATTGTATCTTTAGCATTATTATTCACTGACAGTCTCTAGATTACAACAAGTACTGATATGGATTTATTTCGGAATTTGTTTATTCATTAATTCAAGTGATTATTAAGTCATAGATTGTCTATCAATCAGTACAACATCATCCCAATAGTTGAATGACCAAATTCAGTCCGAAATCCTAAAACGATCATAGGACTTTGAAAACGGTTAGACATTATTTACTGCGACACCTTTCCACTCGCAGACACCATCGACGAGACAAAAGAGTGTCGGGGGAGGGGATTACCCTCCCGGATAATCCTCCGGGAGGCTTTATTGTGCCGCCGGCCGCCGCTTTGGCACTTGAAATAGCATTTGATAAAACAATTCCATACCTAGAGTACAGTTTGACCGAGCTGTGCCGATGGCAGTTTCATGTCACCTGCTAAAAGTTACGTGTGGAACGAGTTTAAAACGGGACGCGGCCTCGTGTCTATACAGAGCAGACTAAGCAACTATAAATAACACTTGTTAAACTTGTGTCCAACAGTCCTGGAACATGCAGAGCTGGTGAGCGCCATGAGGTCGAGTTAACGACTGACGTCTGACCCTTAATAACTGTTTTGTTAGTATATTTAAGACTAAAAAATTACACGTTTCTCAAGTCGCACGTATCGTTCACGGTTATTTATCGCTTCAGTACTGGTTTTAATGGTATTTTTGTTAACATTAAAACCAATTAAAACACCTTTCGATAGTAGATGAAAAAGGCGTAGTGTTGTAAATCGATTATTTTATTTTATTGTTACTATAGATCAAAGACCGACAGAAAGCATGTACGAGACCCGCAAAAAGATAAGAGATAAGACACTTCCTTCATCCATAAATAATGGTTCACTGAACTCTACTGTCATTAATTTATTTTATTTATTTACCTAAGGATCCCCAAAGTGTGTGTTTGCATGATTTAATCAGATTATTCATATCGTTGGACACATCAATCATGCTCACGAAAGCTATTTTAAGGACGGCAGAACACGAATATCGTGCCTCTATTTTGAACGTAGCTTTTAACAATATTTTTTATTGAAATATTAGTTCAGTAAATTTAAACTCACTGTTATAAGCACTGTTTTACATACTTGCACCAGCAAAGTGTCATTAGACTAAAATAGACACTTATGAACACTAACCGCTATTTTCAAGGCGTCTCAACGTGGTCAAGCTGAATATTAGGTACTATACACTACATCCTACTCATGAAATATTTAAACTCCATTCTTTCGATTAATTCGTCAAAGTTCTCGACAATCGGAAAGCGTTGTAGATTAAATTCCTGGAAACGGATTTAATTTCAATAATTAATTTTCGGAACGAAAGGTGCGCTGTTTTAAATGTTAATTATAATTAACTATGACTGTTAATAAAACTTGAATGTTGAACTCGTGGTATTAATGAAAGGTTGGTGGTTACGCAATGAAAATATTTCAATATTTTTAACGTTCCTCAGTAAATACTCGATAATTTTGTTATACGCAGATCACCTGATGGTATAAAGCGGTAACCATCCTCTGTCATCCTATGGTGTCCTATCCTCGTAACATGTGCAACACTAGAGGCGTTGCCAAAGCGTTGCCAGTTAAGGAAGGCTTTTTATGAAACCCTTTTTAAAATACTTCCGTTTATCGTATCGGTTCGGGTGCTTGGAGGAAAAATCGTTCCACTGTGTTGCACTTGCAAGTGCGCGACCCAGTATGAACGCGAATAGCAAGTTGTGCGTGATATCCATATTTTCAAGATGTGGATGTGCTTTTTGACGATGCCGAGATGCTATCTCTCCGAATAAAAGTTTTATTTTAAAACCAGAATGGGTAGAGAGAGGCAGAGTACACATACAAAGCAATATATCCCAAAAAGTTATACCAATTTTAGTCCCCAATTTTAGTCAATATTATTGGTATGGATTCTGAATTAGAATCCATTCATTTGATACTGAAAAAAATTTCCAATTGAATTTTTTATCGGTCCAATTATTTTCTCCTTTTTACTTGCGCACGTACAACCGAGCACAAGTTCCTTTGTTTCTGTATAATTCATCTGTGCAGATAATTTAGTGCAGTGCACCATTGTTGGGTATTATTTATCTCGAACAATGATCGACGGGAGACGGAACCCGCGGTTTGCTTGGAATGAATGTACATTTGAGATCGATGTCCTTCATGTTTTATGTATTTACATATAATACGATAAAATTGACGAAGGATATTCATTCTGTAGCCATCTGATCAATCAAAAATCATTTAAAAGTAAATCTAATTAAGCAGCAAGATTGGCCGCTAAAATTCAAGATTATGGTCAAAAATCTGTTAAATATTGAAGATTGGTGGAGCATTTAACTGTTAGTAATGCTTGACTGGCCTGATAGGTCAGTTGGTAGTAGCTCTGTCTTCTGATCTGTAGGTTGTGGGTTCGATTCTTACCCAGGACAAACATTTGTGAGATGAACATAGGTGTTTGTTCTGTGTCTGGGTGTTATATTGTATTCTATGTATGTATTTACAAACAAAAATGTATCTAGTATTGTATCAGTTATCTGGTTCCCATAGGACAAGCTATGCTTAGTTTGGAGCTAGATGGCGCTGTGTGAAACGTCCACACACATGTAACCATCAATACGATGGCGTAACACATGCTGATTGAAAGGTTACATTTACAGTTAATTTTAACTAGGTATAGTAGTAAATACAACCGGGATTACGTTGCAAATTGCAACCCAGCCTATGGTGACTTTATGATTTAATTAATCTTTCTTTCTGAAATGTCTAAGTCTAATGAATTTGGAACGAACTATAACTATAACGCATAGAGGATAAAATCCAACTAATGAGGACATTCCATGGAGATTTATGAAATAATCCGATTAAAGCAATTTAAGCGGCAGTGAGATGACGAAATAAACGACTACAATACAAGTATTCTCTTATTTATAAGGGCTCTATAAATAAAATTAAGGTATGCTATGAGGTGTCATCTTTTTGCCGACGGGACATATCACGTGAGAAAATGAGACAAAAATGTTTTGTACAACAGTTTAGCTTCCCGAGCTTTTAGGAATAAGAGAGATAGATTTAGTTCCACACGCTAATCACTAGTTTTGCAAATCTACAATTTTATCTTCAGTTAATTGGTAACTTTTCTATAAGCTACACTCACGACACAGATACTACGGCAGATGTTTGATGACAAGAGCGCGTTTTATAGGCACTTCGCATACCAAACGCGCAGATTCACGATCCGTCGAGTGGTCGCATGCATTATGTATGGTCCAATTATGAGATGTCCCTATTTGGGCACCGATGGCGGAGTGTGCGGACATTAAGATGTCTGCCGCTGTTTAGGGTACGACACGTCACGACTCTGCTCTAACCTGTGTTGTCGTTGTACCAATACGTGAGTGCAGGCAGACGTACGGCCATACTTGTATGTAACACTAGAGGGAACCTGCAGTTTACACCACAAGAAGAATCCTATGGCGATCTAAGACTTGTAAGAAATCTTTTGCAGAAAAAATAAAAACGTAAAAAAATATCAACTCGGGACATCCGTTTTGGCGTAAAAGCCACACAAATATAAACAAAGTTTTCGCTTTCTTATTATCTGATATTGTTTTCAAACGTAGAATGGACTTGAGAGATGCTTCTGATAAGATTTGGTTTTGTACTACGATTTTTTGTTTATTGTTTGATAGGCTTGCGCTTGACCACTATGCGGTCTAGGATGTAACGCGCTTGCCTAGAAGATACCTGGTTCACTCTCGATTTGAAGACTCCCAAGTCCTCGGGAAATACAGACTGGCAAAGCGTTTCACTCTTTGGCTGTTCGCATGATAAATGTGGAAGCAAATCGCTTTGTTCGCACATGCGAGATGTTAACCATGTAACGATGGCGTTTTTTCGTACATCTGGTTGTCCGATGGTGGAATGATGGTGGCGGAATCAGGTTATGCAACTCCAGTGCGCACTCTCCAAAATACACTCGATAAAATACCAATAAACTGGCCACTTTGCATCTATGGTTGAGGCTCGATCGGTCGGGCAGGCATGACTCGTATCATCCACCAACCCGTATTTACCTATCCAGCGTAATGGATTATGCACTACGCTCTCTCCATGCGAGAGAAGACTCGGGTCCCAGCAGTGGGAGCGTATTGGGCTGACAACAGCGACGGCGACGACGGCGGCCACCTATTGTTATCCAGGTACCAGAGCATGTTCCTAAACGATCGACAGAGTACCGCATTGCGTCAGTCATTCTAAACGACAAAATGTCGAGCCTCATTTTAACAACATCATAGAGCATTCTGTCAAATAAATTGAAGCAGAAAAAGGAATGATTTGACAAACATTTTATTAAAAAGGTAAGTATTCAAATAAGGTTTGGCTTTATAACTTTGGTTTGTTTAAGTTCCATAGCCGGATCGGAGATGTAATTCACTTATACTGAGGAATGGTATAGCTACCTATACTATTATTCATTTTGTGTCGTAGCTCGACAACAGAGACAAGAACCTATGACTTCACCATGGCAGGATGATCACTCCTCCTTGACTTCATCACGCGTACCATGAATTCGTGTCGTAATGAAATGTTTACTCTGATTTTATTTCTTTTTCAACATTTTCCGGCATATACTGAATAGTTGAATACTGATTGGTGAACCTAAACCTGTGTTAATAGCCTGGTCTGGGTATTCAATATTTGATGGCATGCGCAGATATAGGAGTTCTGAACAAGACAATAATATATACTTTTCACAAGTTCACCAAACCAGAACAGTGTGCCTTCTAAAAAAATTATCTAAAAGCCAAGCCTTTGAAAACTTTGTTTAGTGGCTTTATTTATTAAACTAAATAAAATGTGATAGTTCTAAAAATATTATAGATAAATTAGAAGATAGAATCTGACACCTGGTCTAACCATCCCTGTTACTGGTTCCTTATGGGTTGGGAGGTCAGATGGCAGTCGCTCGTGTAATTCTGGTAGCTCACCGCTACAGGTTAGATTGGGAGCCGACCCCAATAACAAATGGGAAAAGGCAAAGAGGATGAGTTCTAAAACTATTGCGGTCCTTGACATTCCGATTAAAAAATCTGCCAACTCAAATTAGAATTACTTTAGTATTTTGCACAAAAGAACCGTAGAAAACATTATCGACCATTATCGATTGTTGTTGAAATTGTTGTTTTTATTTCACTGATTGTGAAAATTGAAAAACAAAAAGTCATCACGTGTCATCCCATCTGAACATCCAGATCCCAATTACACGTGTCAAGTCAACCGTCCAGCATCGATCGACGGCCAGCGCCATTGTTCCGATATTATTTATTTGCGCATAGATTTACGACCGGACTGAATAATGAACCGACGTCATGTGGAAACACGGTTGGAAACAGGGAACGTTTACTGTTTATTGTATGGATTTTGTACATCGCTTTTAAAGATGTACAAATAATTATTATAAATACCTCGACCTATTAAAAGCTATTAATTGTTTTGTAGGAGGTTCTAGAGTGGTTATCTCGAAGCGAAAGGCGCAGCGTAGGCCCCCGACTAGGTGGACCGACGATCTAGTCAAAACAGCGGGGAGCCGATGGATGCCGGAGGCAAGCAGCTAAGTGACGCTCTGTGGGGGAGGACTGCGTTCAGCAGTGGACGTCTTCAGGCTGATGATGACCTCCACTAAGTGGGTCGATGCAGAATGTTTTTCTTTTCCACTCACTTCCGTCACCTTACCCCACACAGTTCAACCACACATTTTTCGGTTTTCTCATTGTTTTGCCATTAACATTCATATTCAATGCTCTCTTCACAACAGTCTTCATCCATTCGCATGGCACGCCCATGGCGCGCTAGCCTTCCTCAGTCCTCAACTAAATAATTTAAAGAGCAACTTAAATAAGGACAACATAGAGAGCATGGCATAAAAACACACGCTGCCAAAGTAACTTTAGGACCACGCGGGCGAAGCCGCGGGCAGAAGCTAGTAGTAAATAAAGAGAGAAAGGCATGTAAGTACCACCAATTTCTTTTATTGGTTTATTACTTCATACGATTTGCGTATAACGGATGCTGGTTCTACCGTTAACTGTGTCAAATCCGATACATTTCGGATGTCGCCAATGATCATTTACGATTGCGCACGGCAATAAAACCCACTTTAGTGTCACAATTTAATCTGTGATTGACGTCAAGATTCAATACTTCGAGTTGTCTCCGAAGAGAAGAGAATAACCGTAACTGCGTAGTCTGGTTAATTGACGGAAAGGATGATTACATGTCTTCAAAAACTGCTCCACTCTTCTGCTTACAGATATTTAGCTTCTTCATATTCAATCTGATATGCTATTCGACTGGTTTGATAGCTCAGTTGGTAGTAGCTCTGCCTTCTGTACTATAAGTTGTGGGTTCGATTCCCACCCGGGACAAACATTTGTGTGATGGACATCGATGTTTGTTCTGTGTCTGGGTATTATATTGTATTCTATGTATGTATTTAAAAACAAAAAAGTATCTAAGTATTGTAACAGTTTTCTGGTACAAGCTATGCTTAGTTTGGGGCTAGATGGAGCTGTGTGAAATGTTCACACATAGTTATTATTATTATTTATTCATCCAACTACATATTTAGGCCCACCCAAAGAAAAAATTTCGGTATTTCAAATATTACTCGCCCAAGAACCCTTCAGATGCTACCCAAGTGATTGGGCATACCACACCCACTGCGCCTTGCCCACATTTTTTCATTTGAGCAGCTTTATCACTCGTTCGCCTTGCCAAATGCCAACCTTTAACCATCAAAACTGGAGGACAACTAACTGAAAAGCACTCCTGCGACGCTAGCCTCGGCTTGGGTCTTTGTCGAAAGAATCGAGAAGGATTATGCCAGCGTACGCAATCAAGAAACCCAATCGACATCACAATAGAAAAATCACTCACCAATAAAAGGTTTTCCATCGAGCCGCTTCATCCAATAGAATCTCTGGCTGTGAGGCTTGTTCTCCCTATCGTACGCCTCCCACTGCTGCCTCAGGAAGGTGTAGCAGACGCAGCAGCAGCGCACCGTGCCGTCCTCGTCCACCTCCGTGCGGTACCCGGGCGGCGTCGTGTGCGCGCCAAGGAATGGGAAGTAGGGCTCGTTCGTCTGCTGGTGGAACACAACTGTTATAGGTTGGATGGAACTTTACAATACACTGTGAGCGGCGTGCGGTGTAAACCCTGTTTAATCCTCTTTTGATTAGGCTCTTAATCTTTTACGACTATGGGCGTGATCCTAGATTAGGATATTCCTTGGAGCTCCCTTCCGTATTACCGGGTCATTGCACATTTGGTTATTTTCAGTATATTATGTTCAACATAAATATATTTATTTATAGATAATGCTGAAACCGATTTATCACTGGTGAATCATACTCAAGCAGTGATCAAGAATTAATAGCGTCGTCTAACACGCACCCTGCTATAACTTGAGTCATATTCTCAAAAATTTACCGCTCCTGATAACTTTTTTATTTAGCTTTACTTTTAAGTTTCACGCACGCCGTGTCATTGTTTTCGTGTGAGGTGCACATCTTCACATCCATTACCAAGCATACAACACACTAAAACTTAGAAAATATTATAACTACGATGCTTTTACGTGCGGCTCCGGCAGTGAAGTGAAACGCCGTAAATATTAGTTGTCAGCGGCGGCACTCTACAAAATAAACACGCGCGAAGAACACCTATTTTTCCTTGCCAGTTTACGACGCAGTACACTTTGCCATCAACTTGTACAAAAAACATCCACCAGCACATTTCGTTACGTCACCGAACGGCTGCCTTTTGGCCGATGCAAACAGAAGCATAAATCTATTAAGCTCTATTCATACCGGCGCGTCATTCGTACCGCTGTGGGTAGCGCGCGGGATTCCACGTTGTATTGAAGTTCCGCGGCTAGAGCGAAACTTCATACAAAATACCCACGCGGAATCCCGCTACTCACAACGGTACGAATAACGCGCCTGTTTGCAAAGGACTTTATTCTGTTTCACTTATTTGTAACAAAAAAATGACGTTCAACGACCCCATACTCTTACAGATTCCTGACATGTTTTACATAGCTGGAACAAAACTGATATACATACTTTCTTTTGCAAGGACTATCATCAATTTCTTCGAATAAACCTAATTTGCTTTCGTTGGGGCAAAATTATCATACAATCAATACTTCTGAGTAACCGCAGGCATAAAACGTCGGGGTGTTCTTCCGAAAAGTTCTCCGTTTGCCATGGAACCAATAATGCCAATACAAGTCATAAAGATCTGTCCCGATGCCAGAGTCAGAGGACCGTGACAAATTGTTCAGGCGGTTGCCAACCAACTTCAGCTAAGAAGGCCGTTAAGACCACTAAAAAACTTGTGCAAAAAGTTAATTTAAGTCATATCTACTGACCATTGTTGCGGTCGTTTTCCTTCCGTATTGATTGGTCGGTTTTGGTTTTTGGTATCTCGATGTTCTTATGTTCTAATAACGGCAAAGACTAACACAGATATTTTAGCATTTGATGTAGGTAAGCCTGGTCCAGATAGTGAATGCTAGCGCGACCCTATCTCGCCCCATCCCGGCGGCGGACGGATCACGGGGGGGTTTTATTGGGTTCGAGTCTCACATACCGCCACCCCCCCCCCCCCTCAAAAAAAAATAATAAAATAAAAATAAAAGGTAAGCCTAGTTCACTAGCAAGTACAGCAGTCATTCATTAGTGTCATTACGCTTATAAGGCAAGCGCGTTACTTGCGATGCGTTGCTTGGTATCGTGAAGCACGTTCACTAACGCTCCTATAGCTAAATTGAATTACCAACTGCGTAAAGATGTACGTACTAGTTCTGCTTCATTAGACATTTTTATTGACCTAAAAAGAGAGGAAATCTTACCCGAGTATGTGGTGTGACCTCATTGAGCTATAGTTAATGTAAATCTGCGTACCTACGATTCATATATCAATGGCACAATCTATGAGAACGTTTTATGAGAAAACTGCACGAGTTATTACTGCAGCGTATTGTTGGACGCAGTGCGCGAACTTGCGCGTTTCCTACAATTACAATTCTACAGATTAGGGTTGTCTCTTGTCTGCCTTTTGAAGTGTATGATTCAAAAGATTGATTGATTGATTGATTTGTGTATGTTTCTTTCGAACGGGCTACTTTCGTTAAGGTAGCTAGTGCATTCTCTTCTCTCCTTTAGTAACAGCAATGCTCACAAGGACAATGAGCGAGGCGCCGCCGCCGTTTAGTTGACGTCAGGTTGTTTTCTTACATGTTTTTTCATTATACTTGATTACAATCCGTATGCTTTTGGAAGTATGTGAGTATTAAAATGTCATACCTTCATTAACTGTGCAGGCATTACTGCCCTAGCGTTAAAATTGTGAGTTTTGATACTGCTAACTCCCCGTACATTGCTTTTACTGTCGCACCTTACTTGGAAGAGGTGACGCTCAACCCATTATATTTACGTTATGTGGGAACCGTGATCATAATGCTAACATTGTAGGTTGTAAATATCGGCTCTCTCACGAGCCGGTTCGCTGCGAGATCGTTTCGACATGTTCCGTGATGAAGTGCAAAAGCTGCTATGGCGAGGTTTGGTTTCAATTGACTTTATAGGGTGGTCTCAATATTGACAAGCGATTCAACCGGCGGAGCGATGCGCGGCCCAATTACATAATTTAATTCTTAGAGTTCTCGATCCAGGTACAGGAAAAGGAAGAAATAATAAAAAAAAACTATAACAGGTAATAATAATCTTTCCAACTATTGCCACCCGATGGTGTGGGTAGCCAGAGACAAAGTTAGCGCCTCTTTTGGGCTCGTATCATTCCTTGGCTTTTTAGGTCCTTGGCAACTACTGTGTTGGCGACGCAAGACTCAGAAGTACGATTGATCCAATCAGTTTAAAACAAATACAGTTATTCATGGCATTCACACACATAACTACGCTGCAAAGCGAACACAAAGCAAAAAATGCATCTCACATGATTTACAATGTAAGGTGTGATGGATGACAAGTACAGGTCTCGAAGTCCAGACAAACAAGGCTTGGGGCTGGGCAAGCGGAGTCGGAGACCATAATACTACAAGTTTTTCAAGTTTCTAAAATGCTTTGCTTATTCAGTTATTAAGGAACCGAACGCGATCGAGTAAGTGCTGAGAACTCTTCCGTAACGTACGAATAAGAATGCTACGTACGATAATATCCTTTGATGAAATGGGTTAAGCCGGCTTAGTTTCATACTTGGAGGACATGCTTTTTCCAGTTACTTTAAATACCTAACTACTGAACTGATTCTGATCAAATTTCTGTGGAACCAATCTAACAGTACCTATAATCGTATCAAATAAAAAAAAAATACAGAATCCGTTAACAAAATAAGACGGAGCTCTTAGGAAACAAAAATAAAAAATACAACTTACTTTTTTAGAAGTTGGTTGAAATTGTGTATAGTAAATAGCGCTTTAGCTTAGATTATTTCCTGCAGTAAATAAAATAGACTTTTTTCTACGTCATCGTAAATACTGGAATGACAACGCACCTGAGCTGACGACCTCAATAAAAATGTCTACAGAATACAGACACGACACAATAAGGAAACCAATGATATTATATCTTTTTTATATAAATTCTATCAGATTTGTCACAATTTTCAATAGTTGCGTCAATACTATGAAAAATCTGACTACTTGAATTTAGAAATTTTCAATAGGTGATCAAAATCGATTTGTGGCAAATAGCAATTTACTGCTGTTTAATTTGCTGTTAATTGTATGTGTACTATTTATTGTTTTATTGTCACAAATAAATTATTTTTCTTTCTTTCTTTCTTTCTTCCAAATACGAAGATTAAAATCACCAGAGATTTATCAGTGCCAACCATAATGAATCACAGTTTTGACATTCCCAACCCTTCGAAAACGTTTTGATTCGAAATCCAGGGTGCTGGTCCTGGGTAGCAAATAATTGGTTATTTTTTGACTATGATCCGTCGCCCCTAGCAACCAAGAGGTTCTCTCTATTCATGAGCAAGTACGCCAAAGCCCTAAAAAATAAAAATGTTTGTTATCACTGCTATCAGCTGATTCAACAGTCAGTGCAATGTTAGTAAATATTGCATCTTGAATTTGGCTGATATATAGGTTCTACGTATGTTATATAACCATTAGCATAATTAAAATAAACTTCGATTTAACTCCTTATCTTCACCGCAGATCAGATCACAATGCGAACAATTAATCAAAGATTTTATCGCTTACGATATCAGCACAACACGATTATTGGATTGATAATTAAGTAGATAAATTATCAAAACGTGTATTTTAATAAGAATGTATTAATGACTATTTATAAATCACTAAATACCCGGTGGGTGATATTTAATAAATAATATCATTAATATTAGATTAGAGCACTTGATAAATATACATTTAATTTAGTCGTATTAAGTTAAGCTTATTATGTCGTATGAAATTAATTATCAAAGAGTAGTTTTACTATGCAAAGAATATATATTTACAAAAATAAAATTACTAAGCGTTGATTTATGAAAATACGTGAATATGGGGAAGGTCAAAGTACTTACGTCATAAAAACTCTTTTTGAAGCGCGCCGCCGCCGAACCGGTAATTGTACTTGCCCTATTCCCTAACCCCTATTTGGGGACCCCACTGCCAATTTTGTAATTAGACTTTAGTGCATATTGCATGCGCTAACGGTATTTAAAGGGGTGCCGGTCTATCGGAGCAAAACAGCGACATGTGCGTAACACCACCAACCAGCTACCCCTCTGAATTATAGGGGGTGGTCTACCTCCCGAGCAGGACACTGTATGTACAACCCTACAACCCTATAATTTAAGTTATAATAATAATTTAGCGTTTGGTCGAATAATTTGCGGGATAACAGGGAAGTTCATTTTACTATAATTTATTTTTATTTGACTGGCCTGTTAGTTCAGTTGGTAGTAGCTCTGTCTTCTGAACTATAGGTTGTGGGTTCGATTCCCACTCAGGACAAACATTTATGTTATGAATGAACATAGGTGTTTGTTCTGTATCTGAATGTTATATTGTATTCTAGGCATTATTTACAAACAAAAAATATATAAGTATGCTTAGTTTGGGGCTAGATGGCGCTGTGTGAAATGTCCACACATATTTATGATTTTTATAGCAGTATCGCCTGCTCAGCGTAATCTACAGATTAATTTGTAAAGGAAAAATTTGAATCACGAGCGGGACTTGAACCCGCATCCATCCGTCCCTAAAGCCGGGACATGCTTTACTTAAGCTACCGTGACAAGTGGTCTCGTGTCCGAATTTATCCTTCACCTTTTTACAACCAACTTACGGGGTTGGCGGCTTTAGGGACGGATGGATGCGGGTTCAAGTCCCGCTCGTGATTCAAATTTTTCCTTTACAAATTAATCTGTATGTCCACACATATTTATTTAACAGTTCTGTGCATACTTTGTGCATTCTATGCATCGCAATCGCAGCACAGTGTTGTTTTCATATTTTTCGCCTCATTAAGCTCTACATATTCTTCTGATTCTTTTCTTCTTGTCGAATAGCTACTAGACTGATAGCCGTAAGACTACAGATATTTCATGCAAATAACCATCACAAACCGGAAGACGCAACGTGGGTCGGCTCCTCACTACGTGGCCCGACGACATGGTCAAAACCGCGGGGAGCCGATGCATGCAGGAGGTATAAGTAGCTGCTCAAAGTGGCGCTCTATGGGTGAGACCTATATTCAGCAGTGGACGTCTTCAGGCTGTTGATAGTTGATGATGATGATGCAAAAATAAAACCATATAAAGAGTGACACTTCTTGGACAAGAAAACTTCCCCCTCCAACGCATTCCGTTCGCATGCTGTTCATGCTGCGCATGGCATGACCTACATTCACCTACTGTATACATGACAACGACTATCTAACGCATTCACCATCAGTTTTCACACGGTACGGGCCTATTCAGTCAAATAGCCGCAGTCCAGGCTAGACACATCAATCACTAGCCCTAGCCCCCCAGCCGACGCTGTTTATAAAACATTCTGAAGAATGCGTACTGGAATCAAAACAAAGTGGTTCCAGCGCGGACTGTCAACAAGGCGAAATTGGTCGGAGTCAGATGTCAAACCGTTTACGGTGGCAGCCAATTGCCAACTGGTATATACTGGTTCCTGCCGTTTGGACAATTGGTGGTGATCAATTCGTGTTATTACGAGGTGTTCATCGGGGGGTTACCATGGGACTTTGTTGGTGTAATTTATCTCAGGGAAAACAACAGGTTCCTGCTAGTTAAAGACTTAAGGCCTCCTCATAGTTTTTGACTTCAGACTTGTGCATTGTACAATGCACACACTACACAGCATTATAGGTAATTCCAGAAGTACTGACACCAAAAATAAATGGACATTACCTTTAATTAACTTACAGACTTACTGCCTAAATGCTTACAAAAATATGCAGGTTCCAGATGGAAATGGTTAATCAGCTTTGCTGATGTAAGCCGACAATGAAGATCGTCCCACCCAACGATCGGATTGAACTTCTTCGATAGGTTCTACATTTTATCCTTCTTCAATAGTCGTCAAGCCAAGTCAGAAGCCAATGGGCGGCCTAAAAAATTCGGATACCAGGGCTAACCTCGTGCCTACGAGAAGAAAAAGAATAGATTCAACACCTTATTCTATTTGAGTTAAGGTCCTTACCTGTGAGTCAGGCTTCACCCTCACAGTGTACTGGTCGCTGAAGCCAGCCACCCCGCATACGAAGCACACTCGCAACTCGTCGGCCGGCGTCGCCGCCGATGGCTTGTCGCGACCTCCCGACGGCGACGCCGGCTTCGTGCCGAGCGAGCTCTTTATGTAAGCCTTGGCCTTTTCCATGGCTTGCCTGGAAAGAAGGAAAGTGATGTAAATACAAGGAATGTTTTAGAAAGGTGAACAAAGACACCGCTCATATTTGGGGATGGTCAAGAAATGATTCGAAACGATTAGAGAACTTCGTATGAAAGAACCTACGTCTAAATTCAGCAGTATATTCCACTGATGATGACGAAGAGTTTGGAAAAATTATCATAAAAAACGACAGTGTGTTTAAGGTAAGGGATATTAATATGTGGCCAAGCTCTAGAGAACCACTTCAGGCAGGATGCGAAAAGACTTCGAAGAGTTTCTAGTAGTAGCGTTTCTATTTGAAATTTAGATGCGACTGGCAGACTCCACACGCCACGTGCTCAACACCCCTTACCCACGTAGAGTGCGATAACGCTACATTTTACGTCAAACAGTTGTTTAAAGATTGCGTTATCTTCGCGCATAAACAAACGATATCAAATGTATACTTTTTATAATAGGGCAAAGTAGCACAGACTTCTATTTTTTTTAATGCTAAAATGGGCATACTTTTGACAACATCTCACCTGATGGCAAGTGATCAAGTTGTCAAAGGTGGAGCACGTTTGCCCATGAGATGCCCATTCACTCTTGACTTGAAAACACCCAGGTTATACCCAGGAGGAAATACTGCTGCTGAAAGAGCATTCCATTCCTTCACCGTTCGGACTATGAATGACTCAGCAAAACGCTTAGTGCGAACTGGTGGAATAGTTATCCCTAAAACAAGCTTTCCTTCACTAATCAAAGGGAAAGAGCATATTAAGTAGGTATTACGGCAATAAATGTGAACACCAGTTCACCTTGACCCTTAAAGTAGACCCTATTACGATAGAAAGCGAAGCAGAGTCAGTCGCCTGTGTTTACTTATTTACTGCTTAAAATAGTTTCACTTTCCTCAGAGCATTGCGTCGGTAACGGTAACAAACAAAGTAGATATTGATACCGCGCGGTCAGTTTAGAGAACGGCACCACACATTTCACAATCATCTACAAAACATCCAGGAATGAAGGAGACGTGTAGATTTCGAATTGGAACTGTATCGATGAATTCAGAATCGAGCTGCAAAGTAACTGAGCGATGCAGATGCAGTTTAAGAACTAAGACACAGATTAAACAATAGCTAGTACTACATAATCGGAGGGCTATTAGACGTGAGTCACACTCCTACCGAATCGTGGACGGCGCGACCGACAGATCGACACCAGTTTAATGAATATTTAATCGTTTTGCAACGGGTGTTCGTAGAATAGTGTAAGTCTTAAATCGGTTATGATTGGTTCACTTATAGCATGAGAAATGGAAGGACTACATTTAAAAAATGAAATGCTGTTCAAAGATAAGCACATTACTTGAGCGCGGCTAGACCGCAATGGCTATTTTTTTTTCGTAATACTCCTAATTCAGTTTTCGCGGAAAGTTTTTTTTTATGTTTCCCGGAAAATTTTAATGTTGGCGAAAATCTGAACCACGATGACGTTTATAGCTTTTTAGTCATAGTAATCAAGACAATTTGTGATGCAAGGGAGCAAACCATACACCAATGAAGAAAGCAATCTTAAGCATTGCTCATCGCGGAAAATCTGCTCAAACCTTACACTCGCATTGTAAGGCTTAAAGCAATGTCTCATAGGTTTAAGGTTTTCCAGATTTTGCTTATACGGTAATATCATTTTATGTTTACAATGAATTCGTGCAAGTTTCACTACTGATATTAAAGTACCTAATGTGTTCTCCGATCGTGTCGTGCGATTAAGTTAATGTGTCGCGCGATAAACACGCGAACCGGCGACTATTTATTATGTGTGATTTTGTGACCGCGATCGTGATACAAAAGTGACCGGTTCATAATTAACCTGAAGTTTAAACGTTGAAAATGTTTTATAGTTTTTGTAAGAACCAAAGACCTAAAAAAACAGGAATAGACTTGATATGAATGGAGCACAGACATCTAATACTATATAACATTATCGTCACTACTACATAGACGAGAATAAATGATATATCCATTACTTTCGCTCTTATTATTTGATAAGTTTATCTCTTTCCTTTTTGCTGTTGCAACACTTACGCACCCATGGACAAAAAGGAATGCGTGCCCAAAACGCAATTATGTTACCATGGAAACATCGTTGTGTGGCAACGTTCCATATAGGAACACACCCGAATTATCTTTTCACCACTAAGTATTGATGTGCATGTCACTGTGTGCGTGAGATTTCCATGTTGTAAAAAGTGGCACGCAATATTTAACTTATGTTAAGTCTGCTTACTAGTATTAGATGTCTGTGGGATGGAGCAACTTTTGTACCGATTCAAAGATTTAGTATACTTTAAATCCACGCAGCAGGGAGTCCCAGTCACATCACAAGTAAACACAATCTTTTAATAGTTCCTGAATTGACATAATTTTAATACTTAGAGGTTACCGTTACACCCGCAATTAACAATTATTCCCACAGGCACCTTTTCATTTAACTGTTACGGGATAAAAATGAGTACATTGATTTCAGCAGTGTAAACAATACGTGTGCAACATTTCATCCAAATAAAAGTCATTACTTTTGGCGTGAGCCACACCAACATATAAAAAAAGTTTACCACTCAACTGAAACCTACATAGTATACTTTTTGTCCCAGAAAATTGAGGGCTACATCGGGCCTCCAGTATTCATTAAATTCTTTACAAGCAATAGGCCGTGTAATATTCAAATACCAAGTCAATTAACAGGCCGGCACTCGATCCCGTGTTCACTGTCCGTTTCAGCCCTTTCAATTATATCTCCTACCTGCCACCCTTAATGCTGCAGGTAACATCCCCCAGTCTCAGATCGATCTGGACATTAGTACATATTCTGTGACAATACACTGTCCAGAGCTTGATCAGAATGTTGGTTGGGGTTAGCCGTATACCGAGTAATAGTACCTATTCTCTATTCTCAACTCAGCGAATCTTTACTTCTCATTTCAGCGAGTTGGCACCGTTCGAGCGGCCACCAGGGCTGCCTCTTGCCTAACAAGAAAGAAACGTAGGCTGTTTGCCACAATAAGGCGAATCAGAACTAGCCAACAAGCGAAGCGTGACGTTAATTGAAGTTGTTCTTACATGCTATCTTATCTTATTTAGTAGTTCAGATATCAACATTCTCGATAAGCATGAAGCGGTTGTGATAATGTTGGATTTCCCAAAATACTTATATATTATACACAGATGGGAAAGTGAAGTTATCTGGGAGATTTGTTTCTAATTTTAATTACAATAAACTTTAGGTTCTTAGGCCAGAAATTGCACTCGCAGAGTTTTATTATTTCTTTTAACGATATTTTATTATTTGCGTGTCGCTCACGTTACACGCAATTAATATAAGAAAATATCACGTGTCGTACTCACGTTAAATGTAAACGGCAATATAAGCACTAATTGAACAGGACAAAACTTTTGAGTAAATGATAGCCAAGTCGCATGGAGTTGGAAGTCTTCATCCTGTCCAAGAGAAGAGAGAATGGAAAGGGAAAAACATAGGGTGAAAGGCGAAGGAAGTCAGGCTTGCCCTCCTTCGCTGTCCCATCCTTTCAGCCTTTTCTCCTATCTTTTTCCCTTTCGCTTCCCTCTTCCCATGAATAGAGTTAGAACGCAAAGCTAATTAGCCTGTGCGAAGCCGGGGCGGGTCAGCTAGTGGTATACTATATTTGTATCTTCACAGTCCGCAATCTGTACTTGTCGCCCACCCGTTTCCACCCATGACATGCAGCATTTCAAAATTTTCAACCCACGCATTATACATAGGAACGAACATGGTGCATGGCGTCTGAAATCCCCTGAAGCGGCACCCCGTCTGCCTGCGACATGCACGTCAAACTGACATACGTAGACATACATCTCGTCTGACGGACAGACGGATAATACAATCGATATTTGCGTGTGGTACGTCCGAAGGGTCTAATTGTTAAACCCTTTGTGGAGTGCGGCATGCAAATACAGTTAGTAGAATACGAAGTCCTTACATAATTATGCGCACTTTCTGCACGAAAACTGTGTAGCTGACCGGTTCTTAGCATTCTCATGAGTAGCCAAGTTTCACCAATGGTTTCAAAAAAATAGAATCTGGTGGATGTGATCTAAATTCAAGAAACAATGCTTTATTTCTTGAATCTAATCGGAAAACCTCTTGCTTTCGGTTGCTCTCTTGCTCTCTTGCACGGTTCCTATTGTATATTATAATGCTCCGTCTTACTGACGTTTCCATTCAATAAATAATCGAAGCTACTGCCTCAAAAATATCGAATGATGCGTACAAGCTCCCATACTGGCTGCTTTGTATTTACAGCAGCCTAGAGAAACATATAGGAAGGTACTAGATATAGGTATAGGTCTAGCGTCCGTTGTAGACAGGATTCTAATCAAGTTTGAGTTAATAACAGAATAATTATACAAACTAGAATGAAACGACTCGGCTTGGGTCTAAGCATAATTTAAATTAAAATCAAATATATTACCTATTTCATCTCGTCAATTAGAATTAGATGGATCAGATAGATGAATCATTTAAAGTTATTCTATATTATTATATATTTCGTGGAGATAATTAAATATAGAGGCACAGAATTAACCCTGTACTTACATAGGTTACATAGGAGAATAGGATTTTTATTTTATAAAGTAGTAAATAAAGAACTGTTTCTGCTTGTGTCTTTGCCTTTGTAATTAAGAATATAGATCTTTCAATATGGTTTAGCAAGCCATTTTCTCCTAAGCCAAGCCAAGCTTTGCTGTAGGCGGACACATCTAGAATGCCCTATAGTTCATGTTCAGAGTCCTACCTACTTACTAAGTATGCTCAGCAAGTAAACAACGACCAAACATTTGCAACTCTATAAACCTTATAACGGTCAGCTGTTACTGGCCCATACACCACCGACCTAATCCTATAATCTTAGGCTAATCCATCTGTCGCAACATCTGCGCAAGGTGTGGACGAGCTTATCGCTCCAACGTTGTCCTACATACATTGGCCGTTTAGTACCAAACAGGCGTTTCCCGCAGCTGGTATAGTTTAGCAAACGATCAATCATAGTTTAAAATCATAGATATATGAATATAAAATAGGGAAGATAACTAGGTATTCGGGAAAAAATGCTTCTACTTGTATAGTTCATTTCAAATGGGATGGTAGGATTCCACGCGAGACTTGGCGATTAGGGCTGTAATGTTAATATGTGTGTTAATCTATTGTTGCGAGATTAGGCGTTAGGTTAGTTAGGTGATAACATAAGGAGTGGTATTTACTATTTAGGGTCTTGCCAAAATGCCGAAATGATTGATTGTATCATGGTCAAAATGTGTAAGCGTACGTACAAATGTTAAAATCTTTATAGCATCACGGTCACAATGTATAAGTGACAAAATGTGTAAATGTCAAAATACAGTGCAGTGTAACGCAAAACTATATTAATTTAGAGTTCCGAGTGATACTGCAATCTGTTATGGGCAGCCCGTGACGCTTAACATCAGGCGAACGACTAGCTCGTCACGTCATTCATTTACATTAAAAAAACACATGTCGGACAAAATGTGTGATTAAAAAATGACCAAAAATACAAGTTATTTACGTGGGCCTACAGAATAAAAACTAACCGTGGTTATGATGGTGGTTGGACCACAAGCCAACAAACAGTCACCAGAGTTTACTGACACCTAAACATTTTAAATTTTTTATTTTTCGACGTTATTACTATTTCACATTAATATGTTTTGATTAATTGTAGTACATTTATGGATATCCTGACACCTGTAAAGTTTAATATATGCTGACACATGTATGTTGTAACTATGATACAAACAATCAATTGGGCGTTTTGGCATGTGAACCAATTGGACCCTAAATCAGTGGTATTTACAATCGATACCTGTAAAGATCTTATTCACCAACAGATGCTTAACTTTAAGTGTTAAGGTAAACAATGGATTAACATTACGCCCTAATTGCTAAGTCTCAAGTGGAATCCTGACATCCCTTTTGAAATGAACTTGTGTGATGACTGATGCGACTTAACCTGCTTATTGGCAATTGGCAAGTGGTAACAAACAGTACAAGTGACAGTTTATTTTTATAAAAAATGAGCTGCAACAATTACGCAATTAATATTATTTTCATTTACCAGCACTTTCAAGACACCGCACGTTCGCGATAAAGGGGCGATAAAATACGGCGATTAATAAAAGGCACGTCAATATTACATTTTATTGGCGACTACACGTGCACGAAAAATGGAAGGCTTCGTGAAAATCTTAATTTATCTGATCTATAGATAGCGCAATAGACAGCCTCTGTGGTGTGGTGGTTGAGCAGGGCGGCTCATAATAATCATCATAAATTTGAGCAAATAAATGATTCTTATTCTTCTTATGCACCTAAAAAAAGCGCAAATACTTTTTCTCTGTCTGGATGTTGTGGGAGCATGGTCCTCATACTCAGTACTTAAGTCCCTAGATACAGGGAATCCTAGTTAGGGTACAGGTTCTATGTATGCGATATTAAAAGAAAAAAATATATCGACTGACTAAAATATATATGATTGACTGGCCTGTTAGCTCAGTTGGTAGTAGCTCTGCCTTCTGAACTATAGGTTGTGGGTTCGCTTCCTACCCAGGACGAACATTTGTGTGATAAACATCGATGTGTGTTCTGTGTCTGGGTGTTATATTGTACTCTATGTATGTATTTACAAACAAAAAGTAGTATTGTATCAGTTATCTGGTTCCCATAGTACACGCTATGCTTAGTTTGGGTCTAGATGGCGCTGTGTGAAATGTCCACACACATTTATAAATTTTATTTATAGAAATAGCACGTTCGTTACTAAAATGTAAAACCGAGGAGAGACGTTGGATGCAAGAAGCAAGCAGCCGATCAAAGTGCCGCTCTTTTGGGAGGACTATTTTCAGCAGAGGATGTCTCCCGGTTGATGACGCTTAAATGACCTGGCAACTTGTCGCGCTGATGTCACGAGCGACAAAAACAAAGGTATTGATTAAGTTTAACTTGTTTAATAAGCAAAGGTCTTTAAGCTTCCGATCATGGCCCAAGAATAATGAGGGCTAAATTCTAATATGATTTTATATTATTCCTTTTTTTTTTACTTCCACTTTTTAGGGGCTAAATTTTAATAATATGATTTTTATATTCCTTTTTTTTAATTTTATTGTTTGATAGGCTTGTGCTTGACCACTATCTCACCTGATGTTAAGTGTCGATGCGGTCTAGGATGTAACGCGCTTGCCTTGAAGATACCTGTTCACTCTCGATTTGAAGACTCCCAAGTCCTCGGGAAATACAGACGCCGGCAAAGCGTTTCACTCTTTGGCTGTTAGCATGATAAATGTGGAAGCAAATCGCTTTGTTCGCACATGCGGGATGTTAACCAGGTAACGATGGCGTTTTTTCGTACATCTGGTTGTCCGATGGTGGAATGGTGATGGCGGAATCAGGATAACTTTTTACTTCACTTTTTAGTTTTAAAGGCACCTCTGCTGTGTTTTCTTATCTGAGGCCAATTTGTAATTGGCTGTTTTAATCTACAGCTTTATCTGAAGGGGAAAAATAACTAATAAAACATCAATAGGCCCACTCATTTCATGAAAAAAAATATATTCATTAATAAAAATATAAAAGAGCGGAGAGTTTGGCATTATTATTATGCCAGACGAAGATAAAATTTCGTAGCACATAGTCAACATTCCCAGTGATACTGCGGCCACACTACCGTAATAATATATGCCAATAAATTATGAACATCACATACATTTTTATTTAAATTATGGCCATAATGTTATCAGATCACGGTAGTGTGGCCCCAGCATGAACGTACGCCCGTATCTGCTTGAGAGTGAGATGGGCTGATGTGATAATATTACTTATTATTATTTCCTTTTACAATATTTTCCAAGCGATTAGTTTCCGAGTTTCAATACCGATTTACATATCCCGGGTAATGGAGCGTTTCACACCGCGTGTGGTTCACACCGCGGTGTGCATCGCCCAAGTGCTATATCCCAACTATTCCATGGCAACTCCAACTTGTACATAGAACAAACAATATAATATATACCTGTATCTAGCTAGGTCTATACCAGCTAGGTCAATATTAACAGCCAGTGTCCAAATATTGTTGCTAGACTAGGTACGTGCCCCCACGCGCGTCTGTCATGCCGACATGTGGCGCTTTCACATTAGTCAAGCGATACCCAACGACACCTACACGACACGATGTCACCGAATTCACCGACATGAGACATTGGTATACACCCGGAGGACGAACAGGTTCGTCAGTTTTCAAATTGATTCATTTAACGTGTGACGCGCTTAATTACGTTACCTTTAAACTACGTCACAAACACACACTGTTGCATAGAAAATTATGCCTTAACTATTGTACAACAAAATGCAACAGTTGTTTGATTTTTAATTTGATTAAAGAAGATTATTAATTGTTGATTTGATAATGATGTTGCACACGCGCAGCGCACTTTAGAGAATGGATTTAGGTCATTGTCACTTTTGTAACATTAACACAAAGCAGTTTGTTGAGATTCTATGAAATCGTATTAAACTATTTTGTTCTACTTTTAAGTGCCTGAAAAGGAACGGAACTGCCTGCCATCTTCCAGTTCCTCCCTCATCTGTCGTCGCCCCGACAGCGACCGGTGTCCGTACCGATGCCGGCGAAAAACAATATGGACCGAAGCCCGAAGGAGAATCGGGCGGGTTGCGGCTGCGACACTGACGATATTTTGCCAGCCGACATTCTCGGTGTCGGTACAACTGCCAACGTTTCGGTATCGGTATGGCGTAGATTATCGTCTATGTGAAAGCGCCCAATCGATGTGCTATTTGTCTTCCGTCGATGTAATCACAGAGTCGTTAAAAACACATTTCAATGCTGGGATGGAGGAAACCGGTTTGATTCGATGTGTTTTTTGTTTATAATTTCAGTGTGAGTGATGCTCAAATTCAATAATATAAACAACTGAGCTCACGCGTGGAATGAACTCCTTCTAATGCATGATACGATGGCTTTCTTACCACGTAAACATACTTGAGCGATTGATCACATTAAGTATACATCCTAATCCTTACTCGCATCCCCTGCCCCTTTCACCCAGCCCTGTCCTTACACGAAATCCATGCTCCCTGCTGGAACCATATTTTTTTTTTTACACATATAACACAAAAACCCAGGCGAGTTTTGGGTTTTATGGTTCCAGCAGGGAGCAGGACGATAACCTACTTTTGTCATAAAATAAATAGTAGCGGCGTAATATTGTACTTGTAATAGTACAATATTACGCCAGTTTTGGACAATAATGAGAACTGAACCAGCCCAAAAGCAGCCTCTACGTCCCGTGCTCGAAACTTCGCTGAAAAATATACATTTTACCTAGCCATTCCATCTTGACCTAGTTAGTTGCCCAAATTTTATTTCGTTTTCAAACAAAAACAAACGTTACTTCCAAGCCCACATCCGATCCTAACACAGAGTCGATATGCCTTTTCCATTTCAAATATTATTTTACCCCGAGGCAACGCTTCAACCGGGCTGTTGAATTATAAAATAAATGTTTATTCGACATTAATGACCGTCGATTCGTATCAAAACCCAACCCCCGAGTGGAGGGAAGGCGGGAGACTTCTCCCACCACCGTTACCCCACAGCCGCCCGATAAAATATCCCTTCAAAAATATTATTTCCATCAAAAATCCGTGTGACGCTTTTGAAGTTGCGTCGCCGAACTCGGGGGGTATTTGATAAGGTATTTACTAGAAGATTAAGGCTTCTCGGTAATTTTGGGATCCGCGCGGTGGAAACCAGAAACCGTAATAACGAAATTATAGCTTCCGAGAAGAGATCGGCGAATTTTTTGATGTAATAAAATTTATTATTTTGGGGCTTCTCTCCGGGCGGACGGACGAAATGAAAAATTGTATTTCGAAGGTACTTTCTTTACAGTTGTGTGCCTGTGTGTCGATACTCGGTACTCTCGGAAAAAGCGCTTTTACTCCGGAAAGTTCCACGAAGACCACAGAGTAGAGGGGACTAGAAGGGTACTTCGTCGATCGTGCCTTTTTGCTCGCGCTAACACATTAGCCAAACTTTACCTCTTATTTCTCTACACCGGAGAATAACAACGGGCGCATGATCATGGCATATTTTGACTGTAAGACCTCTCTATACCACGTTGCCTCCTCAATCCTACTTTATAACCATAATCCAAAGAGTACATTTAGTGGCTATTACACCAAAATGTCGCATGGATGACGTCAAAGCTGCCATTCACTATCTGCTGGTACTTTACTTATCACTGAAGAGGCATACAACGGGCCATAATCCCCAGCACTCAAGCTCTAATAAAATACAAGATACGATTATAAAAGCATGATGTATAGCATAATTACAGACTCCCAACATTCGGACCCCGTGTCTTAGGTCAGGAGCTATCGTCAATATTGGAATGTAAGTAATAATTACTAGTACGTACATCGTTCGAGTTTAGTCTTTATTTCTACATAAATAGAGTGTTGTTTATTCGTTGGCAAACGAGATGCCGTGGTCAATGAATCGAGTGAAACGGTCGTGTCAGTTGTTATCGGCAAAGGGCATGCTGTTAGCTGTATGTGCGTATCAGATAAATGAATAAATTGGTATCGAGAGCGATTCTAGTAATCGTCAGTATCGGCGGATCGTTTCGATTGTTTCTTAGTCAAGGGAGTCTACTTCTTCTTACTCATTAATATTGGCATAAAAGGCCTTATTGTTAAGAGCTCATGTTCCACTATTGTATGCACGTTCTATTAGTTTGGTAGTACGTACGTACTACGTATATTATAATTATATACTTTTTATCCCCGATAATTTTATAGTTGAGGTAAATGGCAAAGTTACGGATGAAACAGCGGAGCTCCTGCAGTCATAAATAAAAGATCATTAGTATCTGTTGCACCTGAAAGAAATGATTTCGCTCTTCTAATTTTACCGTAAACTAATATTATGCGGTATAAAATTAAAACCCAAAATCCAGTCCAGCTCAGCGTTATCTCCAAACTGGAGCGCCCAGCGGTAGCGATATAATTCCCGAAGGCGTGCGAAACAAAGAATACTGTGAATTTTAAAATATATTTTTTTGAACAAAATAATAAAGTTTGATGGCCATTTTGAAACGATTTCTCTGTGGTTTGACAGCACAAGAGACACGTTTGCATCGGAGTTATTGTTTATTTCACAGAAAAAAATGGAATATTTTCTTTTATTTATAGAAAATATAGTTTATATAACAAAGATTTATAAAAAGAAATTACTGTTACTGGTAAAATATTACAGAGGTAAACGAAACCACATCAAACTACGAAACTCTCGAGCTCCACCTCCAGAAAGTTAGATTTCGCAGTCGAATAAAATATCTGCAGAAAGGATCCTAATTTGGGTGGGGTTGTATATAGTATAGGTACGAACGGTACATATTTGTAGTGGCCCATCTTGTTTGTCCAGTGGTACCATTAGAGAGACCGCCCTTAGGCCCCTACCCCTAGGCGCAGGCTAAGGCTATTTGCTTTGCTATGCTACATATACGTTTTGGTATCTTTTAATTTGAAAGTCTTTGGTCTCATTTCTGCTAAAGATTGTAAAGACTGAAAAACTGTATTATAATTCGTCAATCACCTTGATCCTTGTAATGAAACCACCAAAACATTTCCACAGCTGGGACACGAGCCTTCTCACACAAGGAGATACCATAGTCCATAATCCACCACGTGCGGCTAGATGGTGACACACATAACATACTTAGATTTTTGTTATTCTTGAACATGCTCTGCTGGTATCCACATACGATGGTTTCCTCCGACGTTGAAATAGCCGAGTGCCAATTCCGCACATAACATGGAGTCATGGTTGAGAGGCCGAGCGGGATTCCAAATATTTGAACCAAGGTGCGTAGGATTTAAGTTATACGAGTAATATCTCGATTATTGGAACACTACTGATTATTCGATCCTGCCGATCAGAACCATCGTCTTTATCCCAGGTGGTTACACAAAATATATCAGACAGCCTTCGAAGTTTTCCCACACTCACCCGAAACAGTTCAGCAGAACACCTACACATTCGGATTGGGTTTCAAGTTTGAATGTAACTTTTACTTTGATGTCAGCAAACAAGCCGGTTGGAAAGATTTGAAGGCTGAACGAGTCAACGGCGTGCCATATGATATGCGTGTCACGTCAAGTCACGTTGTTCGATATGAATCGATAGGATCCAAGTTGATTCTGATTTTACTTGACATTGATGTGTGTCAGCCATAACGTTAACATATTCCGAATAAGGAGAGAAAGAAATGAATCCTTGTTCTCAATATAGAAGACAGTTTTTGAAAGTTATTTGATGATCATTTTGCGTGAATCATGAACTTGTGGCCAATAATCTTGACTGCCAATGGTTACACTTTAGATAAACAGTTTGGGGCTTAAAAATCAGGTTTGGTAATGTTTGGTGTCGCACTAACATCGTACTGTTTGTTTCTGATCAGCGCTATGAAGTCGTGCCCAGGCTTTTCATCTCGTAAAAGAATATATAAGTAATACACCTAGAAAGGTACACACACTCCCACAGTAAACTAGATTCGTTCGTTACATTGTGTCGAGTATATACCGTTGCACGGCCGCGGTGGTATTTGCACAATTGTTTCATCGCCCGTTTACCAATTGGTTCCCTAAGCAAATAGGAGAACTGTACAGCTTTCGTAGTACTTCTGGAACGTGCGATATTACCTTAGCAAACATTTCACACGACCTGGGTCCTACATGAAATGTGTAGGAGAAAATTTTCATGTAGACGACGGATGGATGTTCCTTTTTAGAAAACTGTTTGGTTTTCCTTATTATCATGTCAATTCTGGGACAAAAGCTTTCTGTGTATTCTACCTCAGGGGCGCTTATATGGGGCATTGTGTGGTTTTCTGAATTTGTTATCATCGCAATGTTTCCTTTCAAAAATGTTCGATCAATGCTAATATCATCTACATAACCTAATTAATTATAGAGCCAGACGGTGATAGAAATTCCAGTTCGATGTCAAACTGGATAGATAAATGTTGAATAGAGCTTAACTTTTTAGAGGCAACGATTAAAATAGATGATTGAAATTATCTTGCAGGATTGCACCAAGTGTTGTTACTGTGAGCTTTTAATTTTTAGGGTTCCGTACCCAAAGGGAACGGACCCTATTACTAAGGCTTCGCTGTCCGTCCATCTGTCTGTCTGTCCGTCTACCACCAGGCTGTATCTCATGATCCGTGATCGGTAGACAGTTGAAATTTCCACAGATCGTGTATTTCTGTTGCCGCTATAACAACAAATGCTCAAAAACAGAATAAAATAAATATTTAAGGGGGCTCCCATACAACAAACGCGATTTTTTTGCTCGTTTTTGTAGATAATGGACGGAACCCTTCGTGCGCGAGTCCGACTAGCAGTTGGCTGGTTATTATTTTTTTTGCCCTTTTGGGAACAATAAAGAACTTTGAAAGCTTTAAAAGTACTTAGGTGTATCATAAAAGATTAGTCAGGGAAAGAAAAACATGGCTATAAACCGGGCTGACCCGGTTCCGTTTAGGCTCAGATCCAATTCCTCGTACCGTACCGTAATAGTTCATATTTCATTAATGTCATATCATTTAACATTTACGAGACAGATGTTATTTAACGTTGAGTCATCCTTGATGGTGAATGAGGGGAACAATTACCAGTCTTTAATATTTAACTTATGAAGAATATTTTGGGTTTTGGTATCGCGTTACAATAACAATCCAATCGATATTCCGCTCGAAAACCATGTCTTTCTAAATATCTGAAGTTGAACTATTGGATGGGAATTCGGAACAAACAAATTTAACTAATCAGCAGAATGTGGAGTAGATCGAAAAGTAGGTAGCACTTTCCATAGTGCTACCACACAAATGATATTCTTTCTTTATTTTAAAAGGACAACTTAACCTTTGCTCTTAATTATTTACGCGTATACTTGCTGAAAAACAAAGCCATGAGTGGCGAGGGTGCGCCACTTTCTCTAAAACCTAACCGATGTCAACCGTTGGCGTAATTGCCATCACGATGACGGCTTATCATGAAAGCGGCCGTAAGTGTTCCCGGCACGACACAGATCGGAAGTACTGTCAGCTCAAAAAGCTGCTGAGCGTTTCAAAAATTCGTACATTTTTATTTTCACTTAGATCAGCCTTATGCTGTTGCCTCTACCGAACTTTAGAGCATCACCGGGTGAAATAGCGGGCGCAAAGGCTCCCCTGGGGTGCGAGCCTCCATTTGGACAGTCTGCCAGGAGAAGAGGATTGCGAATAGACTACGACTACGCTACGTCCACTTTCGTGCAATTTATTTCTCTTTTGCTACAAAAATGTAAGGTGATAGTTTCCAAGATGGCAAGCAGAGATTTTTATTTAATTCGCAGCGTGTTTGTTTTTGCTTCTTCCATGCTAGTTCCGAGGTCCATCGCTGTTTTATCCCATGCACAGAAACTATAAAATTAGTGAAAGCAATAAAAACGTGCGTAAATCGTATATAAAACACATAATATTGCTTATTTATCTATAAAAATATGTAGTATATCAAACCGTTTGATATTTTCATTGTTCACTGGGCCAGTTCACGGTACAGTTACTTTACGATCGTGTGCTAATGTAATTAATGGAATGAAATATTAACGATAAATCCAAGGATATGGTCCGCTTGCATGTTGGACGCCCTGTTTATGGGTTGGTTCACCGCGAAAAATCCTACATAGCTGTCATACTTTAGCATCTAGACAAACGTGCAGTGCAACTTTATTGTTTTAAAATTCCGGGTGACACTGCAACTGTTATGGGCGGCCGTGTCACTTAACATCAGGTGAACGACTAGCTCGTCACGTCACTCAATCACATTATTATTTAAAAAAATTATCTGTGATCTAGAGTCCAAATCACCAATCGGGTGAAAGTACTCTGAAGAGTTAGAACCTCGAAACAAGGGGTCTTTAATCTTTATGCACAACTAAAAAATTACAAGACCTTGAAAATGATATTTTATTTTAACTCACTGGGCCTTAGTGTAGAGCAAGCTACGCCGCCAGTGTTATAAATGTTCAAAGGTCTTACTTACCTCTTTCTGTGTAGAAGGATTAGGTACATAGTACATTTATCGCAAGTTCTCTAAACCCTTACGCAAATAGAGGCCTTGCTGAAACTCAGGAGTTTGGAAAGTCGACCTTGGCCTGAAGGTTGTAGTGTCGAAAATAGCGTACAATAGGTGTACTTACGTCGTGGAAAGCCTTACCTTACGCAATTAATTCATGAAAGAACTGTTGCTTCAGGTTTATAGAAGTGTTTTGTGCCTCTGAGAGTCGATATTTAAAAATGTTTTGCCAAAATTTGGCATACTGTTTTTATATACACTATAAGCCAAATTGCTTCTCACACCTACAGATGTCAATGTCACCTCTTTATATCCCTAGAGAACTATAAACCTAAAACATATCCAGGCATACTAAGTCCCGTAACAGAACTGAAAATAGAACAAGAAGCAGCAAAAATCTCAGTCAAGCGATCTGTGAAGAAAACCATGCGCCGAGTCTGGTTACGGACACTAGGGACACTGGAGAACTAGGGACAAAGTTTTAAATTGTATCAAAGAAATAGAACGGGTTATTCAACCAGCTAACTTTATACACTTCAAATACTATTAAGTTTCGATTCGAAACTGCTGCCAATAATCAAACAGAACAGTCTCGTAGGAAGGCACTCGGTAGTGTTCGTCTGAAGTGCAATTTAGTTTAGACACGCAAAACCTGAAAGCACAGAATAACTAATAGGACTAGCATACTGAAAGTCAGTCAATATAACGTAGCACAGGTTGTGCTGGTGAACACGTGGCTTACATTACGCTCATCACCCAATTATTGTAATAACTTCTGGGACTTCATTATGTTTCTCTTTATTGTTTAAACTGTATTGTACTTACAAAGAGTGTATTGCTTATACGTATACTGTAAGCATTCTAAGGTGTATTGGGTGGTGGTTGTGGCTCAGAAGCGTGTTAGGTAATGGGCATAGAGAGGATGATACGTCCATGGTAATGGGACATAACATAACATACAGTAAATAATCACGAGAAAAAATTTCGTTTTAGAACAGACGATCCTGAATGTACCGCTAGCGATTGAATTGATTAGACAAAATTTAACATATATTTCCACGTTTTATTTTAAGTTGTTAATGCCCTGCTACTCGTTATGTGACACATACAAACTACATCGGTTTAAACTTTTCTTATGTTTACTGAATAGGTAATCACTTAGCCACGATTACCAGGGAGCATCGCTATTGAAACACAGTTTTCAAGAATATTTCTCCTTATTTCAATTAATTTATTAAAACTGTCTGTTTTAATAGCGAGCAATGCCAGTCAGTATTTGTGATACAAACAATGTCTAAAACAAATCAATAACCAATCACGGCGGACCTGCGTAGTTTCCGATGCGGCCCCAAATTTGGGTCAACGGGAATAAAATCGTAATGCTATATTTTTGAGCGGATACAAGCTCGCGGGCGGTGAATTAATATTGATGCATTGGATACTGACTGAAACGAGATTTTCAAGAGCTTTCACGTGTACGTACCTACGTACTGAAAATAACCATTTTTAAAGAGAGGTTTTATTTTAATGCATTTACTTTATATCTGATTGATAAGGAATGACTGGTAGAAAATGCTTTAGCATTAAGTCCTTCTTTTGTACTCTTTTAGTGCAATAAAGAATTAAATAAAAAATTATAAATAAGGTACAATTTTTATCACCTTGCAAAACTGTCTATTTTTACCAAATGATCTCTGAATGTCTTTGAACGCGTCATTATGACCGGACGCATTTTTTTCGTAGTTTCTTAATTTCAATTCCCCTCTGCTCTGAGCCTCCGGCTGAATAGATTATGGAACGACATCTGTTATCATCAAAACGCAAAGAAATCCAATTTAGAAATTGATAACCTGTCAGAGATACTGCACAGATAGTAGGTACCTACAGATGTTCTGTGTCATAACTAAAGTTGATCGATCACGTCTGCCTAATTCAGTATTGTTTGTGTAGCTCTATTCTGCGTTACCCTTGCACTCCGCGTTAATCACTTCGATTTTCAGATGCAAACAAACTGGTTTGCGTAGCAGTTGCGCAGCCAACACAGACACAAAAAGCAGTGGCTTTTTACCAGTTCCGTGTCCAAAGGGTAAAAACGGGCCCCTATTACTAAGTATCCAGTGCCTCTATCATAGTAATTTATCCAGTGGAAAGTTAGCACTGCTAAAAAGTTGAGAATACCAAAAAAGGGAAAATAGTGTAATGTATGTGTGTGAAAAAAAAAAAGGTAACGCATTGCTCCTATCGCAAACGTAGTATCGGCTGCTGCGCTAGGATCGTCGGACGGACCCATAGAGATCTATGGGTCTATTTTTGAGCATATTGTTGAGACACCGGCCTCGCCCCCTTATATATATCTCTCTTTAGTTTCTGAGATCTGTGGACGGAACAGTCTAGCCCTTCTAGCTCAGGTACCGTTTCCGGCACCAGTGTAACACGTAACACAATCAAATATGGTTAGATTATAAAGTCCTTGCACATTGGAGTTGGTGTGGATTTTGCAAATTGAACATACCGTATCTCTTTTCCTCGTGCACTAAAAACGACCATCACTAAAGAACGTTGTCGAAATAAAAATACAAACTGTTTATTTTAAAACGTAAGGAGACATAGAACATTTTTAGAACGACAAGATCCGCAGACCAAATACGGCGACAAACTTAACACTAGAAAAATGTACGTGAGATATCATTTATCAACATTTTTCAACTAAATGATCAGCTAAGCTCTGCTAACCAGCGCTTATTGTCACTGTATCAGACAGTTTGATGTATTGGTTCTTTAATTATAATGTACATTATAACTATATGGTAAATTATAGCGAGCGTGATGAGTGGGTGTGGCACATGCTAATATGACACGTAGAGGTCGCAAGTTTAACGTGAAAAGCATGTAATATGTCATATTTATTAAGTAATCACATTCGTCGGTATTACAATAGATATTTTTAGCAGGATAAAATAAAAATGTTTGTAATAGCACACTATCGTAACAAAGTAAGGCAGGGAACCAAACTGAATCTATACTAAGACAGTATAAGTTCTGCGAACGGTAGACCTCGCGAAGTTTTTGGTACCACACAGCATGATGCTGTATGTACTTAGTATCGTACCGTAGAATTATAGAGTGGTACGTCCCGAACTCAGACCTCACGGCCTTATATCTCGACAAAGTATTAACTGATTTTGCTCATATTTGAAATTCTTATTAAGAATTGAGTACCCAAAGTTTCTGCCAAATATTATCATAATAGGCTGGTAAATCGCGCCGCTGCAAACTGTCCCCCCTTTATGGAGAAACTACCCCACCAATCAAAAATCGCCGACGACAAACAAAATCCCTGAACTTGTATACCACGTTTCGTCAAGATTCGTTGACAAATGCGAGCTGTAGTTACGCAAGTACGTATATCCGCACAGCAGAGACTTGCTCACTTTATTCGCTCGGTCAATAACTGCTATTTTAGAAAATAGCGAAATACTAATGTATATTGGAAAATAGATATATCCAACTAATACACTGATTGTAATAGTTATGGACTGGTGTAACTAATGACCATTAATCGATCGATCAACTAATCTCTAGATTTAAAACGTGTTTGTCCAGGAGCTTGTATGCACTCATTTACATTTAAAACTAAAATTGATCAATATTAAGTAATGTTTAACATTACTTAATATTGCAAACGGCAAATTAAAATTAAGTATAATTGAAATCTGTGCATATAAATAAAATGTTATGCTGTTCGTTGGTAAGCGTATATTGGCTATTTTGTTTGAAAATGTTCGTATTAAGTAATTTTTTTTCTGGAATTCGATAAAAGTAAACCGAGTCCTTTTTCTATAACATTTTTTGTAATTGTTGTATCAGTTAGTAATAAATTACATATGATTAAGTAGAATTAGTATTTCCAATTTGATGATCTTTTATTACAATATTAAACTTTATGAATAAATGACAAACTGGCTCCCACACGCGGCTTATGTATGTACTATTGTCTATTCTGTGGCTTCAAACACAATTATTTTGTTTCCACTCCACACCTATTACTGAAATTAATTATTGTCAGTAGAGATAAAGAAGATTTCATCATTTAGCTTTATTTGCCTTCCTCCTAACAAAAAATCTTCTTCATTTATATGTTCAAGTAGAAGTACCTACTATAGTTTAAAAATATTTTCATCATCATCAACAACAGCCTGAAGGCGTCCACTGCTGAACATAGGCTTTCCCCACAGAGCGCCACTTTGAGCGGCTGCTTGCCTCCTGCATCCGTCGGCTCCCCGCGGTTTTCACCAGGTCATCGATCCACCTAGTGGGGGGCCGGCCTACGCTGCGACTTCCAGTTCGTGGTCGCCATTCGAGAACCTTTCTTCCCCATCGGTTGTCAGTTCTACGAGCGATGTGGTCTGTCCATTGCCATTTCAACTTGCTAATTCTAAGAGCTATATCGGTCACTTTAGTTATGCGGATCTCCTCATTTCGGATCTTGCCTCGCAAAGAAACACCGAGCACAGCTCTCTCCATAGCTCGTTGCGCGACTTTGAGCTTTCTAATGAGGCCACCAGTAGTCTCAGTCAGAGACCACGTTTCAGTTCCATAAGTCATCACACACATAAAAATCTGTGGCGAGGATTATGAACACTTGCCTCAATAAATATATATATTTATAGTAGGTCCGAGGTACGTTCTATTCCGCCTTCTATTTCTGCCCAGCTTTTATTGATCAACGTTTATTTCTGCTGACTCGCCGCTAGCCTCGGCACAGAATAAAATACCCAGGCCCTACAGTACCTACAGGCCTCAGCTCATCCGTTCGATCCGCCAATATATCCACCTAACTGCCACCACAAGGCGATTTACGTCGATAAACTTCCTGCTAAAAATTCGTTTTTTATCCAAGATGGCAGATTAAAATAGCATAATATTTGTTATTTGCCAATCGAGCTTAGTATTTGCGAATTCGAGAGTAATTCTAAGGTAGTTGTTAGGAATGAACACGCGTTTGCTAAGTAGCCGAGGGGCGTGGCCAGTCACGGACGGACACAGAATAGCATGTAAGACGTAGGTCATGTTCATTAGGAAACAATTCGCGATGGTTGAAGTAAGCATTAGCTGTTAGCAATATGCTAAGCAACAACGGGCAGAAGACAATAGGCTAACAGGCAAAAAGCGTAATAAGAGAAAAAACTTAGCACCCACTCAAAATCGTGGACACACGACTCCAACACTGGAGCAGTTGGGCCAACATCCTAAAGCCACGCTCTGTTACTAGGAGCTGGAGGTCTAGCAAGGATCCCTTTCCATTAGCGTTAACGCTAAACGATAACTCCAAAATGTATGGGAATTACATCACCTGCGTGATGTCGCTTTTCTGCAGGTAATGTGATTCCCATACATGGAGTTATCGTTTGGCGTTAACGGAATGGAAAGGAATCTTTGCTAGACCCTCTGGGCCGGCTTGGGTAGATGCTGGGGAAATGCACAATACACCCCAAGTGGGACGTTAGTGCAAGCCTTACTGCCCCACATCAAATCAGAAATAGGCTAACACCTAGCAGGCTGTGATAAATTCTCACATTTTTTTGATGTTCGTACCTATACGAGCAGATCGTGCTTTCTATGAGGTTTATTTAAAGTATTGTTAAGGTTTTAGTTAGATGTAGGGTACTGTGTGTTACTTAGCTGTGTTCACGTTTTCCTGTACATACTTCCGTAGTAGGTATTAACGGTATTTGAGGCTACTTCGTTCCGCGAAACGTATTTCTGAATTTTATCTTACTTTAAAGACGTACCTTTTTACAATCCCACGAAACTCAAATGGCTATAAATTCATAAAGGTTGGATTAATTTAATTACAGACATCGTAAAAGATTTTATAAAAGCCAATATTACCAAACTTTTATAGCGAAGTAACGACAAAATTGTGTAAACTCGAAGCTTTGCCTTTGAGCAAACAGGCTTTTCTTAGAGACATTTAAGTTTTATCTTAGGATCTAATGACAGGATGAAATAACCAAAGAAATTATTCAACATTCCGATGATATCTTACAGTAGATCTAGAAATATAGATTCAGAACGGACTGAGGACATAATACTCAGAGACAAAGAGGACTCCCCAAATAAACACGTTCATAGATTTCAAAAACCAAATTCATCATCATCATCAACAGCCTGAAGACGTCCACTGCTCAACATAGGCCTCCCCCAGAGAGCACCACTTTGAGCGGCTGCTCACCTCCTGCATCCATCGGCTCTCCGCGGCTTTCACCAGACCGGTCCACCTAGTGGGGGTCCGTCCGGCCTATTCTGTGTCTTCCGGTTCGTGGTGGCCACTGGATAACCTCTTTTCCCCATCGGTTGTCACTTCTACGAGCGATGTGGCCTGCCTATTGACATTTATAGCGGTCACTTTAGTTCTCCTGCAGATCTCCCCATTTCGGATCTTATCTCGCAGGGAAACACCGAACATAGCTCTCTCCATAGCTTGTTGCCCGACTTTGAGCTTACTAATGAGGCCAACGGTAAGAGTCCACGTCTCAGTCTCAGTTCCGTAAGTGGCAACACATACTGATAGAAACCTTTTTTTCAGGCTCTGCGGTATTTTGGACGAAAAGATAGGTCGAACCTTTCCGAACGCTGCCCAGCCGAGTTGGATTCTTCGTGCGACCTCTCAAAAACCAAATTAATCCATTCCATCTGAATTTCACCATCACATTTTGATTGTTGCCCAACATTGATGAGTTAGAACCGCTGTCTGGTGTTGTGCAACATGGCAGCAGCACAATGGAATTAATTCATAAATCATCCAACATAATCGCTTGAATGGTACAGTTAGCAACAAAAGTAGATGAACAATAGAAACTTTCCATTCAAACCGTTCACGCAAAAATTACGTTAATTCTGCTAGATTTCTTATACAGAATGAATTGAATATTTGCCTTTATTTAGCAAAATTTGTTGCTGACCGTACGTAATGTATCGTATTGTAATCTGAATGGATCGTACATACAATGTTTACTACTAAATCAGTTGATGTGATGGTATCTGGCTAGCTAGACATCTAGATAGATGCAGCTATGAGAATCACCGAAAGTATCTCGGTAGATTTGCGTATAGTAATTCTGCCATTTCACGGAAAACATTAACTGATAAACAATCTACGACATTTTTTATAATGTTTACAGTATGTTTTTTTAAGTAAATTATGTAGATAATACACAGTCACAGTGTTCACGGTAATACTATCTGGCATGCTTTATGTCATCGCACCGACGATCACCTACCATAATCAGATGCCATCATATTTTTATCAGATGATGATGTGATGAGGATTATTCGCAGATGGACGAAATTAAAATGTCATTCGATAATAATTTAGGAGAACAAAGTCTTTATTCGAAATCTCCTAACAAAAACTACTAAAAGAACCTTCGGTTGCTTCAATCCTACTTTTCGTCAAAGACCTCTGTACGTAGTAAATTACATTTAAGTAATATCTCCTTGCTTTTCGATGGCTGTTGATCCGTCGATTCCAAACCATGCACCTTCGACACCTCCCATCAAAAACAACATAATAAAGGTAAATAGGTATAAGCTACTAATGCAGCAAAGCTTTGACTCATTCCTCGGGTCAAAGTATCAAGATATTCAAAGAAATTATGAGCATAATGAGACCTTTGCTCTAGGGTCTAAGGTGAGCGCTACGTTGAGATTCTTGCGTAGGCCAGTTTTTATGCACAGGTCAAGTGGCATGGTTATGTGAAACCCAAACCTAGATTGGAATATGTTTAGAAATCGAGCTTGAATAGACGACATTCATTGCAGAGCTGTAGGCGTATTTTGGGTTCCTGTTGCCATCTGCTGACGGTACTTTTAAAGCTAAACTAAATTTTTGATTGAGATTATCAAAATAAAAATTAATCGGGGTCCTAACGAACTGGAGCCTTTGGGATTGGGGTTCTCAGGGAGTAATCCGTTTAATCGACGTCTCCATGCTCTACATGGAGCACGCAAATTGATTAAAACTCCAATAAACTAGTAGCATTTAAAGTGCACTATAAACAAAAAAAAAGGCCATGCAATTAGCTATTTAAGCTTGAACTTTCAAAAATATTGTTTCCTACGCCGGACCCGCATATAGATGGTGAACTGTTCAGAAGTCTCGATTAATGCTATCTAATTCCGTGGCGGTACAACGGCGCGCATCGGCACTAATCCGTCAGTGTCGGGTGTGATGAATCGCCGTTCGCATTACATCAGCACCGGCCGGATAACGGATAGATGTGCGAGGATTAGATGACTGGCTGATGCGGTTCGTCGCCGGGGTGTCGACACACCCGCGGACGTAATGGCAAACCTTCATTCCTTCACATTGTTGTTTCACTAAATCAGCCGGGACCGACGGCTTCAGTCATGCCCCCGCCCCCAAATTCTACTGTTTTTTCCAGGTTTACGGTCTCTTCTATGAAGGTATGCAAAACAAGCGAAACACAGCTTGAGTTTATTACTATTTTTAATTTAAAAAGGGTTTTCGGGAACAAGCCGACCGAACGTTCGGTTTAAAAAGGTCTTCGCCACCATTATATTCACGCAATTTACTTTGTACCCACCCGTTAATTTACAAAACTGTTTCGCTCAGCAACAGCAATTTTCTGGCGGATTAAAAAAATCAATGTTGCTTTCTTACTTTTCCAGTACGTGAAAGTTTATGAGTAACTCGGAATTAATAATGTGGTCATAGAGTTGTGTTTGTTTTAAGCAGGTAGAGTCAAACAAAAGTGTTCGGCGCTGAAAATAGGTAGTTTCGGTGAGGGTAACCAAATATTTTCGGATCGCAAAATTGACATTTAGTTTTAGGTCGGGAAGTAAAGTCAAGTAACTTAAATCACTCAGAGGGCAGTCATAAACGATACTAAGATAACGCTTCTACCAAAATCTAACAACATTACTTAATATTTAATCCCAGCCATAGTGCTAAGCTAAATATGCTATTTACAATTCCGCGTGAAAAATAAGAACGGTTAGCCCAAAATTGCCTATCGCGCTTACAAAGCATATTTCCTGGGAAGTCATCGCTTCGGCAAAAATAGATGACGAGCGTTTCTGGTATATTTATAACACTATTATATATTCTATCTATAGTTGGTACTGGATAGGTGAGTAGGCAATACAATGGAAGAAAGTGCCGTATTAAGCTTAGCAAGTTAAGGGGGTCATTCATTGACAATAATGTTGGCCAACCTTGGCTAACATATCGGTCAAGGAGTCTAGCTAAATAAAAGCAGTCAGTTTTTCTGGATCATGCCTTTTTTATGCTTAAATGGGGATACGTTACGTTTTTACTCACCTGATGGTAAATGACGAAGTTGTCTAAGGTGGAGCACGTTTGCCCATGAGATACCCATTCAATCTTGACTTGAAAAGATTCAGGTTATACCTAGGAGGAAACACTGCTCCAGTAGGGTAAGCACGGCCGGTAGACAAAACTGTCTTTCCCCTGTTTTACTCCAAGCAAGTATGAAGAAAGTGACGTAAAACGGGGAAAGACAATTTTGTCTACCGTCCATGCTAACCCCGCTGGAAGAGTATTCCATTCCTTGGCCGTTCGGACTATGAATGACTCATCAAAACGCTTAGTGCGGACTCGGGGTACACTAACGACGTAAGGATGATGTAATCCTCACTTTAACAGAAGGTCAGGAAACAAGAGGCACATAACCCACCCAAATGGTCAAACATAATGAAAGCGGTAGAAAATAGAAAAGCAGCGGATTCGTTTGGCGCATGACCAGAATGAGTAGCGTGCGCATGAAGGACATTATATACCTAATAGTGAGTTGTGTGTCGATTCAGAAAGCACCCACGGGGTCCTTAGCTTGGATTTCTACCATCTATCAATATCTAATAGATTTATTATCACCATGTTACGAACAACAGTTTTAAAATGTTTTTGGAAAAAGCAGAGAAGAAAAGTGTTTTAAGACTGTGCGAAACTATGGCGTGAAAGATAACCTGTGAAAGGAGTAAATGTTGAAGATAACTATGACCACGGCAAACATGCTGCACCGACCCCACTAAATGGAATAAGGGTGGAAAATAAATTACAAAAATTTGAATTAAACTTTGGTTTCAAATACTATATATTGTTCCCGCTTTTATACCGTGGCTTCGATTTCAGCCGCTGTGTATCGCATGGCACAGAATACAAATAATGGTACGGTTTTTATCGTCAAGCTAAAAACGCACAGGATGTTTGTAGTTTGTATTTTGTATACCTACTTGTAATATATCACACGCGGTTAGCCATCCATGGGCGATGCACCGAAACCGAATTTCATTTCGATCGAGTGCCCAGGATAAGATAAAAGTTAATTGAAAGATAAGCCAGTGAAGGGTAACGTGGCATCTATTTATACATCGGTTGACAATAACGTGACAAGCTAGTCATTCGCCTGGTGTTAAGCGTCACGGCCGCTCATAACAGTACCGTCATCCTGAGACATCACACAGTCTAGTAATAAGATTTCTAGACTGCGAGATTAGATCATAGTCTCATTTGCTCAGTAATTACACTAGCTACAATGCCCTTCAAACCAGAAAACAAAAGTACTTGCACACTGCTGCTTCGCGGCAGAATAACTAGCAAAGCGGTGGTACCTAGACGATCTTTACGATAAAGTCCTACCACCTAGTAAATTGATAAATAATTGAGTGTGATTCCATAGCAATTATCAACAAAGACTCAATTATACCTAAACTCTGCTTAAATTAACTATGTCAATTATGTTCTTCGCAATACAGTAATATTTCAACTCTTTAGGAATGTTAAACGTCAATCGTATATTTTTTAGGTATTCATCTATTATTTTGCAAATTAATGGCATCCGAACGGCTGAGAACGGCCACGTGCTCTAGTAGCAGCTAAATGCGCGCGTACTCAATGACCGATAACAACTCGTTAAAAAGATCAAAAGGGTATATTCGCGCACAGAAAATCAAAACATAATTTCCCGATAAGAACACCAGTAACCGTTGGAGTTGTTTGCAAGAACCCATTAGTCCGCCTGCACTAAAGTTTGGCAGCCCTTAAATTCGATCCCGGCTGTTATCGTAAGACAAGAAGCCTTTAGGCGGCCCAAAAATTCTAACATCTCTGACCACTATACGATTCTTTACTTCGAAACCACGCGAATTCCTATTTCCTTGTCCCGGAGCGGGTCACCTAGTTGTTAATGATAGATAGAAAACGAATTAAGACCTAGCCCTTTCTATCTAATCGCAACTACCCATTCATTAAGACTAAAATACGAATTGATTATGCATATAAGTAGTAGGGGACAATGGGGGACACCTGCAAACGCACCTGGCGCTATTATCGTGGGGGAGTGATACCAAACGAAATATTGTTTGTTTTAGGACCTTTTCCCTTCGACTCAGTTAAACGGCGGATGTGCCATCTAGAAAGTGGAACTCAAGTAATAGCAGAACTATGATTTCCCCTGGAATATTTTCGAGGAGCGATCAATTAGGCGCGATTCGTCTTTAATATTATGGAATAAAATTAGTGTCTTCAATGTTATTTTTGCTTTTAGATATCTTCGCTGTCCTGCACTCCGTCTAACTTTATTATTTCTGATCTTTTCGACATTGGCTTTGGCTACACATTGGCCCTGTTTACTCGAAACTCAGAACATGGCTGTTGATACAATTTTGTGAATAATGATTGTATAATAAAATAAATAAATAAAAATAAAAAGCCTGTTTATTCCTTAATTAATACTAAAATGTATCTTAACCTAAAATTGTTAAATATAACAAAATAATTTCTAATTAAGGACCCCCTTACCCTTTGGGTAAAGGCCTCCTCCATTTCAAGCCATGCTTTCCTGTCCTTAGCTACTGTAAGCCATTCGTGGCCGGCTACTTTAGCAACCTCGTCAGCCCATCTTTCTTGGGGCTTCCTCTTCTTCTTTTGCCTTTTGGGCCTGCCCACATGGTTACCTGTTTTGACCACTTTTCGTGGGCAGGTCATGTGGCACGATCACTTGAATAATGATTGTAAGCATCGTCAATTCGTCATTAGCAGTTTCCGCTGCGGGGACGCGGACCCTCTCTCACATGACTGAGTATAGGCTATAATCCACCAAGCTGGCCAAGTCCGGGTTGGTGGATGACACAATTTTGTGATTCTTGAACATGTCGGTTTGCTCATGATGTTTTCCTTGACCGTTGCAAGAGAAGTGCAAATCCCGCACATAACTTGAAAAAATTATCATCATCCTCTTTGCCTTTTCCCATTTGTTATTGGGGTCGGCTCCCAATCTAACCTGTACCAGTAACAGGGATGGTTAGATGAGACGTCAGATTCTATCAGACGTCTGACTACCTGTAACGATTGCCATAGATGTTCTTATGACAACCGGGACCAACGGCTTAACGTGCTCTCCGAGGCATGGAGCGATGGCATCGAAAACTGCACGTAACTTACTAGATAAGTCATTGGTGCAGGGCCGAGGATCGAACCCGGTGCCGTAAGATTGTGAAGCGCACATGCTACCGCTCGGCCACCATCCCTCTTGAAACTTCAAAAAATTATATTAATTATAATTCTAATTATTAATAATCAAGCAGCACGCTCGTTTTTAAAACAACACTGCGGTGTAAAAACACCGCAGTGTTTTTGAAAAGAAAAAGAAGTTGCACAGCATTTGGCACCTTTAACTGCGTTGTTTACACTTTCGCAGTTTTATTTGACTTTAATTGGCACCGATTTAATTAATTCTGAAGTGGCTTCAGTAAGTTTTTAAGCTCGCGGTTTTATAGTTTCTTACAATGAAAGTAATTTTTTTAACGTGGCCATTGTCGCATTATAAATAATCACGGTTGGTTGCATAGAAAATACTTCTATATCGGTACCTTCTGTATTTTTGATTTCAATGTCTCCAGATTGCATAAACTAATCGAAAACAATGACACTGGTAGTGAATTAGTAAATTTTAATTTTTTTTTAGTCAATTTGAAACTGGACTATGGATAAGTATCGGTAAAGTTAAGCAACGTTTGCTGCCGTTATTCCTAATAGGATGGGTGACGTGACGGAGAGCATGTTAAACAGTTCGAAAGGATTTTTGACAATAAATAGCCAATAAACCAAGTCAGAAGCTAACCACTTGACTATGTAGGAAGGTTTAGCGAGTTGTTTTACATTTAATTCTAAAGACTAATATGCTATTATGACTTTAGTTGACAGTCCTTAACTTGCTAAAACTATATCCGTCCATTACATTGCCGTTTATTTGACAAGAACAGTAACAGTTTTAGATCTGTCAACGAAAGCTTTAAAAATTGGCTCTATTGTCGTATTCGCGTTCCCACGGCTGGGCCAGGGGCTTCTTTATCACAGAGAGAAGGAGCGTGTAGGTCGTAATCTACTACCATGCCATGTGTGGGTTGATGGCATGTCCTTGAATATAGTGATTCTTGAACATGCCAGTTTCCTCACGATGCGTTCCTTCACCGTTGTAAGAGCAAGTGGAAATTCCGCAATAACTTAAAAAGTAATTGGCGCACGGCCAAGTGGAATTCAAACCAAGGTGTGTTGGTTCGAAAGTTGCTCAGACTACTGCTTAGCCACAAACCGTAAGAGCCGGCGAAGGGCTTTTTTATAATTTATAGGCATAGCATTTCACCACTGTCTGACCTAATGGTAGGTGATGACGCGGCCTACGGAGGTGCATGCTTGCCTAGAAGATACCTGATCACTCTTAAATTGAAAACTCCCAGGTTATAGTTAGCTGGAAACAAGGATGACGGCAAGGTATTCCACTCATTTGAATATTCAGGGAATGGGCAGCAGCATTCTCCTCAGTACATACTTTAAAATCTTCTGCCATCACCAAGATGTTAAGATAATAAGTGGTGTTTCATGGGGGAGGTCTATGTTCAGTAGTGGACTTCTTCCGGCACACAATATGAAGCCTAGAATGTTGATAGAACTCAAGTGTAAACTGTGTGTGGTGGTACATTAATTTGGCCTTATAGAAGTAGAGAAGTTGAGAATTAGCAATATGAAGTAGCAATGGGCAGGCCACTTCACTTGTAGAACTGACAACCGATGGGGAAGAAAGGTTCTTGAATGGCGACCACGAACCGGAAGACGCAGCATAGGACAGCCCCCCACTAGGTGGACCAACAACCTGGTCAGAACCGTGGGGAGTCGATGGATGCAGAAGGCAAGCAGCCGCTCAAAGTGGCGCTCTTTGGCGAAGGCCTATGTTCAGTAGTGGACGTCTTCAGGCTGATGAAGTGTAATAGAAGTAGAAATAGAAATATGTATTAGCCTCATAACATGTCTTATTTCAGTTAGTCTTATATCATGATCATCCAACACACTACAACCTACACTTGGCTAGCATGGAGGGTTGTTCTTAATAGAGTTCCCTGTGAGGTCAGGCACATGTCCCAGCTGTGGGAACATGGCTGTGTTATAAAATGGTCCTGACTACACTTTTGTTGTAAAAATGCTCTTGTGGCTTTGTTCCAGTCATAAGTTAGACAGTTATTTCACAACAGTTTTTTATCACACATTTTTATACACAAACGGTTATTATTTTATGTACCCAATTAAAATGCTTTTAAGGCAATAAAAGGGGCATTAAATGTTGCCACATAATGAGTTTTGCAATTACTGAGTGTGCTCAATCTTTATTGTTTCTAAAGTCAATGTCTGCTTGGATTTGGGATCCTCTTCACCAATATTGGGTAAAACCACAAGACTTCTAGTGATTTTACTAATAGGGTTTACCGCTAACTAGCCTGGTTTCTCTGTAAGAGCAAATGGCATCAAAATCCATCTAATAGTTTTTGCGTGATGAGTTTTCATACAGACAAATATTTTTGGATTCTACTAATTTAAAATCCCAAAAAGAATACTTTTCTAAATATCTTAAAGTATTGATTATTAAATAGGAATCAATCAAATAGAAACAAAAACCAGAATTTAGAAAAAAAAAATTGTCATTCAAAATTTTTAGGTCAAAAATATGTAGTCTGTGTATTACGTGCCTGTGCTCATCAGATTAATTTATCAAAATACTATCATTGATTAACCTCTGTACTTTGGCAGAACAGTTGTTTATTCAAAGAGATAAAGTGGTAAGATAAAACCACATCACAATCGACGTGTAGCTCTTATAGCTAAGCTCAATAAGACATTCTTAACCAATTGGTAAAGTTAAGCAACATTTTCTGCAGTCACTACTTGGATGGGCAACCACTACAAAAAGTCATATTTACAACTCAAGAGTTGAGTACTCTGCGCACCATTCAATCTATAACTCAATCTGTTGAGATCTTGGTTGACCGTATTCTACACACCATTCGATCTGTCACACGATTTGTTCTCTCAATCAGTCAAATCACAATGTGCGGAGGCATGTTGCTTCAAGTTGATTCAACTCCAAATAAAACAACTCTCTAGGTGCAACTGAGGAGCAGTGAGCCTTCAGTATAAAATGGTACTCTATGGCAGTGAGCACAGAGTACATTATTATATACAATTGAGCTCCAGATTGCATGATTGCATGCAACCGTGCTCCACACATCACAACTTTGGTGTCAATTTAATGCCAAGAATTTAATTGTACTATTTATTGCAATATAAAAACAAAATATAAAAGTCAAAATATTGTAAAAGATGTTTTGGTTTAAATGGAAGTAGAAATCTTCATGGTTGAATGAAACAATACCTACTCACTATGATAGGTCACCAAAACAAAAATGTTTATAAAACATTGACTTACTCTTTAACTCGATGAGTGTCAGAGAACTGCACAACAATAGATTTATGAATGAAAACTGTTCATCCAACAGGATGGGTAATGAAATAGCCACTTACTGGTTTTGTTTGTGGTAACCTCAGAGAAACTTTAAGAAATGGTTTTTTGCATTTATTGGCCCAACTGGGCCACCTGCCTGCCCAACCGTTGAAATTTATATCATGCAATTAGCATCTTGCCGGCTGTGTCAACTAGAACTGCCAAATAATTCCTCATACCTAGTTGCAAATCTAGTAAATTAATAAACAGTTATTGTTATACAATAATGTAAACAAAAGTTTGTTTATTACAATTAGGTAAGCATTTATGAAGAGATAGCTTGAAAGTTGTCAAGTTTATTGGATAATTTTTATTAAAAAATTATTGAGGATAGCTTGATTACACCAAATAGTTTAGAAATCAGTCGCCCTACACATCCCCAATGACAATGCTTGAAGATATTATTTATTGTATTTTGAATGTAGTAAGCAGATTATTGAATAGAGTGCATGTGTGAATGTACTCGCAGCCGCTGCCACGAACATAAAAAAACATCTGTTACGTTGATAACGATCATCCAGAGTCTTAGTTTTACATCGTTCTTAAACCCTGTGTTTAAATGTTGTAAAGTATGAAAATACTTGTAATATCTAATCTATCTATCTGTGAGAGACAAACAGCGATGGTAGGGCGACGTGCCGGCGCCCAACACCTCGTCTATCACCTCCACACCAGATTTATTACAAGCCTCTATATAGGTTACAGAAGTGACGAAATTTTTTTTCACACAACTTCTGACCTACTAACTTTATATGTGCAAAATGAAAACGGTACTTACGTACAACAACAAGTATCATCCAACAACGGGCGTCATAGCGATCCAGAAACACGTATCACTGCAATAATCACAATTCAACAGAGAACATTTTTTATCCATCGGAAGTATGATTGCACAAACTACTCTAAAACCATTAAAAACTATAACATATTGCACAGAAACGGTAAACGAGCACATAGACTAACCGATTAATATGTCTAAAAGTTATTATCACAAATAAAACGAAATATCACAAACGGATATCACTTTACTACTTGTCCTTGCGTTCACGTAAATTGGCAGCCATCTTGCGTTCGTCGTCCAACCAAACAGGGAGGTGTTACAAGAACTGAAAAATAATTTCCCTATACTTTTCTGTGGGGAAATTTTTTGTTGTTATGAAATATGATTTTATTGATATGCTGGCCAAATTATGCCCATAAGTGGGTGATACGTAATTAAATTAATAATAAAATACTATAATAACAACATTTAAAAAATGTCAGTATTGAAACCACATCACATCACATTATTAGACGGAAGAAATCCAGTGCTGCGAGTCCCTCTAAGCGATGTATTCCTTACTCCTTAGGTTCCTTCGTTTGAGGCCCTCGTCATAGCAAATTGAAAGAGTTTAAGAATTAAATACCTCGTGCACCTCACTCGACCGCGAGTCGGTGTGGTGCGGCGAGGCGCGAGGTCGCGAGTTGTGACTATATGAACCGAATGAAATGAAGGAGGAATGACGCTGAGGATGACGTGAGTCGCTAGTGTCGACAAGTGGGTGAGCGAAAGAATCGATTATGTACAATATTATATGCCGTTGAGTAATGAATTGACATCCAGTAAACGTGAATACATTAACAGTTTGTTTTGTAAAGGAAAAATTGAATCACGAACGGGAACGGGTATAAATGAATATGAATTAACATGTATTCTACACTAATTGCTGCCCGTGGCACCATCCGCATATTTGATTAAAAATAAGTTATATTTTCTGCATAAAGAACCTACTGTATAGTTTTTATAAAAAGCTATGTTGTTTATTGATATGATAATTATGTTTGCAGTGCATGTCAGTTCTGTGATACTTGCTAGGAAATTATTCAGTTTAATAAAGGATAATACACAAACAAAATAAGTACCTTAGTACAGTACAGATACGACTATACGTTCACAAAAGATATAAACGTACTCAATTAGAACAATGTACCTCAAAGGTCATAGATAAATTTAAAAAAATCGATTCAAAAAATTCCAAACATGAATCTTGAAAGTAAGAATATTATTATTTTCTTGATCATTCATCGCTTAGATCAGGGATTCCCAAAGTGGACAATGGCGACCCCTTGGGTCAAAATCTGTTTCCCAGGGCTCAACATAAATGATAACTGATTTTGGGCATCGACGAAGTCTAAAAATTGACCCCTATTATATATCATGTTATTCTTAGAAGCTGTCAAGATATTGTATAAGTTGAGTTATCGCATACCAACTTGTTATAAGAATGATTAATATTTTAGTAGGAAGTATCATTATTGTATTACACATTACAAAAGGATTTTACTAAAAGGTTTGAGGATCTCTTTAATTCACTAATTCCTCAATGGATAATAAATCCGTACAAAATCGCAGCCATGGAAGAAGCCAATGTGATAATGCAAGAAGAGTTGCTTAGCATCAGCACAGGCGAGGAGCTTAAGCAGAAGTTTAACCAATGCTATCCCATCAGAATTTCTAGTTGCAATGCAACATTGAAACACAGTATCCTGCATTGTAGAACATTGCTGAAAAATACCTTTTCGCTTCTCTATCATCATACCTAGAAGAAAAAGACTTCAGTGGGGTTACAAACATTTTGACAAAACAAAGAAATCGTTTTAAAATCAATGAACAATGCAACTAAACCGGATTTAGCTAGATTGATTGAAATTCACTAGATTCATCCATCACACTGAATTTCTTATTTTATTATCTTTAATTACTTTGCGATTTTAATAGAATAGAATAGAATAGAATAGAATTATTTATTAGCCATATAACATTGCATGTTACACAAGGCAGGTCAAATTACATTAAACACATTGCGGCACAAAACGCGCGGTAATTACATTATAAACTTATTTATACATTATTTTAGATATAAGTAGTTAATTGAATTTGATTTTAAATAGTACCGTTTACATTCAAAATTGTTGTCGAATTATATTATTATCAGATTTATATATTACTTAAAATAAATATATATAAATTTGTTAAATTTGTTACATGTTAATGTATTTTTCAAAAAATAACTACCTGATTAAGTATTTTCACACAATTCGTATTAATAATTATTGATTAAATACACTTGATATTTACTAAATTTTATGTCTAAGTATTTATTTAATTATATTTTAATAAAAAATAAATGAAAAAAATAGGCGCTACAGTTTAGATTGGGAGCCGACCCCAATAACAAATGGGAAAAGGCAAAGAGGATGATAATGATGATGATGCATTTATTTAATTAAATTTTGATGACAAAATGATGTCAAATTGAATCACTTCAATATCATCATCATTACGCCATATTATTACCAATGCAATAAAGACGCACATACATATTTTGTATCAACAGGGAAAACCTAGACATAAGGTTTTTAAAGTAATTTAGCTATGAGATTTTTTGGGTTTTTGCTCTGAGATATCATTCATTTTGGAAAAGGGGTCTCTTTCCCAAAATAGTTTGGTAAGCCCTGGTTTAGATTATGAGCTTTATTACGTCCAAAGTAGCGTTCTGTGGGGAGACGATTGTACATTGTACAATCATACATAAGGGCTCGTCCCTCTGTCTCTGCAAACGGGGACTTTTGGAAAAATGCTCACCTGTACAGGCCGTGTTCCATAAGCGTTGCATGCTTCATCTAGGCATAGCACCGGCACTCTACCTATGGATGGCTCGACTATTTTGGCATAAAGGGCAGTTACACTTGTGCAGAGGACAGGAACGCCAGAAAGCAACACTAGAAATTTCGCAAATACCAATGCCTCCAAACTAAATTGGAAGAGAGGCATGATGGGTCCAAGATTTGTCCGAAAGAGAACAATAATTTAGAATTTTTGTTAGAATATTTCTAATAGTTTCATCCAACGTTTATAATATTACTTATGGGATCTTATACAAAAATTTCAATCGAGGTGATGGTTTCCAACTGCCTAGTGCGTGGAATCCAGTATTAGGTTGCATCAAAAATAATATGCGTCCAAAATGTGATAAAAACACTATATGCAGTGATACAGTGTGTACTGTCGTGAGTTACGATCGAGTTCGAATGCCAATGGTACCCGTAGTAAAAGACTGAGAAAGAGGGTAGACCGTTTTGTCTGCTCCTAATTTTATTTCGAACTTTTTTATCATCCACCCGCATCTTCAGTCTACCCGTGAATATGGTGCATGTAACTGTGCCGAAATATCGGGAACTCAGAAATGATTCAAATCACGGTAAAGATCCCGTAAGTAATATTATAAACGTAGTGAACAACCGTAAAAGTTTAAAACAGAGTTTCATCCAATGTTAGTTTAGACTGCCCTGATAGCTCAGTTGGTAGTAGCTCTGCCTTCTGAACTATAGGCTGTGTCTGGGTGTTACATTGTATTCTATATATGTTACAAACAAAAAAGTATCTAAGTATTCTATCAGTTATCTGGTTCACATAGTACAAGCTATGCTTAGTTTGGGGCTAGATGGCGCTGTGTGAAATGTCCACTCATATTTATTTATCATTTATTTTATCAGTAGATCGCTCTGGTCTAATATCATCTTGACTTGTAAGAACAATATAAATAAAAATACCTCGAATTAATAATTTATTTCTGGTGAATCGCAGAGAAATATAGATATGTAATCTATTTATAATCTTTCCGCACATACGTAATAAAAGCAGAAAGACTCCTTTACATCCACAGATATTGTTATAGTAGTGCAAGGAAGTAGAGAGATGAGCAGTAGCCAGCAGAATTAAATGTTAGAAGTAGGCAAAAAATTTTTACATTATCATTGATTATTTCAAAGTCACGCAGCGAGCTATGCTCGGTGTTTCCCTGCGAGATAAGCTCCGGAACGAGGAGATACGCAGAAGAACTAAAGTGACCGATATAGCTCTTAAAATTAGCAAGTTGAAATGGCAATGGGCAGGCCACATCGCTCGTAGAACTGACAACCGATGGGGAAGAAAGGTTCTCAAGTGGCAACCACGAACCGGAAGACGCAGCGTAGGCCGGCCCTCCACTGAGTGGACCGACGATCTGGTGAGCGGTGATCTGGCGGGGAGCCAATCGATGCAGGAGGCGAGCAGCCGCTCAAAGTGGCGTGCTCTGGGGGAGGCCTATGTTCAGCAGTGGACGTCTTCAGGCTGTTGTTGATGATAATGATGATGATGATGATGATGATTGATAATTTATATTTTTCTACCAAGCTGACATCATCTGTCAGATGCCTACTAATATTTTATGTTATCTATGGTAAAAATACAGCATTGTAAAATACTTTAAAACATTTCTTAAATAGAACGACAGTATGTAAAAACTTATTTATTTAAAAATCTGTACCAAAAAAATGTTATATTTTAATCACAAAACACATAAAGTGTAAAACATAACGTACTTCAGTCAGTCTACTCACAATGTAGTACAAGCACCACACCCACCCACCACCAACTGATGACTGAAACATAGAAGAAAGTGATGCAAATAAATCTGATTTTTGGAGTACGCGCAAAATAAATCTGCGCGTGGTCAAAATCGGAACTAAATGACTATTGCCGAATTATAGTATACCATCGGCAGCTAAACAATCACTACCAATTAGGCAAAAACTGGCAGCTGAATTTTTCGGTTCTCAAGCTTAAGCGGTACTGTTATTATTAATTGCTCTATCGGTTGCTTCATGTTGACTTCACTAGCTACCTACTGCGAGGTTAATTATTTATATAAGTTACTTCTATAGGTGGAAACTTGTAATTGGCCTAGTTTCTTTTATTGTTTACTTTTGTTTTACTGTTTAATTGGCTGTAAGTCTTCCTATGATGAATAAATAAATAAATAAATAAAATTATTTCAAAAAAATATTTTTAGATGATATCGAACTCTTCACATCATTGTTGATAATTCGACACGAGTGCCATGCCATCAGTTACGCGCAGACTTGTCTTGCACGCACTATCTTTCTCATGATTTGAAATCATAAAAATAATACAACACGCACAAATCTGATCTAATGCCGCTTACATTACACTAAATTCAGTAGTCTGGTTAGGATTCGGGAAAGGAAGCTTGCTTGCTAGCTTGCTACCCAGTTTAAGTTGCCAAGAATTAGGAACCGATTTAGGAAGTTGTAATAGCATTTAGTCATAAAATTTAGTTAATGTTAATTTACTAAATTTTAGTCAAGGACAAAATGCCATTACGCTTTCCTCAATCGGTAAGATAAATATTGTCTCCATAAAAATGTGGCACTATTTTATACATGGCAGCATTACGACAACCATAGACAAAATCCTATTTTTATGATTGATAGTTTTTTTAGCCTGTGGTTTTTATTTCTCTTTTTTTTCTTGTTTTGGCTCCACACTCCATAGAGTATTTAGCCAGTGTCAAGTATTGTAATTTTTCATTGTGTTTAGAATATTTCACGTTAAGTCAAGTCTCAGTCACAGTCTGGGTCAGTCATAGTCCAGTCTAAGTCAGGTAGTCACAGTTCAGTCTAAGTCATGCCCTAATAAAGTGGTGGCAATTAGAGTTTTGAAAACAACACGAAAAACCACGTTTCCCCACATAATATCACTTGCCCACACTCAAGCTTGTCATTCAGCACGTACAACGCTACCAGTCTATTCTCTAAGCTGGAAAAGGAGAAGTTTTGAATAATAATACAATACAACGCGACTACACGTGAACTTCTCGGCGTTCCTGCCAAAACTTTTCATTTTTATTTGTCCACCATTCGAATTTCGACCACAGACCACTTAGAAGATACCCATAGGAGTAATTGGTAGAAAGATCACATTCGACCATAAAACGAAGGTCTCTTTGTATAATTTGTATGTGTTTAATATTCTGTGCTCCCTTGAATTCTGTGATTATTTAATCTTAGATTTTAATATACCTTTTTTTTAACTTAAAATCTGACCCAAACTGAAACCGAAATAATGCACTATCTATTTATAGATGTTTAGTATTTACGTTCAATGAGCCTTATATAGAAAAAACGGTGAATATTTTCTATGTATAATGATTTTGCTCTTCTAACTTCTTGGTCTATGGCACAAAACACTACCCCGTCTATGGTTTTGGCTGGTTCCGATTGGTACCTAACCTATGTACTACCTGTGTAGGGCACAGAACACTATTTATTTCTCCTAGTGGAGGTGTAGGGTTCCGTAGTATTAAAAGGAAAAGGAACACAGTCATAATAAGTGCATCCTGGCATTTTTTTGTCTTCCGTTAATCAATTACAACTATAAAACTTCATCTATATAGAAACGTGGGTAAAATTTTGTACAATGATAAAATCTCAAGTATCAAAATTTAAATTAGGTAGAGGTATGTAACGAAGGTAATTTTCCTGCACCAAATTGTTTATTGGATATACCATCAAATCAAATACAAGTACTATAGATACACAATCTATATGAAAGTCAAACCTCAAGTGTCCTTGCTGATATAAAGTCGGGCCCGTTAGGAATAACTCAAATCCCAATACTCCATTTGATACCCATGAAGGGTTGAGTTTAAAAAAACTCTTAGCGCCTACACCTCTTCCTTTCTCATAAAACGTAGACAAGATAGTTAGCGGGATAGGGAAATAAGAAAATCAAAACAACTAAAAAATTTGGTTTAGAGTTTATTTTTCTTTTATCTTTTTCTCGGGTGTAATATTTTGTTACTTAATTGACACAAGGTACTTTTATAGACCACAGGTCACATAATTATACTTAAATACTAATTTTAGTCTATAATCTAATATATTGTTGTATAAGTTGTAAAGTAGATACTTACTACTTATGATTATTATGGAAGTTAAAAGTAAATAATTGCTTTATTTAGCAGTGATTGTAGACAATATTTAGTAGAAAATGCAGGTTTTTCTAATTGACAGCTTTTTAAAATTAACATTTAGTTAAAAAATAGTACCTACGTAATAAATTATTTTGACACGATTGAATACAATAAACTATTGCCTTCTAAAACGAAGGAATGGCCTTAAATGTTTAATTATAATTTTATTTTAATGTTAAGATTATGAAACAAAAAAATTTAAGTTTACACGGTAAGTAGGTAAGTACACCTATTTTAGTTTTTAAAGGGTAATATTAGAAATGCACTTTCATAAAATCCTTGCAATGACTAGACACACGCACACACATAAGGCCGCTCACGGTCACTATAATAATCAGGCGACTTTTATCCAAAACTTCAGAAATGTTCAATCTTTTATCAACATTTTAATTCCTTTAGTTTTAATCTTCTAAATTAGGCACATTAACCCTTTTGAAGTCCAATATTTAACACGTCAGATCTGCAACGTGGTTGTTTCGATTCCTTTGTTCAATCGTTACATGAAAACGTGACAGTTTCACTCGTTCCATTCGGAAATCAAAACTGCAGTTTCATTCAATCACTTAAATTGTGGCTTCGCAGCAACTGTTCAATCGGATTCAGCGATCGAGGTACAGGGATGTTCATTTTATAATGACACCGTTACTTTTGTCGTAGTCAACTGGCAGGAAGATGTGCATGCGTTTCTCTATTTCGCAACGGCAGAGGGGGCAACGGTTGCATCTGCAAATAAAAAACATGCCTATGATTAGAATATGTATGGCTCAGTCCACCTTCCATCAGTTTTGGGATTTCGTTGACATGATTATAGAAATGTAGATTGCAGTTTTCAACTTCCTATAGCAACTGGGAGTAAATACACTCATAACTTTAAAAGATATCTTCAATATTACATACTAAAATATTGTTTATTAACGGGATATTTATCATGTTTGTTTGTTTTTATATCAATATTTTAGTAATTATAGTGACCATGGAAGTTTAAAATCTTAATTGACATGGGAATGTCACCGGTGCAGTTCAGGTTGGTGTGGTTATTTACCTGGGCGCGCACTCCTGGCAGCAGACAACGTGTCGGCACGGCAGGAACAGCGTGTCCATACCCTTGTCCATGCACACTCGGCACGCTAGGACTTCGCCCCGCCCACCGCCGTTGCTGAGAGACCGCGATCGGGCCTCCTGAAGATAAAAAAAACATTATTAGTTGGTACATAGGTCCAAAGATCTTTATTAATCATCACAAGACACAATGTGTCTCGCTTATGTGATAACTTAAATATTAACACTTAAGTAAGCATACGTTATTTCATACCAGTGGGTAGGCTTTTAAAACATTGTGCACATTTTGAGTACATGTTGATTTATTCCTCCAAATTCTATTCAAACAAAGAGGCAACGGTTTTTGATTATTACATCAAGGAATTACACGGAATGAAGCGTGAAAACAAAAATTATACAGTTTAATTATTGATAAGTTTCTAGTGATGCAGGTAATGACTTCGATACTTCTAAGAAAACAATCAGTTTTCTACGTTTCTTAATAACTTGGTATAATAACGTGATAGCTGGCTTTGCCACGTGCGGGTATAATAACAATAACCTACACGTGACGTAGTGTTTACGGTTAAATTGTTTCCGGATCAAAAATAGGATAGTTTATCAAGTAAAGCTAATTATAAGGAAGCTCGACATCCTCGACAGTAATACTTCCGACGACAATTACAAACAAGTCTCATTAATTTGCAAATGAAGTTATTTCAGATTCCGATTGAAATAAATAAATGCACCTGCGCTAACAGACGGTAGCACCAATAGCGCAGTAATTGAAAACATGCTAGCTAGGTAATACCTAAGGAATTTAACTGCGCATTTTGTTGTTTACATAGCTGGTGTTGTATGTATGCTCTATCGGTAGTTTTGCTTAGGTTTTTTATGACACTATTTCATTGTTTTGTCCTTGTGACCAAAACAGTATTTTTGCCTCACCAGCTCCTGAACACTTGACCACATTTCGCCTATGAAAAAGAAGGTTTTTTTCATAGGCGAAATGTGGTCAATCTTAAACTTATTTGATATAATAAAAGTTATTATATTAAAATTAAGACATTGTAGATATGTAGCGGATGAACACATTGGTGGGAAGAATTTTCCTCATCTGCGATCACCAAGCCGCCTGCCAAGCATGGTGATTATGGCAAATCCTCTCTATGATAAGCGTTCAAAGTGCCTTTTCATGAGGGAGGTCTATGTTAAGCAGTGGACGTCTTCAGGCTGATGATGAGTGGAAGAAAGCTTCCTGTGTTTGGGCAGGCCCCCGCACCTTATGTTCCACGGCGCAGTGCGTGCGCAGGCGCGGGTCGTGCGCGCGCGCGCGGTGCGCGGCGCGGCGCGCGCGGTCGTGCACCTCGCGGCACGTGCGCCGGATGTCGAACACGTAGCGACGGCCCAGCGTCGACGAGTCGTTGAAGATCGACGCGATCGTGCCCTGGAGAACAAACAAGATAACAATGTTACTAAATACTGCTAAAGTTGCAAGTTAGGAAAGAAAAGATCCAAGTGGAGCAGAACAAGATGGCGGACAGGGGCACGCTAATGGATGCCGGCCCGCCCGCCACGCGCCCGCCCCGCGCGCCGCGAGCGAGTTTGACATGAGAAAAGAAGTCGCTAGTTGGTCGCTAGCGCCCCACAGACCTAGAATATTTTACTCAGTCTATGCTAGCGTCTAAACGCCTAAACCCATTTCTCTGTCTGTCCCCTGACCTATAATAATATAGGTATTATTACCCACATATTTTGCTTTATTTTAATTTTATTAATGCTTATGAGAAACGAAAAGTACAATAATCAGTGTAATCTACAAATATTACTACCAATAATGTTTCTGTGATTACTTGCCATCCAGTCACAGATTACTAGGAGATACCTACCACCATATACCTACTACCTATACCTACTACCATCCAATCAATTAAGGCCCGATTTCACCAACGTTTATTCCAAGTATACGGCTATTCCTTACTCCTGGATACAGCTAATTGACAAATGAAATTACACAAAAAAGACGCCATTTTGATTGTGAAGGAATAAGTCTTATTCCTTCACAAAATTGGTGATATAAGGGCTATATTCGCGTAACTCGGTTGTTCTCGGAAAGTTATACCTGGAATAAAATTTATTCTAGTTTGGTGAAATCGGGCCTTAGTTACCTATACGCATGCATAGAATAACTACCTACCTACTACTAGATACTTATTCTAAGCCTATAATTATGTATTATTATTTGAAATAACATATATTTTATGAAGTAACACAAAGTAATACCTGTTTATTAGCACAGATGACTAAATTTAAGTTAGGTAGGTAGGTACATAGGTAGTTATTATACCTACCTATCACCTACTTGCGCGAGGGAGAACGGGGAAAACGAGTCGTTTCGACTTTGAGCTGATTATTAATAGGTAGAGTGACCTTTAACAGTGCTTGATTATTTACATATTTGAAGCAATTTTAGGTTTACATAGGTTTCATGAAATAGATCTACTAAGGTACTTTTATATCCAATTCAACCATAATTTAAACGGTACTCTAGGTACATACGTAATCTCCTATAAACGTTACAAAAGTTACAAAGGTAAAATATTTTATTTACATCTACTTTAGTTTTCATTTCATTTAGAAGCTTTATAGCTATCTAATTACAGTTTCAACCAATTTTTATAAAAATCATCCAATAAATGATAATAAATATAGATACAGAGGTAAGTTCAACACAACAAAGGCAAATGATATAATAATGTAATTTTATTTATTCTGCCTAAGCGGAGTTAACTACCGTGGCCCCAGCCCAGGTATGGTAATTTTTTGCTCTTGCCAATTATAAGGAAGTAGGTAGTTACTACGTCGTATCGTATTGGTTGGTTTGGTATTAAAATTTGTATAGAATAGAAATAGAAATTCCAGTTAGACAAGACACTGGCTGCGTTGCGTTACGTAATGAATAAACCAAAATCACGCACGTAAGGAGGCGTGTTATCAAACGGGTTAGATGATAAGATTGGTTACCTATTGTACCTAGCTACATAAGTGCCAGTTACGGTTCTATTAAATAGAAATTTCATTATAATAATATTACCTCAGAATAACTACATTAGGTACCTATTATAATCAAAATAGTTAGGTAAGTTCTACACATAACCTTATGTGGGTAGATAGAATAGAAACTATAGACATTTTCGTATCTACATCAGATAAATACTTGACTTTTTGTTTAGCACGCAGAAGTATTAAATATATGCAAGCAAGTGATACACACCTTCAAGTCTCTAATGAACTGCTCGGTGACGTCACTCCTAACTGTCTCGCAGCAGTAGAAGGCATGTTTCTCTGTGACAGCTCTGTACAACGCTGCAGCCTGGCCTGAGGTGGCCATCTTGACGTGCAAAGTGGCTTCGTTCCCCTCGCCTGTGACGTAGGACATCTGGAAGATGCGACGGACGGACTGGGCGCGATGGATCGCCTTGTATGGGATGCTGAAATAATAAGAAGACAACGGCTTAGGCAATACGTTTATAATATTACTTACGGGGGGTAGTAAACAACCGTGAAAGTTTAAAACAGGGCTTAGGCAATGTTGAGAATAGATACTTTGACGATATTATTTTCACTTGCAGATAAAGATGCCGAATCATAGAGCTTTCATATTTTAGTTGAAGATGAAAACAAAAAGATTGTAAGGTTTTATATCGATAACGTAGCACGACATTTGCCAAATGTTACATAGGTACGTCGTCGAAGTAAACAAACACGAAACAAGTTAACTGAACTAAAATAGAACGGCACACTACGCTATAACTAAACGACTATAAATAATCGATCAAAACAAATGGTAATATTCCAACCAGTCAGTGGAATTGACGAATAATAACCCGGTAAGGTGACTAAATCTTGAAAAATAACAGCATATAATATACCTACGTCTACCCTATCATTGTTAATTTTTCCTCAAAAATTATCACAGACATATATTTTAAGAAATTACTTATTGACATATCTCAGAGTAAACAATAGAAGACTACATCCACCCAAGACCAAGTATTCCATAATTATTTTTAATACAATAACATTTAAATATGTATGCGCAATAAAAAAAACATTGGTTTGTAAGATTTTAAAGTGTTATTATTTTTATGCCTTGATTATGCGCAAACGATGATTTGTGTCATGTTTTCCTGAGCTAATTATAACTTTAATTACGAGACTTTGTACAGTAGATGACTCATTACTAAAGTAGGTAAGGGTAAGTGAAATTCGTACCTCTACATCCATATTTTCAGCATAGTAATAACCATAAATATAGAACAGTAATCATCATCATCAACAGCCTAGTATAACAGAATAGTAAACAATTTAAAACTAATACAATATGAAAAACGAAAAATTAAACAGGTAGCTATGGAAAAATTTGTAGGTAAGTACAAATGAGAAACCTTATCGTACGTCAACAAGAAGTTGTGGTGCAGATTTTGCGTCTGATTGTAGAAACTACATAGGTATAAGACAGTAGCAATACAATATTATAAGAAATGGAGCAGTACGTAGTTAGCATTTATTAAAATAGCGGGTGTAGCACGTTGTGTGTTTTATTTGTACGTTTAAATACCAGCCCACGATATTTAATAATTAGCTCATGCGCAGTTTCTACTGTTCAAAGAACTAATTAATAAGCTACAGAATGGAAATAGGTATAAATTATATTATATCGAGTCGACGTAGGATGTTACAAGGTAAACATAGAGGAAACCTGGCGATTGCACTTTGACCGCTGATAATGAATCGTGTAATTTAATTGTTCCTGTTTTACTTATACATATAGGAAGTTTTAATAGTAGGTGTAAAGCTTCAAAACTCAAATTAATCTCAAAAGAATTAAAAAAACCTTTTGCAGTAAATACATGACATGTTTAGAGTAATGACCAAGGAAACCAACCTTTGTTTCTCCACTCCAATGTCTTGATCTCCATTGCACGCTGGTCTGTAAACAACAATGCCGTGCGGACCAACTCCTACGGAGGTGCTGAGTCTGCAGCCACAGCCCCCTCCACTCTGACCAGTCGCCAAGCATCCAACTGTCGCTCCACCATCGATCTCCTGATCATCTCTAGCCCTGGGCTCCTCTGCCTGCTGTCTATGATATAACAAATGGCTGTACAGGTTGTGCGCGTTGTTACTCTGTGTCACTGGCTTACAGAAGAATAACTCCTCTCCAAAAGATTCCAGATTAGAAATCTCTTTGAGCAATCTGTATTCAGCTTGCGACGCTCTCATGCCTGATATTTCACAGTGGTATTCGATGATTTTATCCACATGATCTTCAGGTTTTTCTCCCTGTGGTCCAATTTTATCACATTCTTCGTAGATGTGATTCGGAAGTAGTTCTAGGTCGCAATCTCCAGTCTCAGCTTGAGCGATGTAAGCTATGATCTTCCTTGCTACTTCGAGATCAGCTACCACCAGTCTGCCTTCTGTCAGGTCAAGTTTGGCGTGGAGATAGAACTGGTGACGGGTGGGCTCATTGATGAGCAGATGTGGGGGGACCCAGAACTTGACTCGGAGATCAAGCCGGCCGCCTGGGATGCGGTGAGGATCCAAGGGATTCCGCAGGTTGAGCCACCTCCCGGGCCCTGATCCTGGGGTTACGTGGAGCCCGAAGTAATCCGCTTCGGCGCCGATCTCTAGTTTCTCGCAAACCTGGAACAATACAAGGGAATTTTGAAAACAAATAAAAAATATACAATAGGTAGGATTATCAATAGGTAGTTATTTTCACGAGAAGCATTTGTTCATCATCAATGCATATTTTGTTGTTTTCCAACAAAGCTCTTTGTTACATCAAGCAAGACGGTACTTAAAAGATTAAAATCTTTCATGTAATTTTGTGACCTCTAAATAAATGGTTAGGTATATCTAAATTAGATACTTTTAGCACGATAAAGTAGCGATTATGTTATGCACGTAACGTTCTCTTACGCAATTTAAATCTTCATACTTGTATTGGTATACCTACTTAATATAATCACATTTATGTTCTTGTTCTGCTTCTGCACTGCATCAGATCACAGATAATAGCAGTAGGTTAACTATTACGTCTAGTTTGGTAATGGTACCTACATTATTTATTACTAGGTATAGATGAAGAGAAAGCTGATAAGCTGGTTATTAGAACCTACAAATTTGATCCTATTTAGATTTTACTGTCTAACGGTCAATTCAGACAGAGCAGCAAAATGCTCGAGCAGTTTTTAAGTGCTATTGGAATATCAACCTTAATCCATTAAAACCTTACTTATTTTAATGTTGCATACTATTTTCAGCTTTGTCTAAATGGATTAAGGTTGATATTCCAATAGCACTTAAAAACTGCTCGAGCATTTTGCTGCTCTGTCTGAATTTACCCTAAGAATTTAAAATCAGTAGGTAAGTGGTTACTTTTTTGTTATTTACTACTGTAAGTAAATAATAAATGTATTCAAGCAACAGCAATGGAGCTCGGTAGAATTTTGAAAATTGTAAGGTTTTTGTTAGAATATTAATTTGGGTTCGAATAAACATTTGAAATGACTAACGAAACATCAATCAAAATAAATTTAAATTATGACCCAGCTTGACCTCATTGTTCATGTTGTTGCCGCCGTAGACCACGGGTAGGGAAACTAATTCCTACAATTAATCAAAAATAGTTATTGCGTAGAGCAGGAGGTATGTGCCTATAAGAATTAATTAACTGCGCATTATTTATATTCTTCGGCTATGGCGCATTATCGAGATAGGTAAGTAAAGTACGTACTTACACATAACACAATAGAAACCGATACATCCGCGGCTTTATCATCACCACTCGGATTAAATGACAAATATTTGTCGCACATGTGCCGTGATAGCACAGATTATAAATTATAATTAGGTACAACTACAACGGAGCAATGCGATATCATGGGATATTGTTAGAGGACACCGAACAGATGTATCTATTACGTTACGTTAGGTATATTATAATTAATAGGGTATCGTATGTCCCAGTGAAGTTGACAATGTTGACATTTATTAATGAGTTGAAGAAATAAATAAATAGTGAACTTAAGGCGAGCCTTTTCGGGAACTTTAGGTATTTTACGCTACCTTAAGCCGCACTATTTGACGGCACGACGTATTCATTTACGCGACCCAAAAGCTGTGTGCAATGCGCCACGCCGCGCGCCGCGCGCACTTCTTTCGCCCGCGTCAGCCACGTTATGTAACTCAGTAGCGGAGATCAAGCCGCTTTGTTATTTAGGATAGAGTTAGCTTATGTTCTGGATTGATATATGATAAATGTGAACCTACCATTATTATTATAACAAATGCAATGAGGTGTACAACCGTGTTTTTATTGCTATTTTTGTTTTTTTTTATGTGATTGAACGACGTGACGAGCTAGTCGTTCACCTGATGTTAAGTGACACGGCCGCCCATAACAGTTGCAGTGTCACTCGGAACTTTACAACAATAAAGTTTCGCGTGACACTGCACTGCGCACGTCATCCTAAGGCTCAATTCAGACAGAGCAGCAAAATGCTCGAGCAGTTTTTAAGTGCTATATGAATATCAACCTTAATCTATTTAGACAAAGCTGAAAATAGTATGCAACATTAAAATAGGTAAGATTTTAATGTTGCATACTATTTTCAGTTTTGTTTACATGAAATAAGGTTGATATTCCAATAGCACTTAAAAACTGCTCGAGCATTTTGCAGCTCTATCTGAATTGACCCTAAGACATCACCCAGTTTAGTAATCAGATTACTAAACTATATTATATATATATATATATAATAATATTATATTGGTTGTTATTATTATTGTAATACGTACCAAGTCCGGCTTGGTTCCATCCTCCCTGGTGGCGCTGCCCCCTTACCGGAGTCGATGGGAATAAAAGTGTCATCCTTCCTGGCAGCCTTAACAATAGCGCTCACCGGGGCCGATGGAATAGAAAAAGGGTCATCTGCCCCGTTATAGTCGGATCGATGAATTCACCTTAGTGACAGCGGGGCCGATGGGAATTAAAGTCTCATCTGCAACCCCGGTACGGCAAGTGCTGGTGCTTTTAACGGAGAGGATTATACAAATCTAGTTTCATCAAGCCCAGCATAAACGGTAGGGTACTATAATATTTATAATAAGCAATTTGCCTAATATTACACTAATCTATAATACAATCAAACTGTAAAATCAATTTTTCAAATTTTTTCCAACCTACCAAATGCGGTGATGAGCGAGTTAATTTACTGTCATTGGTATAATTGGACAGTCACGACTAACACTTGCAGTGTGCAGGTACACTTGCAACGTGCGCGAGCCGAGTGCGGCCCGCGCTCGGTGCAAGTGTGCAAGTACATGAGTTGGTCCACTTATACCAAATTACAGTATACTTGCTTCGCTCGTCGTTGTATTTGGTAGGTTGGAAAAAAAATTGACATTTGACATCTATCAAAAAATTTGACATCTGTCAAAATTTTGACGTTTGACATCTGTCACACTGACATCTGTCAAAATTACAACTATCTCAGCACGAAACTGTAGTACCATAGGCAATAAAACGGAAAACAGCAATTTCGATAACAGTATGTATATACGGCGGCCATATTAAGAAATGACAGATGTCAAAATTTGACCAAACTATGTTGATCAGCATCCTTTGGGACCCCCAGATATCGATTTATATCCCGATCAGAGCACCTTTACTTTCAGACGCGGACCAATAGACCGCCGTTTTGAAAAAAGTACTTTTTCACTGTGTGCCCCTCTCAAAACTGTACAATATTAGAACAAACCCTCCTCACAAAAGTCTTATAGTTTCGGCGTTAATTGCAAATTAAAAATCCTTAAAAAGTGAAATTGAATGTTCGCAATTTTTCAAAATGGCGGAATCAAAAAAGTTTTTACACTTTCCTACCAAGTGTACCGTGGGATTTTCAGATATCGATTTTCATTCGGATCGGACAACTTTTATTATGAGTCGATATGTCTACAGCCGCCATCTTGAAAAAAATCGGTTTTGCTGATATTGCATTTTGACCCTTATAGCATCTATACTCGATCCCCAGGAACGATTTTCCTTAAACGCTGGTATTGGAGGCGTAAAAAAGGAAAACTGATATTTCCATAAAAGTACCTTTGTATGACAGCCCCATTGAAAGTTGACACATGTTAAAATTTGATTTCAGAATGTTGATCAGCATCCTTGGGGACCCCCAGATATCGATTTTCATCCGGATCGGTGAAACGTTTTTCCCGCCGCGGCTAAAATTTACGCCATTTTGAAAAAAAAAAATTTTTGCCATTCTTCCTCTCTGGCTTTCAAACAATATTAGTTCCAGCTCTTAATACTAAAGTGTCATAGTTTCGCCGTCATTTACGGTTAAAATTTGTATGGCGGATTTTTTTTTCCGCTATTTTGAATTTTTTTTGACATCACCAAAATCGTCCAAGGGTTTGCTATGACATTCCTTAAAACGCACATGACCTATCTCATATGGTTTGGCCAGGCCGTTGACTGTCCGAGTGACCGAAGGTCGGAAGACCAGGTCGCGATTTTTTTGAAGACACCTTTGTCACCTGGACACAAAAGTCAACCAAGACATTCAAAATTTTCCATTAGTATCGAGAAACAATGCGTCAAAAATGGAAAAAAAAATTGTATGGCAGCCATCTTTAAAAATGGCGGAATCCAAATTTTTTTTCAAATTTCGAATCTGCGGCCCCGAAAACCCCCCCATGCGAAAAATCACCCTGATCGGACTAACTTTCAAAATGGCCGCCATTTTGAATCCGCCTCGCATCTTGGATTTTCATGACAACGATCTGACAGCCCCTGTCATTCTCTATGACATTTGGTCGAGCACCACCCACATACCTCTTACCTCTTAAATATTATGGTACCCTACCTTCAATGCTGGACTTGATGAAACTGATTTGTGTAACCCTCCCCATTAAAAGCACCAGCACTGGCCGTACTGGGGTGGGGATGAGACTATTATTCCCATCTGCGCCGCTGTCACCGAGATGAATTCATTGATCCGACTATAACGGGGCAGATGACAATTTTTATGTTCCATCGGCCCCCATGAGCGCCGTTGTTGAGGCTCCGGGGGAGGATGGCACTTTTCTCCCTTTTTTCCCATCGACCCCGGTAACGGGACAGCGCCGCCGGGGAGGATGGGATCAAGCCCCTACCCCATAGCTTTCTTTCACTTACCCAACCCGCCTATTTTTTGCCACACCACCCGCTCACCTGCCCATAGGTTTTGCACACTTGCCCACGCCTATCGACATTTGCTCACACAAGCTGCCTGCTAGCCCCTGCCTGCTAACACGTTTCCATAATTGCCCACACCTGCCCACTTTTTCTCACACCAGCCGCTCAACTGGTAACACTGATTCATACCTGCCCGTACTTGCGCATGCCAGTTACGTATTATCTAGCACCATGTATCATCATCATCATCATCATCATCAGCAGCAGCAGCAGCAGCAGCATCATCATCATCATCATAAGCATCATCATCAGCCTGAAGACGTCCACTGCTGAACATAGGCCTCCCCAAAGAGCACCACTTTGAGCGGCTGCTCGCCTCCTGCATCCATTGGCTTCCCGCGGTGTGCTGCTTGACACCATGTATACGCAATGTATACTATGAAGCAAACATAACTGCTTGTGTATGAGATAAATAAATGAGTATGATGATTATTCACAGCCTCTGTGATGTGGGGGTTTAGCAGGTCGGCTCATAACCCGGAGGAGATGGGTTCGATTCGTGACATGAATTTGTGCACAAAAAAATAACACAAGTGTGGATTGTATGATTGAGTAAGGCGTGTGTATTGAGGCGTAGGGCAAGAAACTGTCCATGACGGTGAGCATAATGATAATTAGAAAGCATAGGTAAATTACATGGTAACTACCGATTTTCCTAATGCATAACTTAGAAAGAAAGAAAGAAAGAAAATACATTTATTCAGGACATCACACAACATTACATTCCTAACATACATCATGAAAATAAAACAATAAAAAACAAAAATAGGTAAAAGGTCTTGAGCAGTTTTTTTTCTTTTATTATATTTGTTACCCATTTTATTAAAATTCACGGCCAGTGTAGCTTCGCGTCGTGGAGCGCAAAAATTTGGCACACGTCCGGCGTCGACGGGCTCTGCGAGCGGACTGGCGGCCCCGAAAATGAGCTCGGATGTCATGAATTCAAGATATAATATTCATATAAAATTACCGTATTAACTTTTTAACATTTTTATTGATCATTTAAATTTTTTGATCAATACATGATTCATTAAAATATATTTAAATAATACGATTCGTTTAAAACAAGTCGAAAAGTCATTTCAAAAAATCTAAGATAGAGGTAACTTTGGATTTTTTTTCGATCGAGTGAAGTTATTCCTTTTATGTATAAGTATGATCATTTAACTTGAAGACATCCTTAAGAATAACATATATTTTTTTCATATCTAAAAGTGTGGTTTATCTCAGAGAAAAGACGATTCAAACAAGGGCGTTTTTGGGCCAGTCTCGCCTTAAAGGGTATAGATGATAGAGCAAGGATCAAGGCTTTATAGTTTTATATTTTAAAACGTTATAACATAAGTTTCTTATAGGTGTTATAAAGTAATAATATATAAGTCAAATAGGCAACTATGCTGAATATGGAGAATCTCGGTTTTTACACGTTAAAAATACCACCAATACGGTAGTGTATTTTTCAGTATTAAAAAATATACTGACACACACTATTCGTGAGTAACAGTCGAAAATATATTTATGTAAATTGTATTTTTTACTAATATTTTTTTTTAACGGGCAATGTGCCTTTATTACTCGAACTAACTACTACAATAATAAAAACTAAACTAAACTAAGCTAAACTAATCCAGCTACACTACCTACTATATACAAAGAACACTTATGGACTGTATAATAGCCGCGATGGCCAATAGACAGTCCAAGTGCTCCAGCCCACTACCGGTAGGTAGCGTACCCAACATGCTGGCAGCATTGCCACGTTGAATTGCAATGCTGATGCGTTGGGCCAAATAAGTGCCAGCATTTTGGTCACGCGTCGCATGGACCAGGCGCTCTGATAGACTTTGGAAAACGCGATGAGCTCCCGGTCCCCACGGACCCAGGGTCTCAACACCAAACGGCTCAAATATGTAGCTGCTACAAGATTTTCTCTCAGCTAGTCCGAAGTACTCCATAATATATTACGTGGATTTTGGAAAAAGTTTTTGGTCGCAGAGATAGCAAATCTCAAAAAAACACGATGATAATTATTATACATCTTCTTAAGCATAATCAAATCACACACTTGAGTTTTTTATAGCTTTTCTTATAATAGTTTTACTAGCCTTGTATCTAAGTACCTACCTACTACCTAATAAGAATCATTTACATACAATTTGCACGTTTGATTACTAAGGTAACAATTTTGAATTTCCACTGAAATAATTTGTTTAGAAGCATTTCCAAGCCCCAAGGGGCACCCATAGCACGATACGAACTACCAGGAAAGCTAAGTTAATTGAAGGTTGGAGGCAAATTGCTTTTCCGTCTGTTCGTAATAACTTGATGGATAAGTATACATACGTTATAATGACGTGAGTTTTGGAAGAAACTTGATGAATGATGGGAAAATGAGATTTCATAATAATTCTGAGAAAATACGTGGGTACCTATCTCATTAATAAAAAAATAAACATTACAGAGGTAGGGTAGGTAACAGTAAACTGATAAGCATTGAAATAATAACTCCTACCTATTAAAAACAATATTTAAAAAATGATAATCAATTACAATAAAAAATGAATGACATCCAAACCACAGAGTTATTAACAAAAACCAGACAAGCTAAATACAAAGAAACAACTCATTTAGATTTTGGAAAAAGCGTTGGTGACAGGTAGCATCTATTTTAACACCATTGCCAAAGACAACATCAAGGCATACAGAGATAAGACAAATGACTTTCAAATATTTCATGTCTATTTTGGGCGCTTTGGTCACTCTCACTCTTGAAATAGGTATAGGCAAAATAGCTTTGCACTTAGCAGCACGCCACCAGAAAAATCATAAAACTATATCAATATATACCTAGATGAGTAGAACTAAATTTAAAATTATTATATAGTTCTTGTGGTTATCGCAGTGTATTGCGACTTTTAAGACGTACAAGAGAATGTTTTGGAAACAAATCACGTGCGGCATCCTCACAGGGTGAATGACCTGAACACTGGAACTGGGTTGGGACCCTAGAGCTGAGGCTCTCGACTCGTATGGATGTAAAAAGTTGGTGGACTTGTTGAGATGTGAGATGTGAGGCCAGGGTACTTCAACATTGTAATGTTCCTACTACCTAAATATGGTATATGTGCCACTATAAAATAGAAATTACAGATTACTTAGATCATTTGAAATAATGTTAGGTTTAATAAAATGTATATCATCACGGAAAAAGGAACAAACAGAGACACTGTCTGATAAGTTGGTAATGATAACACCTTAAAGTAAACATATTCTTTGACATCCATATTATGTCAACACGGAGGAAAGACAGTGGTGCTATTGTTTCGAATTTAATTAGCATTTAAAAGAACAAGACCTTGCCGATATTATTCCTGCCATTGATAAGTAGTATACTTTTAATTCTAAGAAAGCAATTAACCTTTAAACCAAGAATACCAGATATAATAAAATAGGTAGGTGTGCTGGTATTATAGGTAGGATCACTTCATTGCAAAAAATACTCAATCTTTTGCAATGAAGAGATTATTTTAATAAAATTAGCCAAAAGTAAGGGTAAAACGGGTGGTACCTCCTGCCTAGCAAAAAAATGGTAGTATAAGAATCGTTTTTATGGGTTTATCATGTCGCTAATGTAGGCGTCGCAATTTCGCATTGTGTAGCAGAGTACCTGCAGCTAACATATAACATAATTAAATATTTCCCCCAAATCATATTTTAAAATTATGATTACGTTCCAAGCGAAAGCATGGTCTGAATTTGCCTGCCTTACTCTTTTTGTGGCTAACAAAAAGTTACCTAAGTCTAATGCTACCTATATCAAGCGAAATCGATCATGTACATGGATTTTAAATCTACAATCACCAAGCTAACGACATTATGATGTCTCTCTATGATGTTCTCTCTCATCTCATCCCTCCCACTCGGATCTCAGAGATGCCGCTAAAATGGAGCGGTTGTAAAAAATAAAATCAGAAACATGCAAACAAGTCGTATCCCAGGGCCTCGTTTTATAAAGCTACTAGTACAAGCTAACAATTGTAGCAGCTACAAGAACAAGTAACTACAAGTTACTAGTTACGGCGTTTTATAAACAACAATTATCGATTACAAGTGTAAATTACAAGTATAATGCACGTCACTATGAACGTCACTGAGGCCTCACGGCGGGGACCACAAACTAAGTAGAGGATAAAGTGTAGATTATGATATTACAAGTTGCACATCACTATGAATGAACGTCACGGTCAATAGCTTTTTTTAGTTTGGCTCCCATTCATTAGCGAATTTAGCCGGTGTGAATTTTACATTCAATCCCTACATAATATAGAAATTTAAAACGTTATCTATTTGTTTATTGTGGCTTTCATGCCAAATTGGATGACCTTTTTTAGATGAACTTATATTACCGGGATAGATGCGGTTTTTTTCGGAAATTCATGAAATCCCGCGGAAAATTATGCAAGTTTTGGGTGAAATCGCGGGGCGTCTCTATTTTTAAGTAAAGCTATTTAAGTAAACAAAAACAAAGGTCTCAGTCACTGTTCTCACAATAGGTTTTGTAATATACAGGTACGCTCATTTTTCATGGGCTTCGCTCAAGCTGAATATCTCATTATTTAAACATAATCAGTTCATATTTACTTGATTTAACTAATTGAACCTTAATTAATACGTGACACGACCAATACAATACACTTTCAATAAATTTATCTTAACTTGTACTTCATTTTACCTAGCTCTTTAGTCAGGTAAAAAACTTTACAAGTTGTAGTTCCGTACACCTGTAATGACCAAAACAATTGTTCGATTTTACATTTTAAAAATGAAAACACACTATGGATTGTCTTTGGTCTAAGAACAAGTGCTTGTAATTCATAGAGTAAAGCAATATATCGGGGGATGTAGCTTGTAACTTGTTGTCTTGTAGCTTTATAAAACGCATTATTTCACTTTTTTTTGGCTGTGTTGCCAGTTTTTCGCTACAAGTACAAGACTTGTAGCTTTATAAAACGAGGCCCAGATGTTTTCATTGTATCTCTGTCTCTTTGGTACCATCTCGCTTCATCACACGGCTTCATCACGCGGCGGGCGCGTGTACCACTCGAAGTTGTAGGTCGACCACTCGCGCAAACGCTTTGTGACTGTGTATTCCTACATAAAATACACACCGCACAGCGCACACCGCACCGTAGCGTAGGTAGTCGACTTTCAACAACTAGCTAGGTACGTGCTAGGTACGTAGGTACCTAATCGCCCACGGCCCAACTGATTTTATATTATGCCGTTGGCCAAATGTATAATGTACCCACTTATATCCCGGCCAGAAATAGGCATTGCAAGTTGGCAAATATCACGAGGCGTTACGTTTAAAATAAGACTAAATGCTTAGGTAGCTATTGCTCGCGATTTCTTCGCGAAGCCTTCCTATTTCACCCTGTAAGTACCTACCTACCTAAGTACCTACTATTTGTGCCGTAATTATGGCCGTACGTTTCCAATTCCAATAGGTAGTTATTATTCTATATGACTTAAAAAACCAATATTTCTATACCTAATGCGGGCTGTACCTATTAGTACTTAGTAGAAGTCTTTGCATAATACAAAAGTTTTTGTTGGGTTTTTGTTGGGTTTTTGTTGGTACATAGGTACCTATAACGTATCTGCTTACCCAGCCCAGCTGTAAGTAAGTAAGTAGGTAGGTACCTACTTAGTACTTACATAATAAATACTGCAAGCTACATAAGATTGTAATTTTGTATTGTACCTACCTAGGTCCTATTAGCGCAGTGTTTAATACAGGTACCTAGGTACCTAGATTTAGTAAACATAGTGGGTATACGTAGCTAAAGGCACAAAAACTGTAACCTCTGAAGGTGATTTAGAGCATAAAGTTCTGCAAACAAGTAGATTTATAACTTTATGTTGTGACATATTTTTTTAAAGATGATGTGACGTAAGCTCGTATAAAAGATATAAAAGAAACTAGATATGGCACAGTTTATAGGGCCAATTTGAATAAGAAGTATACCTACTTAATAATAATACCTACTTGGGATACAACAACAAAGTCATCTAACCTCATAGGTACTACGCAAACAAAATACTACGCTACAAAATCATTAAAATTAGCATTGGGTAGTTAATTATTATAGTATAACAATATATTTCTGATCCATATAGAGTAGGTACTTATAATAGTGATATCACAGGATCAATATTATCATTAATAATCTTGTAGGTAAGTGTACTTGTGTATAGTATAGGTAAGTATACTTACCTAATTAAATTACCCAGGTACCTAACATCACAGTACTACATTACATTTATAACTAATATCTTAGTGATTGTAGGTAGAGTGCGATTCAAACTCAATGGCGGCTGCGAAGTTGGCGCGGAACGCTGCGCAAAGTAGCACAGGATAAATATATCGATGGAAGAAAACGTAATTGCTGTAAGTAGCCAAATTCTAATTGTTCACCAGAGTCAAATCACTTTCAAAAATATCGAAATCTACAAGTCCGACGTCAACATTTTCCTAAATAGGGAAAATCCAGTTTGAATAAAAAAGAATACTGCGACGAATGATCTCATATTCCTACGATACCTAAAACAGACCGGCGCGTGGCGCGGCGTAAGTAATTTTTTTTTCATCGGAATTAATTGTGGCTCAAGATAGAGATGCGTGGAAGGAAATGGGGGAGACCTTTGCCCAGGGGGCGTACCGTGAGCTCTTAGCGGTGTCTTAACGCGATTCAACTTGATTACTAATGTAACAATTTTGAATTTCCACTGAAATAATTTGTTTAGAAGCATTTCCAAGCCCCAAGGGGCATCCATAGCACGATACGAACTACCAGGGGGCGTACCGTGAGCTCTTAGCGCGATTCAAAACTGAGCCTATATTGGATCGCTTTGTTTTTTTTTGTATGGGGATTTTGACAAGTGATCCAGTATAGGCTCTATTTTGAAACGCGCTAAGAGCTCACGGTACGCCCCCAGCAGTGGGACAATAACGGTTAAGAAAAAAAAAAGAAATAGGAGACCCGGATCATTCGACGCAGTATTTTTTTCTGATTCAAAGTGTGTTTTCAACCTACTTATGACATTTTTGCTACTTACAGCATTTTCGTTTTCTCCCATCGATACTTATAGTACTAGCAAAAATGAGATGTTTGCAGGAGAGGGCTTGCAGCACACTTCATAGCTGCCATTGAGTTTGGATCACACATACTAGTAGTTTGTATCTACTATATAGGTATGAGGTACCATGCCAGCGAACGTGTCTTTTAATCTCTCTTTAATCCCTACTACGTATTTCTAAAGATAAATATGTATACAACTTATTATTTATTATGTGGTAATGTCCAACGATAATAACGATTTATTATAAGTACTTACTCACACGTATGTTAGGTAGGTACCTACCTACATGTTTATATTATTGTCTATTTACTAATAAAAACCCTTGCGCCGTCACATCTTCCCGAGACACAAAATAAGGCTGGCGCGGCGGCGGATTCCGCAGAGAAACTGAAAAGGCGCAAATATAGTAACCTAGACAGCGGTTTTATTTTTGCGCCTTTTGGGGTCGAGACCCTCGGGCCATGGGGACCAAGTGCACACAAAGTCTTTAAAGAACTTTGTAAGCGTCTGGTTGAAGCAACGCGTGACCAAAATGCTGGCCTCTATTTGGGCCAAAGGTTAAGCATTGCCATTCAACGTGGCAATGCTGCCAGCATTTTGGGCACTTTGCCCACTGGTAGTGGTTTGTTAGATTAGTTTTGTATTATATTGTTAATTTTATAGTTTTAGTTTAGTTTTATAGAATACCTAGTTTTATTGTTGTAGTTATACTTATTAAAGTGAATTAACTAGTTTACTAATGCTTAGTAGGTAATATCTATTATGTACCTACCTACGTTGTTTTCTTTCACCTGATAAGGCAAATTGTTGAAAACACTGCGCAGTTGAATTTAGTGTAGGTAGTTATTCTAAGATTGGTGGTGGATTGGTACCTAATAATAATGTTAAGAATATGTATTATTATCTCATAATATCAGTGGTTCTCAATTCTCATTTTACAAGCTATGCTTAGTTTGGGGCTAGATGGCGCTGTGTGAAATGTCCACACACATTTATTTATTATGAATTGGGTATCTCAACTTCATCTTATTTGCTTTATTATGCAATAAAAAATCTATATGAATACGCTACGCATAATAACTTTGTTATTATCCCATCTCATAAGTACACAATAGTTTTTTATAGTATATAAATAGACCATGTTGTAACGTACAAGGATTATATTGTAATGTAATGTAAAATGTAAACAGGCTCCCAGCCCCTGACAGACATAACTTGTACGTTTTATGATGTAGTAGGTAGGTATTATCATAGTTGTCCTTCGATTTATTGATATTGAGTGCCAGTGGCGATTTTATGCGCATCGTATTAAACATTGAAATGAGCATAACGTCTAAGGTAAATATGGCAATTCCTACTAAATATACACTTACGTACTAAACACTGGTTCAACCTACCTATTATTTGTAATAATTTGAATAGGCACCTAGCCTACTAAGTCCAACCACAGAAGTGACAGAGGACTATTATACCCGTCTGCACTAACAGCTCCGAAGTTGGTACTTATCCCACTATGGCGCACGACTGCAACTCATTTGGGTACCTACGTTCTATAGATAAGTGCCAACTTAAAAGCTGTCAAACTTTATTGCAGACGGGCACGTGGTATATATTTTACTAGCTTCTACCCCGCGGCTTCGCCCGCGTGGACTGCTTATCTCTCAGGAACCGTTTATATTTCCGGGATAAAATTACCTTATAACCAACCTTTTTAGGAGGCGTTTAAAAAGTCCTATAGGTACCTAACTAAAAAGGTTACTTTTAAATCCTTTTAATCTTAAGTGGCCTCGTGCAGTGATTTTTCATGGTGGCATTATAAAAAGCAGGGATAAAATATGTATTTTTTTGAGATATCTGGTAGTAATTGACATCAATATTTTATGTAGGTACCTATAGTTTGACACTAAAGCGAAAAATGTTAAAATACACTACCCATTTTTGTTCCTTTTCAACCCACCTACCTAATAATAACCGGTTTTACGAACGTGACTTCGAAAATGATGAAACAAAACTTCCTTCCCTTTTTACCCCTTCAAATCAACCCTGGCAAAAAGTAGCACTGTAGCACGATTATGTTTTAAAAAGTTATACAATGCCAATTTTCATCACTATAATTTAAAATACACAGTTTCGTCCCTTATTTCAACCACGTACCTAAGTGATCCCTTTCAAAAAAAATTTAAAGCAACATTTTTTTATATCGAAGGAATTATCCAAGTTTGAATACATTACGATATTTTTTTTTAATTACAAAGCTTAACCACTGATTTTGGGGTTGATCTCCAAACAACAAAGAACACCCATTTCATTTTAACTCGTTTGTATGGTCCGAGTTTAAAAACGATAACCTACCTACGTTAAGAAATAAAGATTTTTTCATGCAAAGATTTTTTACCCTTTCCACCCCCTTAAAAGCTGAATTAATTGCACCCCTATGTAATGAACGTATTCGAAATTTTAAGATTTTAGCTTCAGCGCTTAGGCCGTGCGAGCGTCTTACGAATCTTACGATGGAACCTTATCCTGTATTTTTTAACCTCTCAGGGGATGAAATTCAAGAAACGCCGCAACCCGTATCCATTTATTTTGTATGATTTTTACACATTCCGAATTTCAGTATGACCCGGTAATTTTTTTTGAAATTTCCATACAAACTTTAACAATTCTTTAACCCCTATATGTGTCGAATTTTGAAAATCTAAAAGGTACCATTTCTTTTATTTTTATACTTATTTGTATGTGTTAAGTTTCAAAATGGTATATAACGAAATGTAGGTTTTTCATACAAACGTTTTTTACCCTTTTCACCCACTTAGAGGTTGAATTTTCAAAAACCCTTTCTTAGCACGCGCTTACATACGTCCAGCGGTTTGAGCTGTGCGTTGTCTGTCAGTCAGTCAGGACAAAGCCTTTTATATAATAAAAGATTACTCCATAATTCATTGAAAGTATTAAAAGAAAATGTTTATAAACCTATACGTCTGAAGTTTATGTAGGTGATATTAATCTAGGGAATACTTAACATATTACTTAGAGGAATTTTCTATGACATAAATATTATACAAAAATAAAAATAAATTTAAAAAAGTGGTCAGCTCTCGTGTAGGCAAGTGGTCAGCCTAAAATAGTAAATGAATCAGCCCTATGACCTAGCATGCGCACCGCGAAAAAACTTCTCGCTGTCGAATAACGCGCCAGTTTGAATAGGGCTTTAGAGTGGGACACACTACCATAATAGTCTTGTCACGGTCTCTCACGAGATACCTAAAGTGTCGAGAAAATTTTGACGCGGTACGCCCTGCTAGCCGGGTTGGTGTCAGAATTTAAAGGACTCATATACTCGTTAGCTTGGACAGAAGCCAAAAAATGAGCAGACACCTCGTGTTCCTCATGTCATGGAGAAAGAATGAATTTCTAAAGAATCTTGGAGCCACCCACACCGCACCTACTTCGTCATCGACTTTAAATTTGATTTAATATTTTTCTCTTAAAAGTTAATAATTTACTGGCGCAAAATCAAAATTAAATATCTACCAAAGCAATATAAAGTATATTGTTACTAGAATAGGTAATTTAACACCGTTAATTTTGTAGGCCGATGTTCAGCAGTGGACGTCTTCAGGCTGAATTTTGTAGGTAAAACCAAATAATTTCAGCTCGTTCAAGTAATTTTCCGTGACAATGGAAGGCTATTATAGTTCAGCAATTACCATTATTTATATAAAAACATTTAACTTTAAAATGAGGAAATATTAACAAAAATACTGTGATCAGAAGTCTTGGCACTTTGTCATTGTCACAAATGCAATAAATAAACCCAATATTAACTATAATAACACGATGAAAAATCACAATACTTGACACTGGCTAAATACACTATGTGTGGGGCCTAAGACAAAAAAACCTCTGTTCTTGAATAAACCAAATGTGTGTCACCCACAGTCCTAGAATATTTTCGGTACGACTTACCCAGTACCCTATCTCGGTGGCGTGTATAAAGGGGTTCGAAGCTTATTCTGTCCTTCGAAACCTAAAAACATGGTTTTCAAAAAATTTAGATTCAGTTGGATAGCTATAAGCTTATTATGTTTATTTATTTGTTAAAATTATTTATTAATTTTTTATTAAAATGATTTATTTAGATTCTGCGGCATACCTACATTATTATAAGTCATGTAACTTTAGTTCAATCTTCCCAGTCTGTTTTTCACCTCCGTTGAGTAGGCGGACCGGTCACCCTCAGCATGAAGTAGGTATGTATGTACCTACGTAATGTACTCTACGTGATTGACGCAACGTAGCAACCTAGCAACTAGCTACTGAGAGAGTACATCAAGGTAGTATACTCGGTCCACTGCTTATCCTTTGCTATAAACTGCTTGTGCAAAGTTTAGCATCTAGTGTTTGCTGATGTCATTTACACGTTAATAAAGTCTCTTGAATGTTGACAGATAAAACAATATTTGAATAGAACGTTCTCGATCAATACAACACAGATATATGTATAATGCACTGACTGTGCTGTGAAGTGGCTGTGAATATGTATAGCCAACTTCAACTCTTGTTTAATGGCCTCTGTGGTGTTGCCATCCCACCAAAATTCTGCCAATATCAGAATATGTATAGATAGGTCTGTGAATGGAAGTGATAGATGGCAGACGTCATGCCATTGCAATCACCTTTCAAAATTTTAAAATTACAAGAATTTAAACATTTTAGGTCACCAGCGCTCATGTGCGCATGCCGGATATAGGTATAGGTACCTAATAATTACCTACTCATTTATAATCCAGTTTTAATCAATTTTATGATAAGAACACCTAATCTAATTACTTACGTATATCTGTACCTACTTACATTTTTATTTTACCACATGGATTATTTGATAACCAGGAGGGATAGCACGAATGATTGTACTAGATAAGTACTTAGTACAGTTAAACCTGTCCTATATACCTAGTACCTATCTACCTACTCATTAGTGATATCGATTCTACGTCTATTCTGTTCTCTAAACGCAGTGAGTTGAAATAAAATTAAAGTATCGCCGTCTTTTTCATTTCCCCTATATCAGAAGAGCACCGCCATCTTAGTTTAAAAGTTAAGCAATATTTATGCGATACAGAATAGACAGCGCCAGCGGCGACGCGGCGACGAACCGATGCATGCAGGAGGCGAGCAGCTGCTCAAAGGCGCTGTTCAGGCTGTTGATGACAGAATAGACACCAACGAAATTACTTACAGTAGACTCTAAGTAAGAACCTGGCCAAGTTGTATTTGACGATGGAGTAGTCATCGAAGTTTTGGCTTACGAAATATCATACAAGTACCAAGTACCTACCTCCTAAAGATAATTTCCTACAATTTACATCATAACCTAACCTATTTATCTTCACCCTTACCCTTTGTTATCAGAAATCAGAAGTCACAAAGAGAAAAAGTTATCAACTGAACAAAATGTGTAATATTTATATTCAGATAAATAGTTCGCACATTTTATCAAACAATGTCATGACTTGGGTAAAAGTTATCGGTTAAACTTTATCTATAGCGATTAAAGAAGCTTTGGAGTGAGGTAATGAGGTTATCCGAGTTCACATTGAGTTATTTACTGATGTGTTTTTAATTAACCGATAACTCGGATGTAAGTTAATTGCCTCCTCTGTGCAATACCAAGTGCAAGGCAAAATTTGTATCATATTACGTATTGAAACTTGTAATATCATACGCATCCTCCTCACACATCACATTTCATCAATTTTATTTTATTCCCCAATAATAACCGGAGAATTCGAGATGTTTTACGGTAATGTATGGCAACACAAATTTTTCACATAATATACCTACTTGCTAAATGCACAAGACGTGCAACGCCATTACGTATTTATTTGTTTTTACAATATTAAAGTAGGAATAATACAGCTGTAGCCCAGGGGCCTATTTTTGAAAAAGGAAAGGAAAATTACATTATAATTAATATAACCAACATGGGAATTTGAAACGTTCATGACAACACTAGTGGAGTTTTTTTATGCTGGGTTATTCTGAAAACACTTTGATAATAATATTATGTCGTTTCAATTCGATATTTTTATTCTAAAAGAGATATAACTCAGAGAGATATAACATTGTATTGTAACTTAAGAAATGGTAACAAATCTAAGGGATGATCTTTGAGGAGATCCGCAGTAGAACTAAAGTCACCCATAAAGATCTTAGCATCCATCGGCTCTCCGCGGTTTTAACCAAGTCGTTGGCCCACGTAATAGGAGGGCTACGCTGCGTTTTCCGGTTCACAGTCGCCACTTGAGAACTTTTCTTCACCATCGATTGTCGGTTCTGCGAGTGATTTGGCCTGCCCACTGTCACTTGCTAACTAATCATTAAGATAAGCAACCGCTCAAAGTGGTGCTCTATGGGGGAGAATTATGTTCAGCAATGGACATCTTCAGGCTGTTGATGATGATTACGAAAGATTATTAAAGTAGGAAAGGAATTCAACATTTTTAAATTCCTCAATAGAGTAGGTGTAGGTACCTTTAACTTTCAATCAATCAGAAGCCTGGCTGGTGGTGACAGCTTATTATCAAAGCATTAAGTGAATTATTCAGCGTCACATTCTACAACAACATGTTTGTTCAGAGCTTGGATTAGCGTATTTTGATAAGATACGCAGGTATTAGGTATTATAGGTGCGTCTGTGGAATCCGCGTTTACCTTAGCTTCCTTTGTTGTTAAGATCCATCCAGTCCATTTGTATAGGTTCTTAACACGTTGAACGCCGAGCAAAAAAACGTGTTCCCCCATTTAGGCCATCGGGGACACCGGTGAGCCATTCCATACTGTTCCGTTCAGGCCACGGTGGTCACCCGTGACCCAAGGTAGGGCTTCACTTTGAATCCAAATTACTCGCCGAGGAACACGGAATTCATACATAAACCAATGGAAAGTGGGCCGCATGGCCCTGTAGATTAAAACGTTCGGCTTGGTTTTTGCCTGACATTCAAGTATAAAATTCTATGCCGTTTTTTGTTGGAAACACTACAAATTTCCCAAAACTCTCGAAATAAACTGTTATTAGCACTGTTTTTCTATAATTTTTATTTGTTTGTTTACATATAGCCATAGATTTTGGTGTATTTGTAATTTGAGGCCATTTGGATACGGGCCATGGAACCCTCGGGGACAGAGGTTGGCTTACTTTATGGACAAGGAGGAACTCTTTATGATGAAATCCTTCTACGAGAAGGAAGTGGACGTGGATAAGCCCCGACGGTTCCACCAAAAAATGAGATAGACGTCATCATGACGACCAAGAAGCACATAGTCAATGATGTTTCTGTGATCAGCAAGGTGAAAACCTGTAGCCATCATCGTATTATAAGAGGCACATTGAATATCAATGTTAAGCTCGAAAGGTCAAGTCTGGTGAAGTCTACGCTCTATCTAAATTCTGTCCAAATCCAAAATCCCCAAGGCTTTCAGCTGAAACTCCACAATCGCTTCCACTGCCTAGCCGAATGCAACACAGTGGACGAGTTAAACAACGGGTTGATGGAAGCTGTCCAAGCTGTTGGATCAAAATTCTTGACTCAACGCCGAAAGAAGACTCAGAAACTCGCAGAAAAAACTTTTGAACTAATGGCAGATCGGAGCGAAATGAAGCTGCAGTCTTCAGTTGATATGTCAGCCTACGGTGAACTCAATAGACGGATCTGGAGTTTCATGAAACACGACTTGCTTGCTTTTAGTACTTTTTTTTCGTATTGAGGCCGCAATGGAGTAGAACCAAGGCTCTAGTGTTCGCAAAGGATTCGTGTATTGGGCAACGCCAAATGACAAAACTGAAGACCGAAAACGGTAGTGTAATTTCATCCAAGCCTGAGATTCTGAGAGACATCGAGAACTTCTATGGACTGTTATACACCTCGACACGTAAGCCCGCTACTAACACAGCTCAGGACACCAGAGCCAAGTTAATCCGACACTATAGCGATGATATCCCGGACGTCAGCGTGTACGAGATTAGAATGGCTCTAAAACATCTTAAAAACAAGGCGCGAGGTTACGACCGAACTTCTGAGAGTGGGTGGTAGACCGGTACTTAGTCCTCCAGAAGTTATTTAATTCTATCATCCTTGAGGGCACAATGCCAGAGGCGTGGCACAAGAGTGGTGGTGCTCTTCTTCAAAAAAGGTGATAACACCTTATTGAAGAACTATAGGCCCATCTCGCTCTGAGTCATGTGTATAAGCTGTTTCTGAGAGTCTTTACGAATCGTCTTGCACGCAGGTTTGATGAATTCCATTCTCCCGAACAAGCCGGTTGCCGAAAAGGATTTAGCGCCATAGACCACATCCATACGCTACGCTAGATTATACAGAAGACCGAAGAGTATAATCGGCCGGTATGACTAGCGTTAGTGGACTATGAGAAAGCCTTCGCTTCAATTGAGACTTGAGCAGTGTTGCAGTCCTTACAGCGATGCCAAATTGACTATAGGTATATCGAAGTATTAAAGTGTTTGTATTGTAAGGCCACTATGTCAGTCCGACTACAGAACCAGAGTACGGAACAAATCCCATTGCAAAGAGGCGTGAGACAGGGAGATGTCATTTCTCCGAAGCTGTTCACAAACGCATTGGAGGACGTCTTCAAGCTCTTGGAGTGGGAAGGATCTGGCATCAGCATTATATGGCGAGCAAAACGAAGATTAGTGATGTATCACTAATCTTCGTTTTGCCGCTGATATAGTCAGAATGGCGGAATCGCTCGAGGACCTTAGCACAATGCTCAATGACCTCAGTAGACCCGGATGATCCTATAGCAGCTGTTGTGTCGGCTGCGCTAGGATCACCGGATCCACTACTCCAGTGGACGTAGCCTTTCCATAGGGTCCACTCGTCTAGTGGACGTAGCCTTCTCGATCCTGTTATCCCGGCAACGGCCCAAGCCGAGGCTCGCACCGCAGGGGTGCCCTGGAGGTAGTTGCCTCCCAATTTTGACGGCCGAGCGACTTAAGCACCTGCCCTCCCGCCCGGTGATGCTTTAAAGGTCGGCAGAGAGACAAACAGCATTAGCCCGTTCAAAAAAAAGAGCGTTTGCGCATGACTGAGGGGCGCTGCGATTGCTTCGATGAGTAGGCGAGGTGACGCGCGGGGTGGGCCGCGGGGTGACCCCGCGGCGCCTGCGGGAGTTCAAAATGATTTCCTTCCCGGGACGCCGCGGGGGACACCGGTGACCCTAGTTTGCCGCCATTATTCCTAACATAAACTTGTTTTATATCACTTTATAATGCAAATAAACTCATTGTCTATCGAATGGAACAAAAAAAAGATTTTCAAATTTTTGACGGATTAGTGTTTTTCGCCTCGGCCTGAACGGAAATTCCTGGTTGGCCCACATGGTGGGCCACGTGGCGTTCAACGTGTTAAACTTCTTAAGAGCCAATACAACGCCAAATTGCTTAAAATGGCTTAGCTTGAGGCAGTATCCTGTCAACAATATTGCAACAATAACTTTGAAATTAATATATGGTAAAGTTCAGGACTAATGCTACTGCAAATGTATAGTGAAAACACGAATTAATAAAATTTTCTCGATAGAAAAAAATAACAAAGTTACCTCCAAATCGTACAAATAAACAGCGATTATTCAATGAATACTTTAAATAAGATCATGAAACTTTGTGTAGTAGTTGAACTAAATATAATGGAGGGCTTATGTATAGCGGATTTTTAAAATACCCATTATATTCAGTGTAATAATAAATTACCTAAACTATTGCGCGTTGGAACCAGTTTAACTTAGACCGCCCCTGCCGCTCGGCCCCTGGCTCATCCCCGCTTTGGCCTAGTACTATACATCTATTCTGTGGCTTTGGCTTGAATTCGCGCTGGCCTTGCACAAGCCCTTAATCATAAAGAATGTGTAATTGTATATAAATTTTCATGTTCCGGTTCAAGTAGGTACCTACGACTAAATGCAATTATGCATATATTATGTTATATTTAACTTTATCGTAGGTACATAATTATCATTTATCTAAATGAAGTACCAACGTCTTATTAAATGATAATTTAAAATTCTCTCGTGCAAATAATGACCTAAATTACTTGGTTGTTAACCTCGTCAGTTCATTTTAGGGTACAAAAAACTTCTTTGTCCGAAACTCTTTGTTACAACAACAGCTCATTTTTCCTCGGAGATTATGTTTTATATTTTGCAAGGTTTGCAAGCCAACCCCGGAAGGGGCAAGCAGGCAAAAGACAGTGAGGTCATGCAGGTGTGTGAAGATAACAGCCATGTAAGCCAAGGTGAAGCTGCACCGTGCAGCCTGCCACGTAGCAAATAGTAATGCAACTTCAATATTTGGATTAAAAGCTTTCTTTAAACCAACGGAATAGGTTTGTTCAATGATTATTAATATTATTATTATTATACGGCTTTTGTTTTATCCCTATCCCTTCCCTACATATAATAAATGTGAAGTTCTGGTATGCTTTGGAACACACACATAATTATAGCCAATGTAATTTATCCCATAGGTTCTATTGTTCAAAAAATATCGCTTGCGCGATGCAGGCCACGCGGCTTTTTGCCCTTTTTCCATACATTATGAAATTTTATTTGTATCAGCGCCATCTAGGGACAGTGATGTGTCGTTGTTTGTTTGTTATGACTGAACTCCGTAAATACTGAACTGATTTTCATGCAGGTTTCACTAATATGCTTAGAAATAACCGGCGCTTAAAATAGGATATATTAAAATTGAAATTTCATTAATTTTTTTGGTCATAATTATTAAGATTTCATTACGAAACGAATCTGAATTATAAACAACATGGCCGCTTCATGGTGAGATGGTGAGGTTATTTTTGGACACTGACGGTAACTTTATGTCACCTATCTGTTGCCTAGCTGTTTATCTGGAGGCACAGATTAAAGAAAAAAATCTCTGTGTAGGATATGACCATAGAGTAATAATTATAACCGCTACTCTAAGAGGTAGTTAGGTACAATAAGTAATTGAGAACGTAACCTACTTTGCTACCTATCTATTTTATAGTTTTTCTATTTATGCCTTTACAGGTTGTATGACTTGTATGGCGTTTTAGGAGTAAATAGATACGTACCAAAAGATAATATATTAAAGCTTACATAATTTAAATTTTTATTAAATCTTTCGAATTAAAAGGTTCTGGCTTGTGGATTTAAAAATAAAGCCATTTTTTCATTCCTATGCAATGCAGGTAGGAAATATAGGTACTATGCAGAACAAAGACTACACTGACACACGTAACCTATTCAGAAGCATGAGACTACTTCCAAATACCGGTGGCTGTCGCGCGTAAACGTTAACGCTGCGAAAGTACCATAAAGTTACCATATGTCTGGACAAACCTAACCTAGGTGTAAGGCATATTTTTACCGAATGTAAGTTGCGGTGGTGCGTGGCAGCCATCGGTGGTTGTGGACGGTGGCCGGTCTGCATCGGGGCTAAGTACCTATAACTATTACTATAGGTAATGTAGTCCACGCGTGGCAACGCCGCGGGCAGCAGCTAGTTGATAATATTTTCTTTGAAACCACTTGAGTGGAAACTTCAATAAGAAATAAATAACTATTGTTTTACATATACCTGCTTATGTTATACTATAATTTGATTTTTTTAGAATAATTGAAAGCCATTGATGTGCATAAATGAATGTAGTTCTCCACAAGATGCCACATTATAGATAAACTGGCTTAGTTAGTTCACTTCTACTTAGTTCCTGATTGAGAACCAGTTAGTAATGTACCTACTAATGCACCGAATGAATGACCTATGTCACGTATGTCGTTCCATGCAATACAGTAAACGTAGTAATCATCTTCGATTTAATATATTAACATACTTATATTAGGTATATTAAACTATAAGATAGTAAGACGTAAGTAGACAAATAAATGAAAATTAGAACGATAACCAAATTAACAAAAGATACAATCAAAATGTAACGCTGATAAAATTATAAATCAGAATTTTGTTGCCAGCTCCTAGTTGCTACCGAGCTAGTTACCTACGGAGCAATATAATTCTTATCTGTTTTTTGCAAGCTAACTAAATCCGCAAAGCCGTCATTGGATTTATCGGTCAGAAATAGATATGACAGAGCAAGTGCAAGTTTTTAAATCAAATAGTGACTTTATGGTGATTGACCTAACCTAAAACTATCTAACACGAAAATGGTTTTAATAATTTATAAATACAGAATGTTCAGCGAAACGTGTGTCTGACGGCAAGGGTGAGAGCTAGGAGACGTGCAGTGGGTAAGTATATGGTGATTGGTGCTCATTTCATTCTTAGAGACATTTTTACTTTTTTTTGAAAATGTTATAGATTGGCAAACTCCCATTACTATGACATCACATTTTGCTTACCCAACTGTTGTTGAGTAAATTCTCTAGCTAGTTTCGCCTCCCTCTATCCATACTCCATAGCAAACAGAATTTAATAACGTTTACATTGGGAGAGTGCATTTCAATAATTTAATAATCTGTAATATTTATAGAATTGAATTGAATTGAATTGAATCTAAACTACAAAGTTACATGTATTTTACGAAAGTCGCTTACGACGATGATGTAAGTGAAAGTTACGAGGAGTTACCATCGCAAGGATAAATCTATGTATTAATACGTAGGTACTTGTGTCTATTTAAAAAATTTTGATTTCTTGCATTTGGATAGGAAACTATCCAATTTATGAGCAGCCGTAGGACAAGAAAGGAATTTCGGTACTTACGCATCATCGATCGATTGTCAAGCAAATAAACAAACAAAACGTAATCTCATCATTATGTATTGACACAAAAGACATTATTGTTAACAATACAAGAGCCGCCGTAACACCAAGCATCGACTACTAGAAGGATATATTGTGACAAACAAAGACCGTCCATTGAGGTCGTGTGACGTCACAGTACAAAGTCCGCCAGACCAATTGGAAAGTTCAACAATACAACATATTTTAGAGCACCAATTAGGTATTTAGGCTGGTACTGAAATTTTGAGCTGTAAAGAAATTTAGCCAAAATGTACTGTCATTTGTTTAATGTTGCCAATAATAATTGGCAAAAATCGCATAATTGACTAGATATCTCGTGTAAGCTTGATTATTTAGGAAAGCTGTTGAGCAATTTATGATAGAAGAATAGTTCAGAATTGTTATAAAACCTCAGCAATTCATTAAATAACAAGAATAAAACTGAAAATAATAACAATGCTGATAAATCTAAACATAGTGTTGATGATCACACCAATGTTGAGCAATCTGAAGAAAACATTTATTACGTCGGCTAAACAATAATTATAATGAAACCACAACTATTGTAACTAAAGTTGTAAATAGGTAATAATTAAGAAATACGTGACTGAGACATAAGAATAACACAATGACTGATGTACGGTAATCAAAGATTCTGGATTTATAGTCAATGACGATAATCTAACACTTACATACATATTTAGGTAGATATTGACATAGATCTAGCAAACCTAATGACTTGAAATGAAACAGCTCGAAAAGCCACAACAGTGAACATAGTAAAGAAGTCCACCTACATCATACAACTGCCTCGATGAACTGGACAAATAAAAATCAGATCCTAGTCTGAAGTAACTTGTCTACTGTGCTAAAATTTTAACTTAAGAGCCAATACAACGCCAAATTGCTTAAAACGGCTTAGCTTGAAGCAGTATCCTGTCAACAATATTGCAACAATGACTTTGAAATTAATATATGGTAAAGTTCGGGACTAATGCTACTGCAAATGTATAGTGAAAACACGAATTAATAAAATTTTCTCGATAGAAAAAAATTACAAAGTTACCTCCAAACCGTACAAATAAACAGCGATTATTCAATGAATACTTTAAATAAGATCATGAAACATTGTGTAGTAGTTGAACTAAATATAATGGAGGGCTTATGTATAGCGGATTTTTAAAATACCCTTTATATTCAGTGTAATAATAAATTACCTAAACTATTGCGCGTTGGAACCACTTTAACTTGGACCGCCCCTGCCGCACGGCCCCTGGCTCATCCCCGCTTTGGCCTAGTACTATACATCTATTCTGTGGCTTTGACTTGAATTCGCGCTGGCCTTGCACAAGCCCTTAAGCTGTGTGAGTGTGACACAGCCTGTCAGAGATTGAATTATTAAACCAAACGCGACAAAACACGATGTCTAATGTAACTATGGGTTTATAAATAGGAGATGATCACATTAACCTCCTTACGAGTTGTAAAGCATGTGCTCATGAGTAAAGTTATAATAAACCTGAAGTTTGGACTCACGCATCACGCACGCACGGGGTTAGGGAATGACCGGTGAACGAGGTGAAGTTGTGTTTTGAATCATCTGGTGACATTCATTTTATTTCATTGAAATTTGAGATGAAATACTTATTTAAATAGCAGAATGAGAAACATAGGAAACAATATTCAAGTAGTATTACTACTTACTTGAAATCGTATTAGTTACTGTAGATAAATCACATCACACTAATATTATAAAGGCGAAATTTTGTGCGTATGTGTGTATGTGTGTATGTTTGTTACTCTTTCACGCTGTAACAGCTGGATGGATTTAGATGAAATTTGGTATGGAGGTAGCTTAGACCCTGGATTAAAACATAGGCTACTTTTTATCGCGAAAACAGAAACGGTTCCTGTAGGAACGCGGGTGGAACCGCGGGGCTCTGCTAGTATGTAATAAATGTGTAAATGTGTTTGGTAGGTTTGGTTTTAGGGGATTTTTTATGAGATCTCACTCTATATAGACATAATTATATGTGGAGTTACCTGTTCATTATAAAAATAATAATGATTGACCTAAGACGAACAGTCAAGGGTTTCGGAGAACCACTTATTTACCAATTCAAAACTACTTTGAGTTCGAGTTCAGAAGTTCAGAGTACCTAACCTCAGTGTTTAACTTTGCTTATGTGGTTTGGTACTGAACTAACTACGTTGCTATATGAGGGTTTGTAGAGGATATTGAAACTTAGATTGCTACCAACTTCAGAGATCGTGATAATGACTCGATAGTTGGAATACCGATAGATTACTTGTTTAACAAGGTTGTGTTCTAGCCTTCGAACCGTTTTAATGTTTTATCATAGGTGCTCGAGCCTAGAATGAAGTCGATGTAGGACATCTTTTGTCTTGTCTTTAATATTATTTGTATAAATTTAATAAATCTTTATATCCCATGTTTTCAATTTTATTTACGTTACATATTCAGGGTTTGAGATTGTAGTTTGTAGCTATCAATGTAAACAAAGAGCGATCGTTTATCGTTACCAATTCAAATCCAAATCAACATGTGAAATTTGGAATTATTGCAGTTCCAAATTTAAACCGGACAGTCTCAAAATCAATCTTAACTCGTCAGCAATAAAGTGTAAAATCGTTGGGTAAACAACGACCAATCACTATGGCACCAATTTCAGAAAGATATGCATTGGAAAGTCAGTTTTGTTGTACAATAAATAAGGTGTGATTTTGTGGGGATTCATATCGGCGATCACGCAGAGCGCACGTGGTCGGCCGCACGGCAAGCCCACAGCTGTTGTAGAAACGGGTGGACTTTGTACCCGAGATACAATCACCGGTGTTACGAGCCACGAATAACGACTTTGTAAACTCCTTGATTTGGCGACAGTGTTATTTTATCTCGAGAATTAACTCATACCATAGGTACACATATTCGTACTTATTTAAAAAAATCTGTTATCTAATTTCAGGAAGGACATATAGGTTTAAGGTTATTTTGGAACCATTATGGTAAGTAATGTAGATAGTTAATCAATGCTTATTACAATTAGGACCAAAACCACTCTATTCATAGCTCCCGTATACGTAGCAGATACTCCATAAGTTGTACAGCTAGTATTTATTAATGGTAGTAGTACTAGGTAGGTATCAGTTATTTTGCGATTGTATGGGTACCTTCTTGTTCTTGCTCAAAAGGTACAAGGCTGAAGGCATCTATAGGTACCTACCAGGTACAGCTAACAGCTACGCATACGATAACTCATAACGGGTTTACGCATGTACCTTTAGTAATAGAATTAATATATTTCATCAGTTAGGTTATGAAAAAATTGAAGAAATGTGTTAATTTTGTTTTGTTTTTTCGATCTGGTAAGGGTTTGCAAAACCGTAACAGAACGGGCTTGTGACTAAAAGGCACTTTTAGTGGGATTGTCCCAAATCCGCGTTCCTAAGTAGGTAGGTACCTACCTACCGATAATTCTGTATGCACTAACCGTAGATACCTAGTACCTACAGTATGCACACAAGGATGGGTTGAAACTTGGATTGAAGCCAATAATACGAAGCATTTGAAATATTCTGGCGCCCAAGCAGCAAACACACCTAATTTGAATTTATACTTTGTTGATAGTGCTTATCGTATTTTAATATTTATTAATTAGGCACAAGTACACATCAATAAATAATAAATGTATCACAAATCACAATAGATGTGGCTAAATTATTTTTAATAACATAGATTAGGTATCTACTTATTATTACTATAAATAGCCAAACTCAAAAGTTACCTAGCCACTGAAGGTAGGTATAGGTACATTCTTGGTTAGAGTATACTTCGGTGCCTACGTACCCTACTTAGATTAACAGTAGGCACAATTTTATTTTTGTTAGTAGTTTATATGCATAATATTTTTGCTAAGTAATTAAAAATGTACCTATGAAGTAGACCCTCACTTTACAGTAAGCGGCTACCCATTTAGGTAACTACGTTTAGATTTAGTACAGACCAGATAAATGTAAAAAAAAATCTGATTCATCAAATGAGCACGGAGGTAAGGCGTGAAGGTACAACCGGTACATAACGCCTAGCTTGCCGGGTACAAAGTCCAGCCCGGTAAAATGTGACGTTGAAGAAACGTGTGCGTGTTGCTAACGTTGCTTTTATTAAAATATTTCATCATTTTGTTCTAACTACACTGTTTTTTTATATTGGATAAGTATTGCAGAATCACCCACTTTGAGTGACATATTGACAATATTCGAATTACAAACGATTTAAAGTAGTGATGTGCTAGATAATATTTTCCAAAACAAAGTGTAGATTTGTCAACTTAATAGGTACTAGCACGAAAGATAAAACAAAGCGGTTAGGCAAGTAGTTTAATGAAGATTTTCTTACCTTTTCAAGACAGTCTTGGCCAATGGCATTGGGGTCCACCTTGACTTCCAAAATCACTGAATTCGGCTGACTGACCAACCACATTTTGTTAAACATTTTTAATAATATGGTAAAAATAGAAAAATAAGGAGGTCGCGCTGATTTTCTTATTCGCTATCGCGGTGGACACTGTTTACTAATGTTTATCACTCGCGTAAATAATGTTTTTTTAAATGTCTTTATCAATTCGCTCTGTGAAATGTTTATCGCGTATTCTTTGTGGAAGTAAAACTGTGAATACTTCCATACGACGGCCATGCTACGTTAAGTTTACCTCCGAAATGATAAAGAGAGTAGGTATGACGCGACGATTGGACGCGGGGAGCGGTGAACTCTGTATCCAACTCGTCGTTTATATCAACGGTTTTTAGTGGCATACCATTCATTGCTGTGCGTACGTAACGTGCACGCTTCTTATTACACAATGAATAAGCAATGAATAGCTTTCATTTTGACAATGAGCTAGTTTTGTTCTACTGAATATAGAGCGGAGTAGTGGTCTTATTCTTTTGTTTCCACATGAACGAAAGAGATAAAAGATTGCTTACGACACACGTGTGTTATTGACATTAAAAATGGGTAACTACTCAAACTTTTATTGCTACTTTACGAGTCGGCGGTCAAAGGTCATAAAAAATTAATTAGTTGTACCTAACTTACCTATACAAACTATTATAATCAATACATATAAACGGAGGCTGTTCCACCATAAGTTAAATTGTTAAGGTTCTATCTATCATAAGTAGGCAATTAGGCATAGGTATATTAACGATTATTATGTAGGTACAGTAGGTACTTTTGTATGTTACATAGGTATTTAAAGGCTGTAACTAGGCTGTAACATCGCGATAGAAGAACATGTAAGAAGTAGAAAATAATGTTTTAAAAAACTAAAAACATGTCGTCGATTAAAGAGAGTAGCGCGTAACGTAAGGTATGTAGTTACATAGGTGTAAGTGGATAATAATAATATGTATACCTCCATAGCAATAATGTTACTGTGGCCATGTAATGTAGACATTTGGTATAATAGTAGGTACCCTACCTACCATAGGTTTTATTATAGGTACCTACCTACATGTCAAAGCACATGAGGCGTTTTATTTAAAAAAAAAAAAAACTTGTTCCGCATCTTTTACTAGATGGCGCAACTACAGTTTAAACCTTTCAAACCACAGATTAGTTTAAACATAAGACAGGAGGTCTGTGGCCTTGAAGAAAATGCTTAGACTACCTACAAAGAAATGAAAAATTCAGTTACATCATTCAGTATATCCTAAGTCTATGATTTTGCGTGACACTGCACTGAGCACGTCACGTTAACGAAATAAAATACAGTTTTTATTACTATAAATAAATATAAAACCATCATGAATGTAGGTCATTATCATCATCATCATTAACAGCCTGAAGACGTCCACTGCTGAACATAGGCCTCCCCCAGAGCACGCCACCTTGAGCGGCTGCTCGCCTCCTGCATCCATCGGCTCCCCGCGGCCTTCACCAGGTCGTCGGTCCACCGAGTGGGGGGCCGGCCCACGCTGCGTCTTCCGGTTCGTGGTCGCCACTCGAGAACCTTTCTTCCCCATCGGTTGTCAGTTCTACGAGCGATGTGGCCTGCCCATTGCCACTTCAACTTACTAACTCTAAGAGCTATATCGGTCACTTTAGTTCTCCTGCGGATCTCCTCGTTCCGGAGCTTATCTCGCAGGGAAACACCGAGCATAGCTCGCTCCATAGCTCGCTGCGCGACTTTGAGCTTACTAATGAGGCCAACAGTAAGAGACCATGTCTCAGTTCCATAAGTCATCACTGGCAACACACACTGATTGAAAACTTTCGTTTTCAGGCTCTGCGGTATTTTGGACGAAAAGATAGGACGAAGCTTCCCGAACGCTGCCCAGCCGAGTTGGATTCTTCGCGCCACCTCTTTGTCGAAGTTGGACCTACCTAATTGGACAATCTGTCCTAGGTAGACATACTTGTCGACAACTTCGAGAGTATCGTTCCCAACAATTACCGGTATAGGTGGAACATGAGCATTAGACATGATCTTTGTCTTGTCCATATTCATCTTAAGACCAACCTGCTGGGAGACTCTACTGAGGTCGTTGAGCATGGTGCTAAGGTCCTCGAGCGATTCCGCCATTATGACTATATCATCGGCAAAACGAAGGTTAGTGATGTACTCGCCATTTATGTTGATGCCAGATCTTTTCCACTCCAAGAGCTTGAAAACATCCTCCAATGCGTTTGTGAACAGTTTCGGAGAAATAACGTCTCCCTGTCTCACGCCTCTTTGCAATGGAATTTGTTCCGTACTCTGGTCCTGTAGTCGGACTGACATAGTGGCCTTACTGTACAAACACTTCAAAACTTCGATATACCTATAGTCAATTTGGCATCGCTGCAAGGACTGCAGCACCGCCCAAGTCTCGATTGAATCGAAGGCTTTCTCATAGTCCACAAACGCTAGGCATAACGGCCGATTATACTCTTCGGTCTTCTGTATAATCTGGCGCAGCGTATGGATGTGGTCTATGGTGCTAAAGCCTTTTCGGAAACCGGCTTGTTCGGGAGGCTGGAATTCATCAAACCTGCGTGCGAGACGATTCGTAATGACTCTCGAAAACAGCTTATACACATGACTCAAGAGCGAGATGGGCCTATAGTTCTTCAATAAGGTGTTATCGCCTTTTTTGAAGAAGAGCACCACCACGCTCTTGTGCCATGCCTCTGGCGTTGTACCTTCAAGGATGACAGAATTAAATAACTTCTGGAGGACTAAAAGTACCGGTCTACCACCCGCTCTCAGAAGTTCAGTCGTAATTCCATCTTCACCTGGTGCCTTGTTGTTTTTAAGCTGTTTGAGGGCCATTCTAATCTCGTACAGGCTGACGTCCGGGATATCTTCGGTATAGTGTCGGACTAACTTGGCTCTGATGTCCTGAGCTGTGTTAGTAGCGGGCTTACGTGTCGAGGTGTATAACTGTCCATAGAAGTTCTCGATCTCTCTCAGAATCTCAGGCTTGGATGAATGTAGGTACAGCCACTTAACTTTATTTAATTCTGAACACGAAAATTAATCCGGCTTGAAACTTCACTTGCATTGTTTGGTTTCATCAGATGATGATGAAGATTTAAAGAGGTATTTATACTACAAATCCGTCTAAGTTGATTTTCTTCTTCCCCCATTCCTTTTTCACGGGGGTAGAAAACACACCACCTTTGACGTGCCTTCATCTTCAATTCAGCCATAAAGTGGTAGGGAAAAAAAAAAGAAAAAGAAGGAGGGAGGAGGAGGTAGCTTTAAAGAAAAAGAAGTCACAATCAAAGAGTACAGTAACTGTCCTAAAGGGTCACAATATAAGTGCGAGAATGAGCCGTTTTATTAAAAAAAAAGAAATCGTCTTTTATGCATGACCCAATAGATGGCGCCAGTTGTGGTTTTACTAAAATCTGTCACTGTCACTGCTTCAAGCATAGACCACAGGTTAGAGGAAATGTGTCACGATACTGACTGACAACGTTAAACTCTTTCGTTTTTTTAGTTTTGTTGCGAGATACCTTGGCTTTATTTTGGATCAGAATATTAACGTTTATATATCTCGCAGATCTACTGTACTTCAATTTACTTAATAAGAATGCACTACAGACTACTTAGGAGATACTACAGGCAATGTACTCGTGGTCCACCCAACTGAATTTGACATTTCTTTGTAGATAGTCTAAGCATTTTCTTATGTTTAAACTACTCTGTAGTTTGAAAGGTTTAAACTATTTACTGACAGCGCCATCTAGAAAAGAAGCGGAACTAGTGTTTTTTTTTTAAATAAAACTCCTCATTCAAAACATCAATACGTAGTATATCTATATTTTTTATTTTGTGGCATGAGATTCTGGTAGACGTATAACAGAAATTATCTGTGAGTTTAAGTCATTTTAATACGCATTTTTTAAGATAGGTAGAAGTTTTGGTGTTTTTAGACTGTAAGCTTAATATCGTTTTATAAATAAATAAATAAAATAAATAAACACGATGAAAAATTACAATACTTGACACTGGCTAAATAAACTATGTGTGGAGCCAAAATATTATAAAAAAACTTTGTCTTTGTGCACAGATTAGAGAAAAAAAGTGGAAAAAAACAATAGGTTTTCGGCAGCCTAATTTAAAAAAAAATTAGCTCCTAAAAATCCGTTAGATGGCGTTGACGAGATATGGCTGAGAATCACAGACCTACCATATCTGTGTTCGGAAGATTTATGCCACAGATTAGAGAAAAAAACAATACTGTGATTTATGCATGGACCATTAACAGGTGAGTGTGACCATCTGTATGTTGCAGAGTCTGCCCTAAATGGGCTAAAAATCTGCCCACACTTTGAAATCTTTCAGAAATATGCCGCGTCTTTTATAATACTAATAATATAAGGCAAATGATAGAAATATTTTTCATTCGTGGTTACTTATATTTATTTTAAAATACCAAGCAATTATTAAATAAGAACCCAAAATTAATATAGAAATGATAAAAAAAATGGAGGAAAATTATCATTAATCACCAAATCAACATTAGATTTATAGTCTTATATTTTCAAAAACTCAAACTTAAATAACATATATTAATATACTAAACTATATTATACCGAAACACTGAACTATACCTAAAAACTTTAATTTAACATTAGATTTATATTCCTCTTTTTTTCATCATACATGGATTTTACATTCATATTTTTTCTAATCATGTATTTACTTGGCGTGAAGGTGAAACCAGCTTGTAATTTGCTAGTAAATAAAATAAACCCTTTAATCATAGAGTTCAACGAATTTCATTCAGAATAAGGACTAAGGTAAGTAAGTAATACCTACCTAGCAGAGGCCCGCCTTCGCTGCGTTTTCAGGTTCGTGGTCGCCACTCGAGAACTTTTCTACACTATCGGTCGTCAGTTCTACGAGCGATGTGGCCTGCCCATTGCCATTTCAACTTGCTAATTATAAGAGCTATATCGGTCACTTAAGTTCTCGTGAAATTAAAATATTTACAAATAGGGATAAACTAAGTGTTATCAAAAAGACCTTTGGTGTAAGGGAAAGTGCCCAGCCCGCTGGCTGCATTGCTACGTTGAATAGCAATGCTGATTTTCTCTGCAAAAAACAAGCCAGCTCTCTGGTCATCAGTCGTTTACACTATGTGCCACAGTATAAATGTGCCGAAATGGCAGAAATGGCCACACTGGTGAATAAACTGAAAGTGACGCTGCGCTATAACAAAAAGTAAAGCCACCGTGTGAAAAAATAAAAAAAATTATAATATTAATTGTACATTGGATGCATAGAACATACTTAACTGACTTAAGACAGGAGCTGTCAGTGTAGTGACAATGATTCCAACCAAATATCGAAGTCAATGAATTAATTTCGTAGTTATATTTCTGAATTTTACTTCATAATAATAAAAAAACCTAAATCTGTCAGAAGTTTTAAGTAGCCACTGCCACAGTTATACTGTGGCAATAGTGCCACAGTGTAAATGTGAAGAGAAAATCTGCTAAAAATTGTCACATTGGTGAGTGAAGTGAAAGTGACACTGCACTATGACAGAGAGCAAAGCCACCACACAAAAAAAAAGAAGCCATATGGCAGTAGCGCCACCTACCTTTGGATGTCGAACTACGTGCCATCCAGCTGTCAGAAAATCCCCTATTGACTATCTTTTTGTCTCGTTTTTTTCTTATATTTTGGCTCTACACATAGTGTATTTAACCAGTGTCAAGTATTGTAATTTTTTTATCATGCTAAGGGATATGTTTTCACGAAACGTCAAGTCTTAGTCACTGTCATAGTCCTGTCTAAGTCAGGTAGTCATAGTTCAGTCTAAGTCATGCCTCAGTAGAGTGGTGTGGGGTTATGGCAACACCACAGAGGCCATTAACCAAGAGTTGAAGTAGAAAGCTTAAGGCGGCCCATACCATATTATACACGATCAATTTTATTGATAAATCACAAAGAAAATTGAACGTGTATGGGGGGCCTAACTAGCAGCTTCTGTGGAATTTTGGAAGCAACACGAAAAACACTTTTCACCACTTATATCACTTGCCCACCTTCATGCTCGTAATTCAGCACTTATTGCGTAAAACGCCATTCGCGCAATAAATTCAAATTTTCTTGCGTTCTTTTGTTAATAATAGCTTAATTACTCAACGTGATTACATAAAAACTAATTTTGCACATATAAATATAATGTATCAATAAATTACAATTAAAAGTATCACCTACTTATCATTGCGTCAGCAACAAATGGCAATAGACTGAAAAACTAAGAAGAAAATTATTTACTGCCATTTGTCGCTAAACCAATGATATCTAGGAGATACTTTTAATCGTAATTTGTTGATACATTCTATTGATTTGCGCAAAATCAGTTTTCATATAATCACATTGAGTAATTAAGCTATTATTGCCAAAAGAACGCAAGAAAATTTTAATTTGTCACGCGAGTGTAACGTTCCACCTCTGGAAAAAGCACAAGCCATAAGCGGTTATATTCTCTTTGGCACAAGCTATGAAAAATAATACATTGCAACGACGACGCAACGCACAGTCAATTGTTTTTTTCTCTAATCTGTGACGCAACGTGAGCTTTTCGGCGTTCCCGCCAAAAAACCGTTTTTGTCTTTAATGCAAAGAGTATATTATCACTCCGTTCTAAACCACAGAATAACATTGTTTTTTTTGTTCTCTTTAGTAATAGATACAGGGGTCATAGGTAACCCGTTATACGCTATTTGTGAAGTTGGACAAAGTTAAGAAATACGATAGTCTGGAAGGGTATTTCGTGCTACCTCGCCTCTCCTCAGCCGACTTACGAAAGTTCCGACGCCCTCCACACTATTTGTGAAGTAGGACGAAGTCAAGTGAATGCAGTATGGCGGGGTACTTCGTGCAACCTTGCCTCGCCTCGGCCAACTGCCGAAAGTGGTCAGTTTATAGGACTCGCATCGAAGTGACCCGAAGTTGTACGCGGAGCGTTTCGAGCGTCTCACTACAATACTCGGCTCACTTCACTTCAGCTCGCATCACGATAAGCACGCACGTATTTATGACACGCGAGTGTGACGGAACGGCGCGCGGCGGCACGGGGCAACGAGCATTTTGCAATAAAGAAGCGAACTGAAAAGACCAGACATTCCTATTGCTGTCTCACTCCCTCTGCACTTAAACACAATAAGCAAGAGGAAATAGAATATTTTATTGTTTTTGTCAGAATCGATTCTTCAATGGCACGCGTTATACTTCAACCTCGGTCAACTTCATGAAGTTGACTTTCCCAGTAGTGTAGTGGCCGCTTTATAATACAATAAACAAATAACATGGTTTTCTCTGCGCATGGAATGAGTTTGAAATATGTTTATGTCATATTAAAATTTAACTTTCCAAGTAAACTAACTCAGAAGATCAATAATTTAATTTTACGTAAAAAATATTTTGTACAATAGCGTTTCAGTTTACGCATAAACGCCACGGCACGAGTCGTTGACAGCGCCAATCACGACAACATGGTGGAACTAAAATAATCATATGACTTGCGTCACGAAGTTCCACTGCGCTTATTGATTTCTGATTTGGTCTTGGTTCTCGTGCGACATAGTTTTTTGTGTAACTGAAATGGCGAGCCAGACACAGGGAATCCAACAACTGTTGGCTGCTGAGAAGCGTGCTGCCGAAAAGGTCTCAGAGGCGAGGAAGCGTAAGTAGAATAACTATTGCGTATTTTCGGTGCCTCCCTTCTTGGCGTTACCACTGACTTGTAATTTACTGCTTCCTATCCATAATTATGTAGTTTGTCACTGCATCATGTCCAATTTAACCTTAAACCAACCGCTGATATGTTGAATTTTCAGAGATCAGAGTTAAATCGATAAAGACCTTGGCTGGATGAATCTTTCATAGATTCATCACTGCGAGATTCTACATTCATATTAAGGATTTATCTGTAAAGTTTTATTTATTAGGTTGTATAACTTTCAGGAAAAGCGAAACGCCTAAAGCAGGCTAAGGATGAGGCCCAAGATGAGATTGAAAAGTACAGACAGGAGCGTGAACGGCAGTTCAAAGAATTTGAGGCCAAGGTAATATATTCACTCCCAAACTACAAAATTCTGTGGCTCACTAAAGAAGTTATATGTTTAGTAGATAAGAGTTCTACGATTGCCATGATAATTTAAAAATTCAGTCACAAGACAGTTTTGTGGTCATTTATTTACATAGTAGGTACCTACTTATCACACAAGTAAAAGTCCAAGTGGGTAAGTGGTTTTGTTCCAAATTGTTCATCAAATTTTAGATACTCGGCTTGAATTAAAATGAAAACAAATGTTGTTAAACTACAGTATACTATAATATAGCTAAAGAAATGTTTTAACTCTGTGATTGACCAGTTTCAGGATTTCTGTACCCTGTATATCCAAGAATTCTATTGTATTATGGACTGACATAAGCCTCATGCTTGTAAACCAGTTAATTTACAGAAATTACAGTATACTTTTCTTCTTTAGACTGTTTATGACCTGCTGATTTTGATATGACAAACCGTAAAATAAAATTTATTGTTCATAAGTTTTGTATGTAGTAGACCAAACCATATTGGAAATGTACAGAATTCTAGAAACTGCTTGTTGTCTGAGTTACATAAGGTTTTTCCTTTATTGTCATCATGTAGTCATTAGTTAAGTTGTGTGAAGTGGCATGCTTAATTGGTCAACCATCTTTTCAAGTTGAGCACTCACCATCAGCCTCTCCTACTACTAAAAATGTCATGTTGTAGCATAAACTGCTACAAATTGTTGATTAAAAAAAGACTACTTAACTAAAGGCTAGACTAAACACTTGAAGAGGGGGGGTGAAAAGAGTCTTAAAGGGTATGCAACACATCAGTAGTGCTAGTTCTGTGGGTGTCTATAGGTGATGATGGTAACTGCTTATCAACAGGAAGGCCATCAGCTTATTTGTTATTTGTTTTTTAAATCTACAATTAGGCCAAAGTTTGACTGCAACTTGCCCAATGTTATGCAACAATACAGTCGAAGGTGCAGCACATTGCCCTATGAAGAGCCTAACCACTCTAGTCTTAACCAGACCCAAATTCATCTATGTTATCAAAAAACAAAGGGTTACTCAGTGAATTGTTTTGTTTCCAGCACATGGGCTCCCGGGAAGGTGTCGCCGCCAAGATTGATGCAGAGACTAAAATCCGGATCGATGAGATGAACAAAATGCTCCTTGTGAAGCAGGAATCGGTAAGCTAAATATTACTAAACTCTTATTTTTAACTTAGAAGAATGTTAAATATAATGCATGACACTATAAGTATTATACCTGCATGCTTTTGAATTGTTCATAGATTGTTATGTAAATTAAAGTTTTCTATGGGTTAATGCATAATAGACCTAAAATGTTACTATGCAGTACGGACATTGCACACAGTGCAGAATTATGCATAATACCACACAATAGATAATAAGTATTAAAATTAACAATATTATACACTCCAAGGTGACTTGATCCAGAGTGTTCTTAACTTAATCGGTTCAGATGTATAAGCCAACATTTCACCACTGTAACCTGATGGAAAGTGATGATGCAGTCTAAATGATGCATGCTTGCCTAGAAGATTTCTATTCATAGCACCTTGAAGACCTGAAATCATTTTTTTTCTTGTAAGTTTTACAATCCTAAAGAATGATTCCTATTCATAACCTTTTTGTTTAGTACTATTAACTTTTTTTTTCAGGTCATAAAAGATGTCCTCAGCCTTGTGTACGACATTAAGCCGGAGTTACACGCCAACTACCGCACATACTAAGCGGACTCTCACCTTACTCTATTGCTGTATATTGTATACACCTACACGGTCAACCAATAGTTGTTACTTCCCTGTTACTATAGGCACTTAGGCGCGGCAGAATGGCAAACAGAATGCGTGGTCAGAAAAAAAGTATGACTGTCACATTTGACACATGATCACGCAGGAAAATCAGCTGATATATAACCCTTTGTTACGGGAAATGCTGCAACGCGCAACGCCGTTTGCTGTAAATATAAAAACGCTTTGTTTGCCTCCTTATATTTAACGATTATTTATTGTAATAATGGATTGTAACTCAGCTCGGTATCATTCCATTTGAATTTAACGTTGAAGATCCGCTAATGAACACAAAAAAATAATGTTTAATCGTGAATTGTATGTTATTTCAATGTTGTATGTTGAATAGTAAATATATAATGTTTGAAAATAATGTTTGTAATGTTTTTCTTCTCGTTGCGCAGTTAGTGTGGGCGGTGTGTATATTTATTAGAAAAATATAAGTATTATTGATTGTAATTTATATTTGTTTTATTAATTCTCGTAGACCGGCTATGACACTTTCAGCGCTGTGTGCCTGAAAAAAACGAAAAAAATAATAGGTACTGTACTCTAAGTTACTTTCACGTGACACTGCCCACGTCACCCTGAGACGTCACACAGTCTAAAACAAGATTTCTAGACTGAAATCAGTTCATAAGTCTCATTTGCCCAGTAATTTCACAATAATAATTAAGGCGACGAGTAGAGCATACAAGGTGTTTTTGACACATTTCCTGGCGTAATTAGAACACGTGGAGCTTTGAATTTAATATATCATGTAGCTACTTAATTCATTTCATTGAGTCGTTTGTGATGACCGCAATTATACAAGATTACTAAATATAGCTCTATAGAAAAAAATCGCAAACCTAAAATTTTGAATGTTCCCGTTTTACTGAGCTTCTACATAATAATTATATTTTTACAAAAAATAAATTAGTGTATTCCCAACAAACATGATGCCGTGATGTCTTAATAACTTTGAAAAATACTACAAAAAAATAGATATTAATTAAAAACCATCAAAATCAGTCATTTCGTGCGTTGTCTATGTCGTAAGCGCCGCGCTGAAGTGCAGATTGAATTGATATGATGATGTTATATAAGGTTGATGTTTTTTTGAACGGATTTGGACCTGCTTATCTGGCTCTACTCGTCACGTTAAGTACATTACCTGCCTCCATATATGTATAACTAAAGTACCTATATATTAGGTACCTACATAAGCTGCAGCTTCTTCTCCCCAAGCCCCTCGAGCCAGGAGGCGAAGGCTCCTATTTTGGAGAACACAGCGGGCTGGTCCACCTGGTCGCAGCGTTTGGACGAGAACGATAGGATGCCTATAAGGACTCCATCCATTATGGCCGGCCCTCCCGCGTCATGCTAAAATAATATGGCGGAATGAGTGCAACTTGACAGATAGGCTTCCAGTAACTTCCAAACAGTAAACACCACCTCTGCAGAGCACAGAGCAGGTAAAAAATTTACGGTCGCGCCCTGAAAGTATTTTTTTTCCTGTTCAGTGATTTTTTTGTATGGGCTATAATGCTGTTGCCTACCGACTATACTGAACGTCGTGCTGGTCTGTGGTATTTATAGCGTTTTGGTTTAGCTCTGAGAAATATATCAGGGAACCTTAGATGCTTATAAGAATACTAATTGGGGCCAATTTTAAAGGCTTTATTTGACAGATCTAAAACTTCTAAAACTGTTGCTGTCCTTGTCAAATAGACGGCAATGTAAGAGACGGATATATTTTTAGTATTTTAAGGACTGTCAACTAAAGCCTTCTAAATCGGGCCTAACCTACCTACTTCTTGTTTTTAAGTACCTACATACTACTTAGAATATAATACGTGGGTACCTATTAGGTATGTAGGTAGGCCAGCCACAGAAAAAAACATTGATGTTCATCATTCACAAAATGTTTGTTCGGGGCAGGATTAGGAATCGAACCCACAACCTACAGTTCAGAAGGCAGAGCTACACCAACTGAGGTAGGTATCTAACCAGTCAAATATTTATGAATGTGTTCTATTGCCTGCAAATGGCTGAGAAGGTCATTATCATAATGGCAAAGGAAAATATCAATTTATGCACTTATACGTGGGAGATATTTAGTATGTCCTTACATTACAGACGTTCTTGGGTATGGTTATGTATCCCGCGCAGAAATTGTTCCGAGTCACCAATTCACTGTAAGATAATAGATAGGAATGTGATTCAAACTTAATGGCAGCTGTGGAGTGCGCTGCCGATGCCGCTGCAACTGCAACTTGCGAGTCCCACGCACTCCGCGCTTGCTGGTTTCACCGCTTTCCGCCCGCCCGCGCCGGCCGCGCCGCGGCTCGTACCTACATCTAGTTTTAGACTTTTAGTCAATGAAAGGTTGGATTCACTAAATAAAACTGACGTGAAAGGTTACCTATCTAGTGCTTTCAATCAAAAATAATAATTCCTGCAATTTAATTATATAGACTTTTGAGAACCTATCAGTTCTTGCGTCTGGAACCCCCATGAGAAAACATATGCACTCATGCTCGAGAAGGTCCAAAAGCGCTTCTTACGGTACTTATATAAAAGAAAACACCAGTACTATCCGTTCATGTACCCTACCAAATACCTACAGGGCATGTTAGGCATAAATTCATTAGAATCGCGTAGATTAAACGACCAGCTAGGGATAATATTCCGTGTCCTACATGGGATATTGGACAGCCCATCTTTGGTCGCAGAAGCAACTCGCCTCTGCGTTCCTGAGCAGCGAGTAAGATTCCGCATAGGACGCGTTCCACTATTTTCACCAACCCCAGCGCGTACTGTGGCGCGCCAAGAGTCCCCCATTTACCGCGCACTACGCCACCTTAACGCAATGGTTGCTCTGTATCCAGAGGTGGACGTATTTACTGACACCCTTAGTAAATTATCAAAGTTCAGCATGCTCTACTCTGAGCAGCACACTGTATAATGTTTACATCATTTTTCTCTTTTTATATCGTTGAATTGTATTGTGTTTTTATTCATTGTTTTAGCTCCTAAGAATGTAACGATTTGGACCCTGTAATGTTGCATTTTTTTATAAAAAAATTGAATTGAATTGAATTGAATTGAATCAGTAGGTAGGTAGTTCAATGACTTTTTCACCTCACTAGCTCGGAAAGGTTCTCTTTGTCATTCAAAAACTGGGCGCAAAAAACGCATTTTGCTCGCTAGCGTGGAAAGTGTTTTTAAAATTCGAACGTTTCTATTCAATAATTTTCTCGTCAAGAATTGAAGATTTATTCACAGATCTGCCCGAATTTAACCTTCTTGATATCGTCAGTCCACTGAAAACTCATTAATACCACAGACTATCTCCTAAAAGATACCATCTTTTTCTCGTTCACCAACCTCATTTTTGGAATAATCGCACTGTCCAGCACCAAAGAGTATAAAACCAATACGCTATCCAGCACGGCGACTGCATGGAAAATGGATGAAAAACACTTTTTCTTTAATTTTCCATGAATCACGTGACGAGCTAGTCGTTTACCTGATGTCAAGCGTTACCGCAGCGTCAATCAAATCCTAAACGCGCATCTGTAATTTTTCATCACACACCGAAGATTCTCTGCCAAAGCCCACAATTTTTTTTGTGTGTTTTTATTCTTACCGTCCGTACACTTCCTGGCAGTCAGCCAGGTCGTAGACAGGCAGTTCCAGCTTTTGTAGCAAGACATTGCCGCCTATGCCGCCTACGCCCTGAAAAAAACCAAAAGTTCTCTTCTTCTAAAAACGTCCTCAAAAATGATCTACTAACAATCTTCTTTGATGATTTGATTTGATTTGATTTCTTCTTCTCGTGTAGGCAAGTGGTCAGCTCTGGTGTCAGAATTTTTAGGCCGTCCAAAGGCTTCTGACTTGGCTTAACGACTATTGTCTTAAGACAACAGCCGGGACCGACGGCTTAACGTGCCCTCCGAAACACGGTAGCGCTCAGTTGTAAATACCACTTTTTGCTGTAGCGGTCACCCATCAAAGTAGTGACCGCGCCGCAGCAAACGTTGCTTAACTTTACCGATCTACTAACAATGATTATGGTTTACTCACCAGCACCGACCCCCACCCTAAAAATAGGACCTTATTATCCACAGGCACGATTTTGTTGGTTGCATATTGTATCATATCAATTTTAGGTTCTTCTCGCCCGAAGGTCAGGTTCTTGTGGACCTTCATCAGCGCTACATTAAACTCCAGGGTCTGAGGCTTGTAGTTAGGGTGGAAGAAGATCTCAGACACGCGGACCACTTCGCCACCGTGGGTCACGTTGGTGGAACCCACTCGGACAGTCAGCATTTTCACGTATTCGCGGAAGAAGCGGTTGTTGTATTGCCTGGGTGGTAAAGCACTTATTATCGTGATCGCCATCACCTGGCAGACCGCAAGGTCACACCTGCTTATTTAAGACCACCACCAGGATCATAAATTTGACTAAGTATAGTTAGTTAACTAACCACTTCCTAGCTGTTGACATAATATATTAAGTCTGATTTATGATCCTGGTGGTGGTCTTAAATAAGCAGGTAGATGAGAGAAATTACAAATTCACAATCCATATATAGTGACTAACTTTTAACCTACTTCAAAAAAGGAGGTGGTTACCAATTCGTCGGAATCTTTTTTATGTAGATATGTTCTCCGATTACTCGAAGATGCCTGGGCCGATTCGAGAAATTCTTTTTTGTTTAAAAGAGTATACTTTCCAAGTAATCCCATTGATACAGTCATGATCTGACGATGGGATCCCAGAAAAATCAAGGGCAACCCTCAAATTTTATAGGGACGCATACCTAATATGTTTTATTATTTTACCTAAAACTATTCAAGTATTTGCGACTGGTACTTCATCAACATCACAAAGCTACGCTTGCCAAGTTATACACAACGTACGTACAGTTGCAAGCAATGAGCAGCTGTGAGCACGCTATCACGGGCTATCACCACGGCGCCGCACCACAGCTCACCATTCACCAACAGCGCTGCCATGAAGGGATACTGGTTGATGGTTGCCGTCTCGTCGGGGTTGTAGATGCGGCGGTAGCGACGGTCCATTGGTGGCTTGGGGGCGAACGTTGTTGGTTCAGCTAGGGGGATACAAGGTCATCAATGGTGGGAAAAGGGCGGCGGTGCGTCAGTCCTCTGACTGAAGAACCGCCCTTCATTAGAATTAACACCAAAGACTACCGCTGAAAAATTAAGGGTCTGTTCCATTGAAGCTATGATTTTGCAAGCCATGTAGCTATGGCGTCCAACAGGTTTTCGCGACAGGTCCACTAGACCACCTCGTGACTACATAATATTACCTAGCTTAGTTTTTAATTCTTAAATATAGGTAAATAAATAAATAACGCCCAACGAACACATACATAATATATAAGTGGACGCGAACTATAGGATTCCCTGTAGGTGTAGGGTTTTACCTTCTGCGGGCCCACGAACTACGTTTTTCGGGTTTCGTAACTAAAGGGTAAAACGGCCCCTATTACTAAGGATCCGCTGTCAGTGTGTCTGTCTGTCTGTCCGTCTGTCATCAGGCTGTATCTCATGAACCATGATGGTTAGACAGATGAAATTTTCATAGATGATGTATTTCTGTTGCCGCTATAACAACAAATAATAAAAAACAGAATAAAATAAATATTTAAGGGGGCTCCCATACAACAAACGTGATTTGGTTGCTTGTTTACTCGTGGTAGGGATAGATAATGTTGCTCGTTTACCAGTTGAGTCATAGGTGGCGCTGCTTTAAATAGTACTGCTACTCAACACTAGATGGCAGGGATAGATAATGTTGCTCATATACCAGATGAGTCATAGATGGCGCTGTTTTAAATAGTACTGCTACTCAACACTAGATGGCAGGGATAGATAATGGTGCGGAACCCTTCGTGCGCGAGTTCGACTCGCACTTGGCCGGTTATTTTCTATTAAGTTCAGTGCTGACTCTTCCTTTAAAGTCTCCTAGCAAGGTCTCTATGTTATACTTTTTAGTTGTATTTTACACTTACTGGTCGTTGTGGTCGTGGTGGTTTCCTTCTCCTCTTGCCGGCGAAACTCAAGATGCCTCCGGCTCGGCATGTCTATGGAAAGACTGTCGTACTGGGGCTCGTGCCTGACCACGCTGCGTCGGCTTCCTTTTTCTGCATAACATTTGTACATAGAAAAATATTACCTAAGTACCTATAGTAGGTAAGTACCAGTACCAGGACTTACTAAGTACGATTTATTTACATGCAATAACGCCTCCTGGTACTGGTACCTAGGTACCTACTATTTTTTGCCAACTTGCGTGGACCACTCAAGAACACGCTATCAATATCCCAACAGTACCTACAGTAGATTATTTTCTCCGGCCTTACAAGAGTCAACCACTTCTATAAGTCGCCGCAATGTGACCAATCCACTATAATTCATCATCATAATCATCAACAGCCTGAAGACGTCCACTGCTGAACATAGGTCTCTTTCAGCTATAGGTAATTAATTATTAATAATTGCCACTACCACTTCAGCAAATTATGTAGGCTGATTTTGGCAACCTTGGTTGGTTCTCTGTGGAATTAATACCTACCTACCTCGTGTCTGGTTCTACCCTTTTCCCTACCTATATATCAATTTTAGATATAGGTATCTATTATAACGAGGGTCGATGGATACATACTGTCGATCTTAGTGGTCTGGTCCTTGATCTCGTTGTACCGTCTAGCTGGGAACTCTATGGGCAGACCTTCGTACTGCCACTCTTGCTTGTAGAGAGTGCGGCGGACCCCTTTCCCTTCTCTCCCTACTGCTTGGATGGCACCTGGGAATGTTTTTGTTAAAAACCTTCATCCTGATCAACTTTCATTGGTCTTTTTTTATGAACGGGCTAATGCTGGTCTCTACCTACATTGGCAACGTCAACAGGGGGGATATTTTATTGGTCGCGCCGTATTTGGTAGTAGTGAAACCGATCATGTATGCACGATCATGGTACAGGTCTTTATAGTTTACATAAAGAAATCAACACCAATACGGCCAAACTAAAATATAAGAGCGAGCAAGTAGATACCTAAGTACCTACACAATGTACACACATAACTTGAGAATTAGTTGGGGAAAGCGGAGTTCGAACCAGCCGGTGGATCACTGCATTTCAAATACAGTAAGGTAATGACGACAGCCTATTTCAATTACACATTACTGTGGAAAAATCATTTAAATTGACCAGTTTAAGAAACAGGTCAGTAAAACTCACTTTCGTCAGAGCTGTCAGTGGCGGATGATGATGCATCACGGTGGCCGGTTATTTCAGCAATTCCCGCCGCAATTACAAGTGCTAATGAGATTGCTAACCGCCTCACGGTTTTCTGTTCCAACATAGTTGTTATATTTGAAGAACTAAGTCAGTTTACCATTATTATCGGCCGCGTGCAATAAAAATGTTAGTGTGAATGAAGTTGTTAAAATGTTGCAATATTTCGTAGAGGACGCGATATGGAACTCGAATAAAAATGCAAGTTACTCAAATAAAAATACCTATGCAAGATTATTATTTTAAAACCTAAATACCTATCTGTATAGCTGCCAATACCCAAGAAATCTTACGTCAATATACCTGACCGGACTGGCCTGATAGCTCAGTTGGTAGTAGCTCTGCCTTCTGAACTGTAGGTTGTGGGTTCGATTCCTTCCCAGGACAAATATTTGTGTGGTGAACATCGATGTTTGTTCTGTGTCTGGGTGTTATATTGTATTCTATGTATGTATTTACAAACAAAAAAGTATCTAAGTATTCTATCAGTTATCTGGTTCCCATAGTACAAGCTATGCTTAGTTTGGGGCTAGATGGCGCTGTGTGAAATGTCCACACATTTTTTTATATACCTAGGTACTTGGGTAGCTAAGGTCACAAAATAAGTAATACTACCACAATCCTATTCGATAAACTTTCTCTAGCAAATAATATTTGCGCAGATTTTCTCCAAAACCTGAGGCATAGGTAGGTTGAAAGGTATAATAACTTCATTATACTTGAACCTAAAAACGCAAATCGAAAGATGGGTCGAATTGATAACATTTTCCAAAGCAATGACAAAATAAAAACAAACAAAATAAAGTTGATGTTGTAATAATGAATCACTAAAAAGAAATACTACCTATACAAAAGAGAATGAGTATTCCGGACAGTGAAGAGTCGGATTTGGATCATCAGACGCATAGTTTAATGCCAGCCTTTGCCGCCCCAGCCGAGTCCACCCCAGCTGCCGTGGCTGTAGCCGCCGAGGCCGTAGCCGCCATGCCCGTAGCCGCTGAGGCCGTAGCTACCATGCCCGTAGCCGCCATGCCCGTAGCCACTGAGGCCGTAGCCGCCATACCCGTAGCTGCCGAGGCCGTAGCCACCCCAACCTCCATAGCCGACGCTGATGGGAGCGGTAATGATGGGCGTCTTGACGATGGACGGGACGACGACGCTTTTAATGATGGGCGTGGTGATGACTGGAGCTACAGCGACCTTGGGGATGGTGAGACCGTGGTTGATGACGCTGGAGCTTACGGAGACTGCTGACGGCAGCAGCAGGGGAGAACCTGAGGAGGTAGTTGTTCAGATGTAAGATTTAGATGAAACATTTCGAAGCAATTAAGATCTTTAGCGTGGGATAATAAGATTTAGATTAGAACAATTTAGAGCTAGTGGAGTAATGGTACATTATTTTTGCACACCTATGTGTTTCATACGTATATTTCTAGAATTATAACTGGGAAGTGTTTATTCTTTTTGGTGAATTAACTAATTTCCGATGCATGTATTGCGTACCTACTTTATCATCAGATCCTCACCAAATTTAATTGCGATTCTGTGAAAGTAGGTACGATACGGTGCAATATAAAAAATTATCATCCAGCTCGGGTCAGAATGGTAGAGATATAATCATCATCATCAACAGCCTGAACATAGGCCTCCCCCAGAGAGCGCCACTTTGAGCGGCTGCTCGCCTCCTGCATCCATCGGCTCCCCGTGGCTTTCGTCGGTCCACCAAGTGGAGGGCCGGCCTACGCTGAGTCTTCCGGTTCGTGGTCGCCACTCGAGAACCTTTCTTCCCCATCGGTTGTCAGTTCTACGAGCGATGTGGCCTGCCCAATGCCATTTCAACTAATTCTAAGAGCTATATCGGTCACTTTAGTCATCCTGCGGATCTCCTCGTTCCGGAGCTTATCTCGCAGGGAAACACCGAGCATAGCTCTCTCCATAGCTCGTTGAGATATAGTATTAAACACAAAAACTACACCCAAATAGAAAAAAGGGCTTCTAAGGCATTTAAACTTTGTCGTCGTGGATGTTTGTGTCTGCTTGAAGCGCTGTAGGTATGATGTCGTGTGTACGGTCTACGTTGATTCAACGTAGTCTGGTCTTCTACTTCTACCAAATACTCCATCCACATGTCTAGCTTCTTCGTTGAGAAACAACTAAGCTAATAGGAAGTGGGTGTTACCTAGTGCCTGTTGAAAGTTTTCCGTATTGATGCCAGTGTTTCAGCTCTTCGCCCATGACTCCTGGACCAACGATGCCCTAAATACGACCCTTTATTACAATCCTGTCCAAGACTGGGGGTCCTGAATCCTACACCTTGTAAATATGGGAAGGTGAGGAGACATTCAAATTTGGGAGAATAAAACCTCAAATAAAAAGAATAAAAAGCTTATTGAACCAGCTCCTTTTGGATTTTTCTTTTTTCCTAAGGCACGGATATCAGACGTAGAGACACTATTTATTTGGAACATGACCCGGTTAAAGAGAGGGATGGATGAGGTTTCAAATCCTAGTCGTGATTCAAATTTTTCCATTTTAAATAAATAACCCCCAACGATCACATACATAAATCCTGGACCCTAACTAGGATTCCCTGTATCTAGGCGCCAGGAACTACGAGGACCATGCTCCCACAATAATCTATATCTTAATTTTGCCCAGTCCAGTAATATGCCGCTGGCTTTTTTTATTTGGCATATCTATTGCATTTCAGAAGTAGATTTCTAATGTTCATGGGATGATCGAGGGTGAGGAATTTAGGTAGTCTTGTGGACAATCAAATTTGCATTTGGAATGAATAAGTAAATTATTATGGTCAATATTATATGTAGGTAGGTACGTACCGTATCCGTACCCATATCCGTATCCAAGTGGTGCCACCGGGTTGGCGGCCACCATGCCGATGAAGGCGAGGACAATAGCAATCTGGAAATAATATAAATAAATAATTTACTTAGTATATGGTATAGTTATTGCATTTTATACACTTGATCTCACAGTCTAGAAATCTTATTTCTAGACCCTGCTAATCTCTCAGTTCGACGCATGCGCAGTTCCGATCAGTTGTAATAAACCCACTGCCTTTAATTAAAGCAGTCCTCCATCCAAATAGTGACCGCAGCGAACGTAAGCAACGTTACCTTTACCAACGACTTTACCGATCGGTCAAAACTCAGAACCCCTCCGATCGGTTTGGTCCACTTCTTAAATTGTCCATTTCCAAGATTGTCATCTTCCTAATTCGTCAATTTCCAAAACCGGCCCTTCCAAACTTAGAACAGCTAGTCAAGCTTCGCTAAGAGTCAACAAGTCTACAAATCGCAAACCAAAGCATGTCTTGTGGTTAGATAGTTAATTACATTACTTATTTCAATCAAAAATATACTGAAAGACAACTTACAGCGCACTTCATGATTCTGGCTGGTGTGTGAAGTGAAGTATGGCTGCAGGATAATAACCAGCGCATATATACCGGCAGGAGGGCCACGGTCTAGTAGCCAGGGCGGTAGGTCGCATCCTTCGAGGAACACGCATTTGCATCGATTTGATTGTGTGTTTGCTAATACAGCTGGCCTTAGTGTCAGTGACGACTGATTTATTTTCTGTTACTGTACAGGCTACTTCGATTGATGCCTATGTATTTAGATATTAGAGGTAGGTAGCTAATCTTCTTCCTTGCCGTAAGAGAGCCGGCTAAGGGATTATCAAGGGATTGAGAAATGGGCCGCAGTTTTTACCCACCAAATGATATGCCGCGCCCGCTGGAGTAGGCAAAATGTATAGTAGGTATACGTACCTATAATACTGGGTGGCGCAAAAGTAAAGACCCTATTTGGTTCAGCTATAACATTTTTTCTAAATTAGAAAACTAGATTTAGGTTTTTTTAAATGTATATTTGTGCCATTAAATTTCGTACCATTAGGATTTAAAGATGATGTCTTTTAAATGGTGACCTCCAGAGTTGATACACATTTGAGCCCTATTTATGACATTTTGCATAACTTGCCGTAACACTTCCTGCGATATGTTCGTTATTTCTTGACGAATGTTTTCTTTTAGAGCTGCGAGAGTCTGTGGCTTGTTCACATACACCCGAGATTTCAAAAAACCCCAAAGAAAGAAGTCTGGACTGGTCAGATCGGGTGATCTTGCAGGCCAAGGCAAATCGCCAAAACGAGAGATAACTCGGCTTGGAAAAGCGTCCCTCACTAAGTCCATAGTGTCGCGCGCTGTGTGTGCCGTAGCGCCGTCTTGTTGAAACCAGATGTGCTCCAGCCCCAATTCGTCCAAACTGGGTATCAAAAACTCACGTAACATGGTTCTGTAGCGTTCTCCAGTGACAGTTATCGCATTGCCTCCAGCGTCTTCGAAAAATAGGGTCCGATCACTCTGTCAACACAGATGCCACACCATACAGTAACTTTTAGTGGGTGTAGAGGTGTTTCTTGAATAATGCGCGGATTATCAGTGCCCCAGAACCGAGTATTCTGCTTATTGACATGCCCTGAGAAGTGTTACGGCAAGTTATGCAAAATGTCATAAATAGGGCTCAAATGTGTATCAACTCTGGAGGTCACCATTTAAAAGACATCATCTTTAAATCCTAATGGTACGAAATTTAATGGCACAAATATACATTTAAAAAAACCTAAATCTAGTTTTCTAATTTAGAAAAAATGTTATAGCTGAACCAAATAGGGTCTTTACTTTTGCGCCACCCAGTACATATGGGACAACTGAATATATATTATTAATCATGTTCCAAACAAATAAAACTTTACGTGTAAGTATTGGTAAGAGTAATGAATCGAATTGATACTAATGCACGTTAATTACAGGACACGATGAATTAGGTAGGTACTTGAAATTCATAAATGAATGCATCATGCAGCTGTTTGCAATTGTGTGCTATTCACTGCATTTTGTTAACCGCTCACCCTAACGGTGGGGTTTTGATCTGTAGTTTAGGTAACCAATGGTTAAAATCTTACCATGTACCGCTGGTTTGCCAGTTATTCTGCCGCCAAGCAGTAGTGTGCAAGCACTACTGTGTTCCAGTTTGAAGGGCATTGTAGCTAGTGAAATTACTGAGCAAATGAAACCTTATGATCTGCGGGGCTACCGTCTAAGCCAATCGTAATCGATGAATGGGCTTCGTTTCGTCATTTCCGGCAAGTTGGCGTTGTGTAACATCTCCATCCATTAGTATTTTCTCACCATTTCTTATTATTATAGTTAATCAATGTTTTGTCTATTCAGTTCTCCGCCTAAGGGACGATGGATGATTTTATACAACCGGAAATGACCAAATGAAGCCCATTCATCGATTACAATTGAGTTACATAATACGGGGGCAGATCTCACATACACAAAAAAAAACAAGATTCTATTTCTGTATCGATGCAATAAAAACAAAAAATATTCAATGTACAGATTTAGCCCACTACAGTTTTGTTATATGTACCTACATAGAATAGATTACCTACACATCAGTTTTTGGAGTCCAGAATCGGGGTCGACACTCCCTCTTGTGGTTTAGGTAGATGTTATTTGAACAGTTAGCATGGCATTGAATCATTAAAGGATTTTTATGAGAAGGGTGTCTGTGTGTTGGTTAAAGGTACCTCTAATGGTAGAACAAATAGTAGAACAGATGGGAACTACCCTAAAACTTGCACGGAACTTCTGGGAATAAACGAAAATAAAACCACGAGTGTTTCACTATTGTTTTATTGAGACCAGAAAATATATAGGTTATGTATGTATTTAACAAGAAGACTAGCGCAGAAATTCCCTCCTATTGCCATGGGAATATAGAATCAAGAGTAAAAGGTTAATATAGAACCAATAAGGGTACGGGGAAAGAGGGGGTTGCAACACATCAAAAATTTATAAAATATTTAACATGCCTCCTCTTTTCCAATTCATTGTCTGGCATAGCCCTTAGCCCTTGGTCTACTAAAGCCTATAGTCTATATCAGCTAAGTCACGGCGTATTAAAGAAAAATTCTAAAATAACAACAGGGTTTTATTAAAAAAAGCTATTTAAGTAAACTAAATTAATAAATAACACAATGTAGACCTTACTTCATGAGTCGAAGAGTAAGGCTGGGCTTTTTGATCCGTTTAAGGTAACCAATGGTTAAAAACTCTAACAAATCTCGACCATTGGTTAGAATCTGTTAGAGATTTTAACTATTGGTTACCTTAACTACGAATCAAAAAATCACCCTTTGTTTCATTCATTAGTTATGTAGTTATTCAAAATAAAGAACCAAATGGCTTTTCCCAATAACTACTCGACAAAGGTTTATGGAATTTACTATAATACGAGTTCTTCGATCCCAAACCTATTATAGTCTACCGAAAAAGAATCCTGCAAATCAGACCAAATTTTTTTATGTATATAAATGACGTGACGAGCTAGTCGTTCACCTGATGTTAAGTAACACGGCCGCCCATAACAGATTACAGTATCACTCGGAACTCGGAAAGTTCCGCGTGACACTGCGCACTGCGCACGTCACCCTGAGACATCACACAGCCTATAAAAGTTTTCTAGACTATGAGATCAGTTCAGATCATAGTCTCATTACCAGATACCTCAGTTTTCGATGTACAAACACACCTAGGTGATCTGCGAGTTGCTCTGATCGAGAACCTTTGTTTTGAAAGTCGGCTAACCAAGGGGAGCAATGTTCAATATGAGGTATTTGTCGTAAAATGTTAATCACACATGATAGGTACAGTATCACATTATGCAACTTGAAAGCCTGGAGGTCCCCTCACTCAGGAACTAGTTCTGGAAATTAAAAAGGTTTTATTAACAAAACCGATAATTTAATGTGTTTTTTTATATCTAGTCACCTTGAAAATTGCAAAAAACTGATCAAAATGAGCCCAAATACAACATGTTTCATATACACCATTAGTGCCATCGACACTGTACGCTCCTGCGCTGCAGCATCAGCCTTTATAGCTCATCAGGTCATCAATAGTCTGAAAACGTCCACTGCTGAACATAGGCCTCCCCCAAAGAGCGCCACTTTGAGCAGCTGCTTGCCTCCTGCATCCATCGGCTCCCGCGGTTCTGACCAGTCGTCTGGTCTAGTGGAGGGCCGGCCTACGCTGCGTCTTCCAGTTCATGGTCGCCACTCGAGAACCTTTCTTCGCCATCGGTTGGCAGTTCTACGAGCGATGCTGCCCATTGCCATTTCAACTTGCTAATTCTAAGAGCTATGTTGGTCACTTCAGTTCTCCTGCGGATCTTCTCGTTTCGGATCTTATCTGGCAGGGAAACACCACGGGCATACATAGAAGTCTTTGATCGATTTAGCAATTTAGCCTCGTTGAATTTAGTCTAAATAGTGGTGTAAATTACATGGCTCCATCCCAGGCTTCCACCGGTCGTTGTCGTAGTCCCACTTAGAGGAGATGCCGTCGATAGGGTTAACGCGAAGCTCTAGCATCCTGCGCAACTGTGCCTTCTGCGCCTCTTTCGACAACGACGCAGGGAGGGGCTCGAATACTGGAAAATTCGAATAATTTTAATACGATGACAATAGGCTATTTGATTACTACCAAAAATTAACGAGTAAGTCTATGGAATCTCACCATAATAGTGGTTGAACATCATTGCCCAGAAGGCAAACGATGTGCCAATTAAAACGAACCCCAGCACCACCTTCCATACGCCTGTGGGGGACTTGAACTCGGAGAAGGTTTGACAGAAGGACGCGCGGTACAAGGCCTTTTTCTCTTCACAACAGAGGCACTTCCAGTCGCCTTTTTCTTTTTCGCGGAGAGCCTGAAAACATGCAATAAAAATAAAATGCAAGGAGTTTGATTGCTTTGTTTTTTTAGTTTTATGTTCAATTATCTAAACCTACCCACATTATTTCTTTGGTCGCAATGATATTAACCCGCCCAAGTCAAGTAGGATAAACTTAAGAATTGGTCGTGACTTGGAATCGACTTTGATCATCATCAGCCTGAAGACGTTCACTGCTGAATACAAGCAACCCCTCAGAGCGCCACTTTGAGCAGCTGCTTGCTTCTTGCATCCATTGGCTCACTGTGGTTTTAATTAGGTCGTCGGTCCATCTAATGGGGAGCCGGCCTAATACACTGCGTCTTCCTCCGTGGTCGTTACTCGAGAAAATTTCTTCCTTCTCGTTTGTCGGTTATGAAAGCGGTGTGATCTGCCCACTGCTAGTTCAACTTGATGAATAATCGACATTGATAAAATTATGTAAAATTAACCCTGACTAAATACGCAAGCTGTGTAAAGCCAATCTTAAAAATAAAAATAATACGTATTTCGGCTAATATGATGCCTAAATATTTTACTTACAAGAATTGTTAGAATATTAGCATTCAGTGAAAGTACGTATGTAAAAGTAGGTATGTTACCCGTCGCCACTCATATATATGAACGGATTTTTACACTACCTACTTTAGATCCCGGAATATATATTTATGTATCCAAAAATATGTATGGGTCCAAGACCCAAGGTCTGGACTACAAAATCAATTTAAATAGCAAGGTAAATTGAGCGTTGGCTGAGGTGTCACGTATCCTACGCGGTATAAAAAAATGCTCGTAAAAGGGTGAATTCCAGCGCCATAATGTGCGCAATAGTGACGTTCTTGCCACGCACTGTACCACCACCTACTTATTATATAGAACCGATAAGCAAACACTTCTGACGGCTATAATCATTGACTACAAATCCAGTTGACCAATGATACAACTTCCCCTCATACGAAAATTAGTGGTGTATTTCAACCACTAATTTCTAATAAATACTATGAATTTCTAATAAATCACGGGAACCCGTTCATGTCTTTTGTTCCATCCTGCTCTGTTCTTTGTAATTTCGTATGGCTTTGTCTCGTTTTGTTACCTCGCCCCCTGCCCGCGCAGGTGAGTCGTGTTTGTACGAGAATTATGTTCACGAGCTATCAACGGGCTTTATAGTCTTTGGCTATATTATTAAGGTAACTCCTTACCCAGATATCCCTGGTGTTCTCCTTAAACCTCACCGCTGGGAACGGAAAATGGGCATCATCCTTGTAATTAGCACTTCCGTTGTGGCCGAACCCCACCCAGTCCCTATTTCCAATCCTACATCGACCGTACACAGTTCTTACATGAGCCGGTGTAAAAATTCCTGCAGATTTTGTAGAAAACATGAACATTTTTGGGTGTTGTGATCGTGACAAGACAAAGTCATTTTTGTGTTTGGAATTTTGTTTTTTTGGTGACAACTGGCAGATCTATTTGGTCTAAGAGCCGAAAGAGTTTGATTATTTTTATTAATTGTTAATATTGTTATAGATAAAGTAAAGACACCGACGTTCGCGTGCGTCCCGTGCCGTGCACGATGAGCATACCAGGATATCTTCTTGCGAACGCGAATTTGACTTGCTCTTGATTCTATCATCATCATCATCATCATTAACAGCCTGAAGACGTCCATTGCTGAACATAGGCCTCCCCCAGAGCACGCCACCTTGAGCGGCTGCTCGCCTCCTGCATCCATCGGCTCCCCGCGGCTTTCACCAGGTCGTCGGTCCACCGAGTGGGGGGCCGGCCTACGCTGCGTTTTCCGGTTCGTGGTCGCCACTCAAGAACCTTTCTTCCCCATCGGTTGTCAGTTCTACGAGCGATGTGGCCTGCCCATTGCCACTTCAACTTACTAACTCTAAGAGCTATATCGGTCACTTTAGTTCTCCTGCGGATCTCCTCGTTCCGGAGCTTATCTCGCAGGGAAACACCGATTCTATATCTTACTTTATTTATACATTAAATGATGCGCTATAAAAAATTTGCAGCCATCTACTCCCGGCGGTTTTCATCAACAACCAGATCATCGTTCGTCGGATCGTCGATTAAAATTACCTACTAATTCAAAGTTAATCTCATTAATAATTTAATTTTTTAAAAGGCCCACCCAAGCCTTCCTTAATTATATTTTGTGCCAATACCTACTGTACTGTGGCTACGAAGCATTGACTATACATCCAGTGGACCAATGATACAACTTCCACTCGTACGAAAAATAGTAGTTGATTTCCACTATTAGCCTTTGCGAGTACGTCAGATTCGTTCGCGCAAGTGAGTCGTGTTTGTACGAGAAATTATGTTCACGAGCTAGCTATAATCTTTGCTACGAAGTATTTCTATATACAAGAAAGACTTATAGTTTGTGGTGCCTTGATCCTTCTCGTAACTCATAATACTTATATCTCATTGCCCTAACAGTTATGATTTCAAATCTGATGCAAAAAAGGGAGGAAGAAAAATGCAATTTATAGGTAGGTTAGGTATTCATTTGTTATTTTAATTGTATATCGTATAAAACATGGCAGTAAAACTAAAAATACCATTATTTTTTCTTTCATTATTTATTATAAAAAAATTATAGTGGCTTTGACTGGCCTGATAGCTCAGTTGGTAGTAGCTCTGCCTTCTGATCTGTAGGTTGTGGGTTCGATTCCTACCCAGGACAAACATTTGTGTGATGAACATCGATGTTTGTTCTGTGTCTGGTTGTTATATTGTATTCTATGTATGTATTCACAAACAATAAGTATCTAAGTATTGTATCTGTTATCTGGTTCCCACAGTACAAGCTATGCTTAGTTTGGGGCTAGATGGCGCTGTGTGAAACGTCCACACATATTTATTTATTATTATTTATTTATAGCCATAATATATGTCTTTTCTTTTCAGATTTGGCTTGCTCGATTCCTTAACATCATCATTTAAACTGAAATCGTCATATTCATTGGAGATATATATTTTTAAACCTTTATTCCACTGATTCATATTGTTTGTTTTACCTCCATTTTGCTCAGAATATATTAGACTTCCATAGCTGTTACCGTTTTCAGACTCTATCTTTTTGAATCTAGAGTTGAAAATATTATTTTCATTGCGAGCTGCATCATAAACTTTTGTTTTAAGACTCGGTGGTATGTATCTAGTAGTCGACTTAATGCTAAATTCTAGGTTATTATAAGATCTATTAAATGCTGTCATGACTCTAACCGGTGCTACGTATTTTGTAGAATGTGACGATGATGTAGTGGTTACAGTAGTAGACTTATTCCATAATACAGTGGCCCCTCTTTCTAACGTATAATCCATATCTGTCATTCCCTGTCTTTCGATGTTATTGTTCGAATGCGGTGATGTTAACCGAGTCTCATCAATGGGTATTTCTAATTCATAATAAATTTCACTTTCTTCATCGTAATAATCACCTTCCATGAACTCGCTGTTATCAACAGTTGCCGTTGCCTGCGTCGTTTTCTTTCTTATGTCTTCTGCGTCAACGGGATTAGATCTTAAATAAATCTTATTATGTGTGGTTTTATGTAATGTTTCTAAACTGTCACTGGCGCTATGAATTTTTTTAGGCGCATGATATAGCCTGGTATAATATTTTGCTTGCGGTGTGCTATTTCTTTTATTTAAAGGGTGCAGAATACGAAGTGATTGTGTAGTTTTCGTTTCATCCTTTTCTGGTTTAAATTTATCAGGATCAAGAAATATTTTTTCTTTATTTTCGTTCTCTGCGCTCAAACCGTCGTCTTCTCCATTCATAATGTAGTCTATGACACTTTTATTAGCTAGTAAAAACTCTTGTATTAACTTTTTGAGTATAATTATTTCTTCTGGGTAATCTCTTGTTTTAGCGCGTTCTATGCGTTTATTATCTTGTGAAGATGCGGTCGAGAACAGAGGTATTACAACTACTTTAGGTAGCTTTGGAGATGTGTTTTGTCTCAGTGCCGTCGTTGTCAACGACGTTCTCTATGAGAAAACATTTCTTACATAAACATTTTGTGATTGTGTGAAAGAATGACGTCAAGCAGAGCCATTGCTGATGCTTGTATAGAAGATAATTTATACTCTGCTAGCTCTGTCTAAAGAAAATAGAGGAGGTACTAGGTACCTACTCTTGTAAATTGACCCAAGACACATCAAAACATGACATTTCTCTCATAAAAACGTTAATCAAAAACAATAAGTACCTGTGAAATAACATCATCAATCCATTTAGCATACCGCCCCACCGCGGTGAAGACTGTCGGGGCATCAGCCATGCCGCACACGGTCGGCCCAAAGCTAACAACCCCGACTAGCTGTCCTGACATCACGGCCGGACCTCCGACATCACCCTAAAAAGTAAGTACCTTTAGTATCATTGTCATTGGTGTTGTATTGTATTACAATTATCTGACATATCTCTGAAGAAGTAAGATTTGTTTGCGAAAAATGTAAAAATCTTGATTTGCCTTTATCATCTAAAAAATAGCTGATGATCTTCCAACAGCTGCGCAGATCATCATTGCTATGCAAAGATATATAACTCTTTGTTGCTATGAACCCTCTACTCAGATAAGAACAGATAAACACTTACATAACACGCACCGCCTCCTTTGGACACAAAGCCAGCGCAAAAATTTGTGTCAGTAACATAATACCTGTAAAATACGGTTAAATAATACATGTCAGTAAATATGTCATAGTCATACATCTTTCTTCTAGCTAAATCATAAACCTAATTTAATAATAACAATGTCAGGTGGATATTGTTGGAGGTACTCTTACTTTGAATAAATATCTTCACAATCTTTACTATTATATAGATCTAGATGTGCTACTGCAAGCTTCTGAAAATTGTCGAACTTGTGTTTCTCCTGTAAAATATAAATAGGTAGGTATTGTATTACGCTATTTTTGTTATCACTACTAAACAGTGTATATGTGTATTTTTCATTATCGCAGTAGGTCGCTTTTTTACTAGGTGGTAGGACTTTTCTGCAAAGTTCGTCTAGGTAGGTACCACCGCTTTGCCAGTTATTCTGCCGCCAAGCAGTAGTGTGCAAGCACTACTGTGTTCCGGTTTGAAGGGCATTGTAGCTAGTGAAATTACTGGGCAAATGAGACTTTATGATCTGATCACTCAGTCTAGTAATCTGATTACTAGACTGGGTGATGTCTCAGGATGACGTGCGCAGTGCAGTGTCACGCGAAACTTTATTGTTTTAAAGTTCCGGGTGACACTGCAACTGTTATGGGCGGCCGTGTCACTTAACATCAGGTGAACGACTTGCTCGTCACGTCATTCAATCACATAAAAAAAAAAAAAAAAAAAAATGTATTTGCTTATGTCGTTGTGACAGCTATAGGATAGGCAAGCACTTACTTCACCCTTAGCACCCCATCCTAGAATAGTAATATCTCCTTTATGCTTGTTAAAAGTATCTCCACTTCTATCATATCTAATCCGTCTAATTCTTCTCCGTCTACTCAGTTTAAGTTTCTCTAGCATCTTGACGATGGCCAGGTTATTCCTCAACGTGACGGAGTCATATTCAGGGTGGAAGATGACTTGCACGATGGGGACCAGCTCACCGGAGCGCTTGTTGTAGTCACTGCCGACGCGGGCGAAGATGGTCCTAGGACTGTCACGGTACAGTTTATTGTTGTAGGCTCTGGAATTAATACAAATACAATAATTTAGTTGTATGGGTAATCTTAACTGAATATAACTAGTGCTTAATAAAAATATGAAAATGTTAATACAAAAAGTGTTGCTATTACGCCAAATAGAGTCCGAGTTCAGAGTTCCGAGTGACACTGCAATCTGTTATGTGCGGCCGTGTCACTTAACACCAGGCGAACGACCCGCTCGTCACGTCATTCAATTACATAAAAAAATTATATTTTCATGTAAATTCAACGGAGGAGTCATCTTTCAAGCCATATTAGGCTTTTCTTTTAAAGTCTGAGTTTCAAATTCAGCACTTAGAAATCAAAACGCCATTGCTGATGATGTAGATTATGATAATAATCTTTTAAGAGAAGAATGCTTTCTTACACTTGTAGACATGAAGCAGCAGTGATCACCATGTCACTACTGATGATGGAACCGGCGCACATGAACTCGTTCATGATGTGGAGGCTTACAAGGAACGGGTAGTTCTTGATCTTGGTTTTCTTGCCTTTGTATATTCTTCTCGTGTTATTTAATGTATTAGAGCTTTGGATTGGCATCGGTGATGCTGAAACCATCAATACGTAAGTAATTAACCCATACTATTTTATTAAACTCTTAGGTACCTATATTTTTGGCATTTACATAATTACTTATGCATGGAATTTTCTACGAAGGTAGCTATTTTGTAGACATTCAATTGTAAATATACTCACTAGATTCAGGTTCATTTATGATTGGGTCGATAATATTCTCCATAGTCAAGTCACTTATTTCTAACCATAATTCATTGATATTGGCTAAAAGGTAATCAATACTACTGTTATCAGTTTTATTGTGATTCATTTCTGTTTTAAAAGTAACATTCGCATTTGTTTTATTCTGAAAAATTTCGATTTCTTCTTTCACAACATCCTGTAATAGCTCTTCGAGATTATTTTTATTGCTTTTACCGATGACTACTCCACTTATATTTCTGAGCTCTTCATATATTCTACAGTTTTTTTGAGCCAATTTATTGAAATAATAATGCACCTTCAGGAGCATTTGGATTTTACTGGAGCTAATAAAACTTTTGTTTATTATTAAAGCAGTCAAAAGTTTGTTCATTGTTGTGTGGATATTTGAATTTATTTTATGAAAAAAATTGACGTTTACTTTAAAATTGTTCAATGGATCACTCTTCTGAGGATATGCGGCTTCGAAACACAACAAGATGATAATTACTAGCTTCATTGGTGTTATAATAATATCTTATTTAATTTATTAATAGTACTGTAAACTTCTTGATAATGCTTCTGCAATAAAAAATGACCAAAATATTTGTGACTTTTTACACAATTTCCCGATAATAAATAACAATATGAAATAGGTAGGAACCTGTTTAGAAACAAATATAAAATGTAATAAAATGTAGTTATTTCAATTTATTTAGGTTGTGTAAGTTATGTGTGAAATAATCGTACAGGTACTCGGTAAATCTAGTGTTAACAATAAAGCAGAAATAAAGAATTTCAACATAAAATTGAGCTACATGGTTTGCAATGAAAGTTAAGCTCTTCGTATTTATATTTAGCTATATTTTTCAAAAATCTCGAGGACTTGAGAAACTTGCTCCAGAAGAAAACAACATTATTTTAGTTACAGAATTCGTTATTAGAAATATCACAAATAGTTTGTTTATAGGACTCAAATTTAAAAGTAAAAAACAAAATCCAAAATTAATACAATCTTCTCTAGTTCATAACTTCTTCACGAATGTTACTTTGAAAGATCATAAAACTTTAAATGAAGTAGTAAGGTTGACCAGAACCGATAAAAGTAATATAAATAATGAAACTCAGCATTTTATGGTCGTATTAAATGAAATACTAAATGAAGATTCCATAGAACCTAATGAAGATATAATACAATACGTCGGTGAATTTCTCAGCAATCTTCAAGGATTCAAAGAAAGCAGTGGTTATAATGATAACTACGATAGCTTAGACATAAAAGATGAAATCATTAATATCCTACGAAGTGGTATTCCCGATCATTCTAACGTTTCTCAAGTAAATGAAACGGAAGCAGATTACTTAGGAAAAGAAAGTCTTCTTAGTGACAATGAGTTTTGGAGTAAGTAAATAAACTATTGGTATCTACTTTAAGAATCTTTTTCCTAATAATAGTACCTAGGCACTTAGTATTATTTTCCTAATAGTATACTTAGTACTAGGTACCTATATTAAAACTCTGCTAACAGGTAGGTTGGAAAGTTTTCTATTACACCTACAACAACGTAGCTTGTCGTTTTTCTGAAAAAGTTATGTTTATTTTTACGTTTAGTTTTATATATTACTAGCTTTTGCCCGCGGCTTCGCACGCTTGTATTGTGTTATTTCTACGTTTAGGTAGTCTAATAATAGCTTAGTTCATGCATTTCCTATATACCAAACAACAAAATCCACTAAATCTTTTCGGAGCTCAGCACGTATTGTCAGATTAGGTAGCACACGTGTATAAATGTTGTTTGGGTAGTAGGTAAGTATGGCTTTTCACGTGTCATCAGATCACCTACACATTGATAAAATAGTGGGTTAGAAACTGCAAATCATAGGTACAATATTTAATTAAATATGTAACTACTTGGACCTACCTTATACTTAGACGTTAGTTTTTTTTAATATACGATAGGTCTAGGCATCTAACTAATAAAAGTTCTATAATATGGTATACCTACATACCAGTGATACGGGCGATCTTTTCCTTGTCATTTTCACTTCAACAGATGTTCTTGTGTATTCACCATAAAAACCGTTCAAGTCTTCATAAGAGGTTCCAGTGAATTTTGTTTAGGTTAGTAGGTATACCTACATAAGTACCATACCTATTATTTAGGCAGTTTAGAAAAATACAAAACAAACACACATTGGTCAGTTTTTATATCCGCGCGCTTTTCGTTCTCAAAGAGTATCTTTGTTGCATTCACCACATTTTTTTTTACTTTCTTAAGTTTGGTCCATACGAATTGAGTATTTAGCTAGTGTCAACAACAAGTTTATAAAATACATACTTTACAGCTGGAGTATTTATTGCATTTACCTATACGATGCGTACATAATTAATTTTGTTAATACTAATTAGAAATCACAAATACTTACGTACGCCACTGTAAAAAGAGTCGACATTTATATTACGGCCGCTATTTTTCAGGTTGTCTCATTCCCACTGCACTTTAGCATAGTGGTGAGAGTGAGAAAATAACATGTGTACAAAGCTCTAATCAGATTCGCTTTTGCAAATAACGTTTCATTTTTAGGGTTCCGTAACAGTTTTGAAATAAAGGAACACTTATAGGTAAGATCACTTTGTTGTCCGTGTGTTTGTCTTTCTAAGAATCTGTCGAGACCATTACTTATTTTAGAAATAACGGAAAGAATTAAGCTGAAATTGATATCTATGATCAATTAACTCCAATACGGCTATCATCATCATCATCATCATCATCAACAACGACATCTTGAAGACGCCCACTTTCAAAGACCTTTTAATAATTAACCTTCTTGGAGCAATCGAGTAACCAATAATATTTTGCTCTAACCTGTAGTTTGTCCTAAAGAGAATATAACCGCTCAGTTTGTTCATTGAGAAGCCCACAGACCTAAAATATTTTAACTATTAAAACCTTTAAAAATCATTTACCTACGTAAAAGAAGAAGAAGAAATCAAAACTGAACGTTACACGTTACACGTGTTGCTAATTCGAGGATCTTACCTATCCTATATATTGTCCTATCCTAATGTATAGTTATACTTACCTACATCTAAGTACCCTTTTAAAACATTTTTCATAAAATATTTCGTATCATTGGCTAAATACAAATGTCGTCTAATGCCAAAATAAAAAAAATCTGCTTTCACACTATTTAAGGGGGAACGTCACACTCGCGCGGCAAATTCAAATTTTCTTGCATTCTTTTGCCAATAATAGCTTAATTACTTAACGTGATTACATGAAAACTAATTTTGCGCAAATAAATATAGTGTATCAATAAATTACAATTAAAAGTATCACCTACTTATCATTGGTTTAGCGACAAATGGCAATAAACAGTTTTCTTCTTAGTTTTTCAGTCTATTGCCATGTGTCGCTAAACCAATGATTTGTAGGTGATACTTTTAATTGTAATTTATTGATACACTATATTTATTTGCGCAAAACTAGTTTTCATGTAATCACGTTGAGTAATTAAGCTATTATTGGCAAAAGAATGCAAGAATATTTGAATTTGCCGCGCGAGTGTGACGTTCCCCCTTAATATTTGTTGCAGTATGTATCTATTTAACTTGTGACAGGTTGATAGAACGTAAATTGTTATGTAAGCAAAACAGGTGACGTCATACAAAACATTAAACATTTCTATTTTGTGGGGAAAATTTAATGCTAATGTTTAAGAAAAATTACTAAAAGGAACAATAAAATATACAAGAAATGGAATGAAGGCAATTAATTCGCTTTTAACTCACTTTTCAATAAAAAAGATATAAATAAAATATTAAATTCGTTGCTTGCAAAATTACGTTCTACTGTTGAATAATGACACTTGACCATAGGGGCGGGACATCAACGATAACTACAATCGAAGAATAATCGAAAACAAAATGATAAATCGTTTGGATTACTTTTATTGCTAAATAGCGTGGGCACAAAATACGGTGTTGCCAACCGTAATAAAAATATTCAGCAAAAATTACCTGAAAAATCGGTTTTTAAAAGAAAAATCGATGGTTTGAAATTAAAAAAGATATCGAATTTCCACAAATAAGCACTCATCCATTGCTAGTCTGGTTTCAACTCGCAACTTTTGCTTTCGTCTGTCAGGAATTGGATGTACGACTCGCGTACAGGGCCTCGTTTTATAAAGCTACAAGTCTTGTACTTGTAGCGAAAACCTGGCAACACAGCCAAAAAAAAGTGAAATAATGCGTTTTATAAAGCTACAAGACAACAAGTTACAAGCTACATCCCCCGATATATTGCTTTACTCTATGAATTACAAGCACTTGTTCTTAGACCATAGACAATCCATAGTGTGTTTTCATTTTTAAAATGTAAAATCGAACAATTGTTTTGGTCATTACAAGTGTACGGAACTACAACTTGTAAAGTTTTTTACCTGACTAAAGAGCTAGGTAAAATGAAGTAGAAGTTTAGATAAATTTATTGAAAGTGTATTGTATTGGTCGTGTCACGTATTAATGAATGTTCAATTAGTTAAATTAAGTAAATATGAACTGATTATGTTTAAATAATGAGAAATTCAGCTTGAGCGAAGCCCATGAAAAATGAACGTAGCTGTATATTACAAAACCTATTATGAGAATAGTGACTTAGACCCAACTTTATTTACTTAAATAGCTTTACTTAAAAATAGAGACGCCCTGCGATTTTACCCAGAACTTGCATAATTTTCCGCGGGATGTCATGAATTTCCGAAAAAAACCGCATCTATCCCGGTAATATAAGTTCATCTAAAAAAGGTCATCCAATTTGGCATGAAAGCCACAACAAACAAATAGATAATGTTTTTAATTTCTATATTAGGCCCAATTTTGAAGGTTAGTTGACAGTCTTTAACTAACTAAAAATATATCCGTCTCTTACATTGCTGTCTGTTAGACAAGAACAGCAACAGTTTTAAAAGGTTTAGATCTGTCAACTAAAACCTTTATAATTGGACCCATTATGTAAGGATTTAATGTAAAATTCACACCGGCTAAATTCACTAATGAATGGGAGCCAAACTAAAAAAAGCTATTGACCGTGACGTTCATTCATAGTGATGTGCAACTTGTAATATCATAATCTACACTTTATCCTCTACTTAGTCTGTGGTCCCCGCCGTGAGGCCTCAGTGACGTTCATAGTGATGTGCATTATACTTGTAATTTACACTTGTAATCGATAATTGTTGTTTATAAAACGCCGTAACTAGTAACTTGTAGTAACTTGTTCTTGTAGCTGCTACAATTGTTAGCTTGTACTAGTAGCTTTATAAAACGAGGCCCAGGTCATAGTTTTCAGCGAATCTTGACGATACTTGATACACAATTCCGATGACAATACGTCAAGGGTTTGATTTCCTCAATAAATTCTTATCATCTAAATCGACACCTACGTTTTATACCCACCCACCCACGTGTACTTGTGTTTCCTCTAATTTCAACAATGGGAATAATATATTATTTACCACGCACTCTAAGGTAGGTAGGTCTACCTAAGATAGATATCATGACTATATGATATGTGTCTAAAAATAATCGTTAATCGGTATTATGTATCTGTATGTAACGAATATTGGCCTACACATCACTAAAATTGTTTTTTGACATGTGACAGATGACATTACATAAGCTTCACAGGTGCCTTCCAGTTTGAAAACAATTAAAAAAAGGAGGTTTTGGCGGGAACTCGAAAAAGTTCACGTCGTTTCATTGTATTATTTTTCTAAACTTGTGCTATTTCCAGTGTTAATGGTTAAAATTGGTGGTGTTTTACGCATTAAGTGCTGAATTACGAGCATGAGTGTGGGCAAGTGATATAATGTAGTGAAACGTGGTTTTTCGTGTTGCTTCCAAAATTCCATAGAAGCTTCTAGTAAAGTCGCCACCACTTTACTAGGGTATGACTTAGACTGGACTATGATTACCTGACTTAGACTGGACTGTGACTAAGACTTGAAGACTTGACTTTACACGTGAAATATTCCATAACTCGATGATTAATTACAATACTTGACACTGGCTAAATACACTATGTGTGGAGCCAATATATATAAAAAAAAAAAAAAATTAAAAAAATCAATCGGCCATGTTGTTTAAAACTTCGATTCGTTTCGTAATGAAATCTCAATAATGGTCATCAATTTTTTTTAACGATATATCAATTTTAATATATCCTATGTTAAGCGCCGGTTATTTCTAAGCATATTAGTGAAAACCGCATGAAAATCCATTCAGAATTTTAGGAGTTCAGTCATAACAAACAAACAAACAAACAAACAAACAGACAAAGTGTTTAAAAAGTGGCTTAACGTGATCAGCGGCTAATTTTAAGCCAACCTGTGTCATTTTTTTCTTGATATCTTGCAATTACAGATTTTTTTATCTCTACAGTTTTATTATATGTATAGATGTTTTTTTATCAGATCTTTTTATTAGTTGTTTTTTCACAGTGCCCGAGCCAAATACCAGACGTATTTACCGCGGAGACAGGACCAAGATCAAGTATTTCCCATTCATGGCTAGCATCCAAGTCTTTAACAACTTCCAGTGCGCTGGTTCCATCATCACGTCTGATTTGGTCATCACCGCTGCATCTTGTTTGCAACTGTAAGATTTTAGCATTATGGAAAACATTGTCTAATCGTGCTCAGTTTTTAATCAAATCTAAGTTAATTTCTGTTATTTTTGTTTATCTACAAAACTCTGCCCATTGCTAATTAGTTTAAGTTTTCATAAAACGAACGTGTTGGTAAAACATCAAATTCAAATATTTATTAGTTATCATTTGACTTTTGATAAAATAAACGAAAACTAAGTATAGACAGATAAGTATTTAGATGACATTATTATGAACGATAATACAGAATCCTTTTGTCTAAGTATATGTGAATGGATTGCAATGAATTTGTTGATTTAATTCAGAGCATGGAACAACCGTTTCTTCCGCGAGAACCCTGCCTTTCTCTCCGTTCGCGTCGGCAGCAACTTCTACAACGGTGGTGGTGAAAATATACCCGTTCTGAACGTCTACTTCTACCCTGTATACAACCCTAGGAACCTGAAGCACAATATCGTGGTCCTTAGGCTCTTGAGGCATTTGAAGTTTAGAAAACATAAGCGAAGGATGAAGAAGATTGACTTTGATAGGCATGACTCTGCCTTACCGATGACGATAGACGGCATCACTATTGTTGGATGGGGTGCGAGAGGAGTAAGTAATAAACATAAACACTTTATTTTATTTGAAATTGCTCGTTTAGTAGGTTTGGTACTGTTTGTTGGTGGCGTGAACGATAGCAGACGCAAAGTCCGTCTTACTTCGTCTATGCCTATTAGCGTATCAAAGTAGCGTAAAATATTCGTGTTTACTAGAGTCTCAAAATAATGGGACTTGAAGGTCGAACACGTACCTTTTCCTTTGCAGTTTTCGTTCTTATGAAACATTAGATGTCTATTAAGATATGCAGTTTCCAAAGTAACTTACAAAGACAAGTCGTAAGATACTAAGATATTGCATAAATTGATAAAATCATTTTACATACATTTTCCATACCACTTGTTTCAGTCAAGCAACATAGTGCGGGATCCTTGGTCCAACCAACTGGCCTTTGCTGTCTTAGACGTGTACGATCTCATGGAGTGTCAAGAGCTATATTCCAAGTAAATATTTGTTATACTATACTGACCACGAGTTTAACTTTACAAAACATAGGTACCCTTTTGGGTACCTATGTTTTTTAAAGTTAAACTCGTGTCAACATAAAAATACTGAACGCTCATTGGTTGAAGACAGCCGATGATCAACATGCAACCAATGAGGGTTCCGTATTTTGAATTTCACATGAGTTTAACTTTAACAAACGTACTGGAAACTGGGGGGTATTCAATCAAGTATCAGTTATCAGGTTCCCGTAGTAGGTTGAACCATTGTTTAGTTCGGGCCTAGATCGCACAGAATGTAATATTTTCATATTTTTTTTAATGCTTACATATATTTACGATTTTTGTTTTCAGAGAATATGTTACCAAAATGAACTTCTGCGCTGGTTTTATCTCTAAAGGAGGTGGAGCTTGTAATGTAAGGCTTAACACAATATTAATCTTATTTGTTAATTTGAACCTAAGTACATAACTCTTACGCATCTCTGAATGGAAAATTCTAGATTTAACTGAGTTTTGAGACTACGTGAATGTTTTTGACAAATATTATTTCGTAACATATATCTGTCAATCAAGTTCTTTTTTTCTATAAGCCTCCACCAAGCTGATGAGACTCGGTGTACTAAAATATTCTGATGTTTATTAAATAGCTTTATATAATCTCAGTTTAAAGTTTTTTTTTATTAAAAATTTCTCATTTTTTCCGTTTTGCACCTACCAGCCGATATCTACTTTGTATAACCCTTTACCTATTCCCCATAGCACGATGTGGGTGGTCCAGGGGTCGTGAATGGCATTCTCACAGGGGTCGTCAGCTTCGGCTCTCCCGTGTGTGGAGCCCCTGACGCACCCACCGTCTTCACGAAGGTCGGGTACTATGCTGACTGGATAGAAGAGATCATGGAAGAGGTGACCTACCAGCGCTGCTTTGTAATAGGGGCGTCTACTAATTAAGTGAGGCGTTTAGGGGGAGGGCATCAGCAGTCTCACGTGGCTCAGTTTCAATTGGTTACAGCTTATTTACCCTGGTTTCAATTGACGTACTAATCGCTAAAGGTAAATCAAAATGCCCAATAGAGGAAATGTCTAAACTACATACCTACTCACGCTCTTCTTCATCTCGTGTAGGCAAGTGGTCAGCCCTGGTGTCAGAATTGTTAGGCCGTCCAAAGGCTTCTGACTTGACTTAACGACTATTGTCTTGCGACAACACCCGGGACCGACGGCTTAACGTGCTCTCCGATGCACGGTAGCCCTCAGTTGTAAATATAGCACTCCATCAAAGTAGTGACCTCAGCGAACGTTGCTTAATTTTTCCGATCGGTTAGAACCGGCTAGTCGTGCTTCGCTACGAGCAATACTCACGCTGAAATAGCTACTTTCTTCTTATTTAGATGGACACTACCTTTTAATCTATTTAGATTTGCATAATTTCAAAGAACTTTGTAAGCGTCTGGTTGAAGCAACGCGTGACCAAAATGCTGGCCTCTATTTGAGCCAAAGGTTGAGCATTGCCATTCAACGTGGCAATGCTGCCAGCATTTTGGGCACTTTGCCCACAGGTAGTGGTTTGTTAGATTAGTTTTGTATTATTTTGTTAATTTAATAGTTGTAGTTTAGTTTTATAGAATACCTAGTTTCATTGCTGTAGTTCTGTTATTATATTGTAAATGTCACTTGTTGTAAGTTATACAGCTTACGCAAATGTACTAACAGTTATTTGCATAATTGGTTTGTCCCTAAGTATCTACCTATACCTATTGTGCGTGTTCCGAAATGTACCTACTTCGCCGATTACTTAATACTCAAGCATTTTGCTGCTCTGTCTGAATTGGCCCTAACGTATTCGTGTCATTCCCCCGAGTTTCGTAGAGTTCATACCCCATCCCGCCATACAGACCCGAGGGCGCGGGCTCCTCGGCATTACAGATGCGCTACACCCGCTAGAGTGAGCCCACGAGGAGGGATCGGGAAATATAGTACCTATGTGCTCGTAATATAAAATACGCTTTTACGCGCAAATGCGTCGTAAATATGTGTAAATATAAAGATGAATACTTTGCCAAAAGTTCCGAAATACAATCTAGTTTTATTACAGTGTATTTACGATGAAAACCATATTTTTAATATGGACCCTCCAGGTCGGTTCTCGGGCCCGCGAATGCGGAAAAGGTGAACCCTTCTGGAGAGTCCCCGGCACTGAATGTGTACGTAAAAGATCTTTATTTGTTATTTTAAATTGCAGGAGCCTCCGGTCAGTATGAAAAGGACGACCAGCGCGCGCGAGCCCTTGCCCTTCACCGACCCTCTCAAACCCTTCAAACCGACCACTTTCAAAATCCCTCCAGTCGGAGGCAAAAAGATGAAACCCATTCCAATTAATCAGGACCATCTAAGAATTCTTGACGAAGATCTCTTCAAGGATTTCCTTTACACAATGTTTGGAAGCGAAGAAGCTAAAGAGTTCAAAGACCTTCTTAACGAAAACCCAGTAAACAAGGCCAAAGATGAAGGTTTCGAACAACTTCAAATAAATAAAACAGAGATACAGAGCGAACAAATGCCTGAAGATAAAGAAACATATGAAAGTGCTGATTATGATGAAGATGATAGGGTAATAGAAGAGCCAGTAACACTGCCAATTACTGCCACTAAAATGAGTATTTACGCAAGCAATAAGCTGTATTCGGTTGCCGATGAAATGGCAGACGAAAATAAAGTTAATGAGGAAGATGGCGGTGAAGTCAAGATACAAAACAATATTGAAAGATTGATTGAGAATATCGATTCAAGTGATGCTGGTACACCTGCTGGCAATGACAAGAAGAGTGAAGAAGAGATGGAACTCGTTGCGCAAGCCACAACAGAGAAAACTCGAAGGAAGAAAAAGGATAAAGATCGAGTTATGACTCTTTTGTATATATCCGATAGCGAAAAAGCTAACACAACTCTTGAAGACATTGGGAATGTGATTCAAGATTTCGATGATAATTTCGATGACGGTATTAACATTGCGATGGATGGATTTAAAGATCTAACTTTCAGAAACAATGTTACAAATTCAAATTCTATGTTAGATTTTATGACTAAAAATGAATTATACGATTTAATATCGGAAGCTATTGATGATGTGACGAAAAATAAAAGTATTGCTCGATAGTTTTGTCTCTTTTTTTAGACGCGTGTAGTTTAGGTACAGGCGAGGCGACATTATAATCAACTGGATTCTAGGATATAGGTACCTACCCACCCCTTCACTAAAATAAAGTAACGTGGCACCGTGCGCGTACGGTGAGACACCGAAAAAATCTGCGTGCAGTTCATAGTCACCTACAGTGCCCCAAATAAATAAAGAAGAATTTTCGCAATCTTTCTACAGGGAATGCCCTCACTAAAAAGAGTCTTGGAGTGGCAGTTATACAGTGCCACTGCCACTACAATAATTGTCTTAGTTGGTGGTACTAACTATTAATTTGCATAAATTACTGAGATCATTAGGTATCCTGTTTTTTTATAATTTACAGGCAATATATTTGACCACTGTCACACCAGTGGTAAGTGATGACGCGGCCTACGGTGTGCATGCTTGCCTTGAAGATATCTGTTCACTCTTGACTTGAAGACACCCGCCCCCTAATTACCTAATTTGCGACAGGCGTAAATCTCGCGGTGATTGCATGTCATAGGTACATTATTAGTGGTGTCGAGCATGTATGCTACGCTACACCACTAATGATGTATGACAGCAATCACCGCGAGATTTACGCCTGTCGCAAATTAGGTAATTAGGAGGCCGTTATAGTTAGCTGGAAACAAGGACGACGGCAAGGTATAGGTAGCGGCAGGTAAGTTTAGCGCTGAGCGAAATGTGGAGGGGATAGCTGTGCATGGGTACAGTCGCGAACATAATACAACTATAACTTTAATTAATATAACCAAAATAACTTTAAGAACATATATAAATAAATAGTAAGTCTATCACTGAGCGAAATGTGGAGGATATTAGGTACTGTTGCGCGCGCAAACATTAATAAATAGTTAATGTTAAAGTTTTGCATAGCTTGTAACAAGATATTTTACTATTCAAGACTAACCTCTTTTTTAATTTAAATCAGTAAATGAAAAAAAAAACGATCATGTGACAGAGTGATTAAGTTTATAAAGGGTAGAAAAAAGTATAATCGAATTTGACAATTTTTAATTTAAATTACACTAATAGAAAAACCAACAATAACAAATGAACTCAAACTTAACAAAAAACAATAACAATGAACGACAATAACAATACACTTTAGAGCGCGACTGTATAGACAGAAGTCCGCGGGCGTCGTATCGGGGCGGGGGACGGAATACGACTGGCTATAGCCAACCGGCGCTACGCACGCGCACCCTTCGTCCCTCTAGCCCCCCTGTGATACCTAATTTTTGACTTCTGCGCAATAACGGTCAGCGCTAGAGTTACATGCCGGTACTTATATTCCAGTCATTTGCTGTACCCACTATAAAGTTGGATATTATTTTTAAGTTTTTTGTGGGTGGAACCGTGGAGGTATATCTATATCTAAGTAGATATAGTCATAAAACACGTTAACATACCTTTATTTTTCATGCCCACACTACACTACGTCGATCACCTCGTTTTTTGTTTTTAATAATATTCTGTGCTCACATATTTTATTCGTATTTTATTTTTATTTAATTGCGTAAAATGAAACGTAAAATCGATAGTTTTTGGGATGAAAAGTACCCAGATGTCGCTACTCGCTATGATGTCAAAAATGTGCCCAGTATAGGAAAATCTCCCGACGAGTCAAGGAAAGTTTTAAGCATATGTTTTGGTTAAATCTTTGCTGCTACAAATTGTCATTATCAGTCGTATATTGTTGTCACTATTACTCAATTATGCTACGATTGATATATTTTATTTATTGTACAAACAAATTCGCACAGCCACTGTCACGAAGAACTTTATAAACTTTGCAAGGCATTCAAAGGTATGTTATACTTACGTACTTATTAGCAAAGTAGGATCTGGGAAACCAGAGGTACTTACCTATTATAACCAGACGCAACAGGGTAGCTTAGTAATAATTTGAAAGAGAAATTACTTCTAATCCATATTAAAATAATTACATTTAATAGACTTTTCACATACTAAACAGGGCAAATTTTCAAATGAACTATACCCTACAATCGCTCTCATACATTCAGTAATTTGGTTTATTAACATATCATAAATAAAGGATCCGTACAGGACTTTACAGGCTGGTCTCAGTTTGTTTACTGAAGCACAAACAAAATAATTAAGTTTTAATATTCACAGCTGACGTCATTTCCATATTATGAAATCTGAAGCCATGATCCATTAGGTGTGATTATCATATTGCGATTTGTAGCACAGTATGTGACTAAAAGTAGCAGGTGTGACTAATGAAAAGAAAATCATATGATTTTAAACATGCTCCTTGGGAAATGATCCGTGTCTATTAGTTAGTGATCATAGATTAATAAGTAGTAGTTAGTGATATGCTCACTCAACTCAAGCTCATGCTGCTAAGGAAGAGAAAGCTGAGACTAGCTCAAGCATTTCAAGCAAGTTAGATAGGAAAAAAGGAAAAGTTTTCAAAAACTGGCAGCACTGCCCAGTTATCAGCATTTGGTAGGGTGGTGATATTTATAAAAAATATCTCGTTTTAAGGTAATTTATTAAGTATTTATACAAATTAAATCGTGCTCTGTGTTTTGTTTTACTGAAATACTTAGTTAATTGTGTCTTTGTGTATAACTTTTTTACGGTAAGTGGAAATCATAACCACACTTTACGTGTTCTAAATTTAAAATTTTCTTGTTTATTTTACGTTATTCATCTGTTATGTTTAATTAATGGCACGTTTACTCCTATTTCCAATTTGTTTAACATGATTATGTGTTCATTATTAGCCTTTAGCGGATTTTTTCATGTTATGTAACTCTTAGGTATTGATTGGCTATCAAGAATCTTACGGCTTATGGATGGACGCAATTATTTACCTACCTTATCAAAATATTATCTGACTGCTACCTAGTCATAACCTATTTCTTTTCTTCATTCTTACAACTTGCATGATATTGAGAGGCGTGAGGCAGACATCAGTTTATAATTATTTACAAGTGAATTATTGGATGAACTAGAATTCCAAGAACTTGCAGCTCATGTGTTAATTTTAACAGATCCAAAGGTATTATATACCCAAAATAGAAATAAAGTATAAACACATAGACCTATGTAAAATTATAGTTTATACTGGATATAAGAACTACATCTGGCATTTCTTTTTCTTCTAAATATAACTGATAACCTAAAGTGCTGCCATCAGCTGTTAGAGCCTAAGGTACCGTGTTTAAGGTTACTAAATAAGGAAGCTTCTAACAATATAATTATTATTGTAACTACACCTTGATATATCAAGGTGTAGTTAAGTTACAATAATAATTATATTGTATTACCTTGATATATCAAGGTGTAGTTACTATATCAAGGTTATATCAAGGTAGTTACTGCCTTGATCTAATCATGTAGCAAAAGCCTAGATGTCAGTTGAGGCTTTTTGGTATAAGGCAGTTCATAGAAACATTATTAGTATCGCAAACACTTATTCTCCCAACATTGTACACAGTCATGGCTAACTACCTGATGCGCCGTGCGCTGCTAGATGCAGTCCGCGTACCCCTCGCCAGCCGCGCCAGTTCCTCCTCCAACGTCGGAGAGTTTGAGAAGGTATGCCCTTAACAGCAAAAATGTATGATTGACTGTATGTTTGCCAAGCATTACCATTACATCACTACATAGAATCATTATCAATCATCGTCATCATCAGCATCGGCACCATCATCATCATCATCAGCCTGTATTGATCCAGTAATACTGATAGTGATGGAAAGAGAACACATACTTACTTGCCACAGAGCAGGTGGAAGATGATTTACCCCAAAAGGGTTGCATAGAACAGCCAGGGATATGTATGAATGCATGTAAGGTACAAGTAAATGGAACCAGAGTGTCTAGATGGGTTGGTCCATTATGCATAATGCATCAGAAGAGCAGCGAAATGGCGATACAATGAGAGGTAACTCTTCAAAGAAGGCTTGTAGCACTGTGCAAGCTGAACTGCACTTTATAGTGTTGCAGTAAGAGTCACTATTTATTGAAGGGACTTCAGAGTGAGCCTTCTGTATTTAGTACTATATAATAATATGTATCCTGTGGCATACGTAGATAACTGACGAATAAACATGTAAGTATGATTGTGAAATAATTAATGCTGGCTTTAACAGATTCACATCCTTCACACTTTTCATAGAGTTCATACACCATGCCACCATACATTTGACTAGTGAACCTGTGAATGGGGTCCTCGGCATTACAGATGCACTAGAGTGAACCTACACGGTTGGTTCCAGGCACAAAATGAGTTAATGACATAGGTTAAAAATATTAGTAATTTTTTTATGCAATGGAATGACGTGACGAGCTAGTCGTTTGCCTGGTGTTAAGCGTCACGGCCGCCCATAACAGATTGCAGTGTCACTCGGAACTCTAAATTAAAGTTTTGCGTGACACTGCACACTGCACACGTCACCCTGAGACATCACACAGTCTAAAAAAGATTTCTAGACTGTGAGATGAGTTCATAAGTCTCATATGCCCAGAAAAAATAACAGAAAAAACAGAGAAAACAGAAACATAAAGAAAAAGAGAAAGAAATAAACAAAAAGAAACAGAAATGTAACAGAATGTTAGTAAGAAAAGATGCTCCAGTGAATAAAGGCTATTTTTTACATTGCTGATCATAGGGGTTTCCCAAGGATGCCACTGCACACCCAATTTTTATTAGTAGCTTATTCTCATGTCACATATTTTCCAGATTGGCAACCGAGAATGGGTTGGGTTTGGCTACAATGGCATGCCTAACTATGTGGACAGGCCCGACTTCCCCATGCCTGCTGTGAGGTTCCGTCCTGACACCCCTGATGTCAAGGTAAGGTCTAATAACATTCCTAAGACTTTGAAATTACAGGGGCCTTTTTGGCTCCATATGGCTAGAGTATTTACTATTTGGCTTGTGTTAAGATTACATAAATCCCAGGTTTGTCTAGTGGAGTACGAGTATTGCACTTGGTTGCATCATAATTTGAATTTCTTTGCTGCATGTTATTTCTGTATCTGAAGTCATTCTATGTCAAGAATCAATATTCCAATATCTCTATCAATCTATCAGGTCCTCCGCGAGAAGGAGCAGAGTGACTGGCGTAAGTTGACATTGGAAGAGAAGAAAGCTCTCTACCGCGCGTCCTTCTGCCAAACGTTCGCAGAATTCAAGGCCCCCACTGGAGAGTGGAAGGGGGTAGTTGGTTGGAGTCTCGCCATAGCTTCTCTCTCTGTATGGATCTATATGGGAATGAAGCTGTTTGGTAAGTTTGTAGAACTGGGATAAAGTATGGATTAAGTTTCGAGAACAGGTAGAAGGTATAGATTAAGTTTGGAGAACATGGTCAAAAATTTATTAAGTTTGAAGAACAAGGACAAAGTATTGATAAAGTTTGGAGAACAGAGATTATGTGTAGATTAAGATAAGAGAACAGGGATGTGTGGAGAAGAATATCCTCTACCGTGAGTTCTTCTGCCAAATTGTCAGAAAATTCCAGCACAGGGACACAGACCGACAGGGACCGCAAGATATCTCTGTTTGGTTGGGGGGTACTAATTACTACCTAGTTACACTACCTACTAAAAAAAAAAAATATTAGGATGCTCGCGAGTCGCGATGACCTATAGACAGTCCAAATGCTCCAGCTTACTACCGGTAGGTAGTGTACCCAACATTAGTGGTTTCGGGGTTGACCACAGACCTAAAATATTTTCGCTACATTCAAAAAGACTTTATTTTAAAGTGTAATGTCGTTCCCATTTGTAACCCTTCACATGTTGTACAGTATACAGTCCACTGCCGGAGTCGTTGAACGATGAGAACCAGAAGGCACAGTTGAAGAGAATGCTGGACCTGAAGGTGAACCCGGTGGACGGTCTCGCCTCCAAGTGGGACTACGAGAACAACCGCTGGAAGTAAATTACTGTGAGTGTCACTTTTTTGTCAACTTTTGCCCACCAATTCGTTTGCCGATGGTATGGCCAAACCACAGACCAAAATAATATGCTCGCGTCCCGATAGTAAGGCCTTGCGACATTTTTCGTTTTTATCGAGCCACGTTTTAGGATTTTATGGTTTACCCAAAGACTTCTATGTATACACCAGACAGGACATCCCTAACTTGCATTGTCAACCACTGCAAACATGCCAGCCGGCATCTTCTCGCTCATACGATGCTCAGCACTCAAAGCGATTGCACGTGCAGCAGTGAATAGCGGTAAAAATTATGATCCGAATGTGCCATTGCACTAGCGCTGCGTGTTGGGATCGTTGGTTAGACGATTTAATCTCGTAAAGCGCTGTAGCGGATTTTAGTTTAATCATACAAAAAATGGCAACTATTTGTGCTTCGAATAACTTCTCCAGTACGTAGTACATATATCTCTTTGGGTTTAACTGATAATTTAATGATTGTATTATTTCGTAATTGGCGTAAGCGCTCGGCGCCTATATGCTAGGCACGAATATTATTATTGCTTTCGCCTGTATCAGAGTGCAAGCGTAATTTAAAAAAAAATTATGGAGAAACCTAGTAGGTGTTTTATACACTAGCCTTGAAGGTGATCATCAGCCTGAAGACGTCCACTGCTGAACATAGGCCTCCCCCAAAGAGCGATACTTTGAGCGGTTGCTTGCATCCATTGGCTCCCTGCGGCTCTGACCAGCTCGTCGGTCCACCTAGTGGCGGGGCTACGCTGCGTTTTCCAGTTCGTGGTCGCCACTCGAGAACCTTTCTTCCTCATCGGTTGTCAGTTCTACGACCGATGCGGCCTGCCCACTGCCATTTCAACTTTCTGGTTTTCAAAGCTATATCGGTGATTTTAGTTCTCTTTGTATCTCCTCATTTCGGATCTTATCTCGCAAGGAAACTCCGAGCATAGCTCTCTCCATAGCTTGCTGCGCGCCTTGAACGGGCCCATTTTATACTATTCTGGAAACAACCAAGGCAGATCCCATGAAGATATATGGATCCTAAGAATGTTCTCAACCAGCGGAATTTGAACACAAACTCCAATAATATAATGCAAATACTATAGGCTAATCTTAGCACTTTTGTATGGTCGCCCTTCTCAGTGCCTTCCATCCTCTCCAACATACATTTTGAAATGGACAAACCCATTCCCAAAAATATTTCAATTTGGAATACTCCATACATACAAGCATTTTGTGTGGTCCCAGTGCTAGAATAGCACCACTCAATCTCTTCCCGTGGCTGCTGTGAGAGCCGGCTCAGGGAATAACCAGGGAATGGGCAGCAGCAGTAGTTAATATAATTTTGAAACCATTTCGATATTTAAACACTTTTTAGTTTTTTTTTAACGGGTAATTTGCCTTTATTCTTTGAACTAACTACTACATTACTAAAACTAGTAAACTAGTTACACTATCTACCACAAATAACATTTGGACAGTATACGAACCGCGATGGCCTATAGACAGTTCATATGCTCCAGCCCACTACCGGTAGGTAGCATACCCAACATGCTGGCCGCATTGCCTCTTTGAATTGCAAAGCTGATTCGTTGAGCCAAATAAGTGCCAGCAATTTGGTCACGCGTCCCGTCAACCAGGCGCCCTAATAAACTTTGGAAAAGTTGTATTATAAAATAATATTTGTATGTAATTACAAAATGTTTGTATTGTTGGCAGGTCCCCCCCGGGTGGTGCTAACATGGGCGTTGCTTTCTTCTGGTAGTATAGATCAATTATTTAAGTGAGAGTTATGTAAGATACAATAAAATGTGATTCCAATTAATATTCGCCTTTTATTCTACTTATTCCTATTTATAATAAATAGTGTGGATATTTAACACAGCGCCATCTAGCCCCAAACTAAGCAAAGCTTGTACCATAATAGGGCCTTCTCTCTGCAGAATAGGTTTTCAGTAGGGTTATTCAGACCATTGAGATTTATAATATCAAGTATGGAGTTGATACTTCAAATACCTATTTGATTCACACTACACTATCGCTATCTCATTCACACTAACCGTCACTAACGTTATCCTACGAGTTATGAGTATGTACACCTAGTACCTACATTACTGTACTCGATATGGTATCGAGTATTATAAAATAGTTTTATGGAGTTCGTAGTTACGTAGAGGTGCCGCTAGTGGCGCTGTGCTGGAATTCGATAAAAAAATATTTTACGATAAGTACTAATTGATAGGTACCTACAGTAATGTAATTTCGCTGATGATGAGTGGTGATGCGGTTGAAGGTGGTACCATGACAGCCTGGCTGTGACTCGCATGATGTTTGGGGATAAAGTGAACAACCCTTCATGTCGAGAGCCAGCTTGCCTCGCATGACATAGTAGCTATTACCCGGGCGTCGAGCATCTTGCTATGATTGCATCACACTGGTTGTTCTTCACCAAGTGTTCTATAGCCTAGATAGTCTACAATAGAAGGAATTGTTTAAAATAAAATATATTGTTTGTTAATTTTTATACTATATTTTTAAAAACAATATTTCAACATAAAATTACACTGAGCGTATCTTTAAAACACATATAATTGTTTATATGTATTCTGTAAATAATTATATATATGGGTTTATTCTGATCTATTACACGCCTATTTTTATTTATTTAATTACACATTATAATTTGCTTTTGGGATATCAACATGAGTTTAGCTAAATTCATCCCCAACATATATATATTATTTTTTAAATTATTATATCTTGTTTAAAAGTTACAAATTATATTTATTTCTTGCTTAAAATAGTAACTAATTAGTATTATATTATATTTACGTTTTCAAATAAATGTTTAATAACTATTTTTATTTAAAAACAAATTATATTTAATACTTGTCTACAAAGTATCAATGGGTTATTGATATTCCATTTATTGAGATAAATACAAAAACAGCTTTTATAATGAGATACGTTTTAGAATTTTAAATAATATTAAACACTAAAAATTAATTTGCAACTTTCTAAACAGCCAAGTTAAAATATTATTCTATTTTACAAAAATACCATTGGACAAACGTAGGAATAACCTACAATCATCATCACCCGCTGCCTATTTTTTTCAGATACTATTACAATAAATTCATTAAATACATATAAATTATATTTAAAACACCTATCACATTATTATTTTAGTCTCAACATCGATTGAACATTTATATTTTTAACAAATTGGTTTTTTAACATTTAAATTACTTTAAATAGGAATCCTTGAATATAAGAGGGAAAAGAGAACCAAGTTCTGAAAGGAACAATAAAGAGTTCTACAGACATTTCGTCAGACTAGAAACATCATTGCGTAATTGTTTTTTTCATTTCAATTGTTCGTTCGAGGTCTTCTTCACTTTAAAATTAAATCAATAAAAAAACTTAAACAATATAACGTTAGTTCTACCAATATTTTTTTACATTTAATACGTACCTAGCCAAGTTTAATAAAACTTGTGAACTGACCCTCCCACATTACTACCGCGTGCTAACTGCTATCTCTGTTACTAAACGAAGTACCAATACTTGATAATTTAATACTTAAGCGTGCAATCGAGGTCGCATGCGAGTCTTCTATTTCCTTTGTTTCAGCAAAGAATGCATGGTTTCTTGCTTCGATATATTTTTTAATGGGTCAAAATGTGTATCCCATTACATTTAATTTGATTAATTTATTACGCGATGATGTTCTCAGACAAAATTTAATGCCGAAAGAGATCTAGAAACTTTGTAAATAAACACAATTCGACTACTTTACGACGATAGACATTCATAATGACTAGATTTTAAGAACTAGGAGAATAGACAAAACTAAATTAAATAGGTAGGTACTCAAATCGAGAGCGAGTGTCTAAGATTTAAAGCTAATTTTTCATTAGATGACATTGAAAGCGATACAGAAATATATAGTTACAGATAAAAGTTTATTACATTTTACGCTAAAATAGTTTTTTCTTTCCTTACAATAATCATAAGAAAATTTTCTGGGGACAATGACACCCATAATACTTAATTTGTAGGTAGGTAGGTATTTAATGAACAATTTGTTAATTAAGATTATCTAACATTCATTGTAGTAGGTACCTAATGAACCTGAACTGTAAAGCATACTTCAACATTAAAAAAATTGACATTAAGTTTCATTTTACTCTACAAGATATTTCTTTCATTAAATAAAGTAATTTCTTGTAAACTATTAGGTATACCTGTCGTGTTTCATTTATCTGGAATAAAATAAAGTTTAATTAGGTAATGATTTTCACAAAAAAATTTTAGGCTAGGCACCTATAAGTTGTATAATCTACAATATGCATCATATTGTATGACTGTACTTTAGAATTTAGCTATCTGTTTTTTTTTTTAATTTTAAGTATACACATTATATACTACATTTAACTAATATCCGATATCATACTTCTTTTCTCGGTCCCAAACTCCGTAATTTCGATGTTTTGACTTCCGTCGCCACGCAGCCACATATTCCTTTTTTTTACTCATAAAATCATAATAACTAGAACTAGAATAGGTACTTAGTTAACAGGAAGTTGATTAAGTTATTTTAGGTCACTGGTGTATGAGGTCTACGTCCTCACATAGCGTTGCACCTTATTTATGTGGACCACTTTCACTAAATAAGCTAGCTATTTTTTATTTACATCTACTTATGTTATACTTGAGTTCGAATGACACAATATCAGTAAGAATCAAAACGAAACAATCCATAAACTATAAAAATATATATTTACCGCGGCTGCCACAAAGAAGTCAACATCCTTATTCCTTTACATTGACACATGAAATAAAGTAGGTACCTATTTTGTCCTTTAGTTTAGTATCAACATGATTCGTTTCGCAAGTATCATGAAGTATTTGCTAGCTATTGACTATTTTCGATCCAGTTTTGGGTTCCACTCTAAAAGGTTACCATGCCAGTTTTAAAAAAAGCTAATCTATATCGTACGGAAGCCCCGTTAATCCCAACACTGACACCACAACAAAGCAGCATTCATGGCTTTGCCCTATTCCGATACTTAATCTTATTATTCGATACTCGTCTCTTGATATCGATACCAAATATCTTCACAAGTATTCCAGTGAATACCAAGTCTCACTGATACGCTGATACTAGTCTCGGAAAGGGAATAGACCCCCAACGCCCGCCGCGTCCCAATCCGCTACTTCAACGGGTCCGAAGCATTCGTCGAAAAACTGTTCCATGGTTTTGTGAAGGTGGATGGTGGAGCGCTCGAATTTGTGGCCTTCGTCTGGGTACACCTGGAAATACAGACATAATAAGTTTTTATGTAGCTAAGACAATCGTGTGTTTACCACTCAGGTTACCAAAACCACGGACCTTTCATCTTAATAGTAAGAGCTGTGCGCAACGTAGGCCTTCGTTTTGAAGGGGGGGGGGGAAGTGCCCTCGCATTTCGCTGCCACCACGTGGAGGATGGCAGGCGGTATGTGGGACTCGAACCCACTACAACCCGGCCGGGGTCCGTCCGCCGCCGGGGTGGGGCGAGATTGGGTCACGCTAGCATTCACTATCTCGCCCCGGCCACAACCCGGTGGCGAAAGTATAAGATCTATTTTTTGGGGAGGAAAATGCCCTCGCATTCTTCGAGATCGCTCTTAGCGATAAGGTCGCCCATTGTTCCCCACTTTTTGTGAATCAATTTATTCTTTGTAACTTTTTATTTTAATGTTTGGTGTGTACAATAAAGAGTTTATCTATCTATCTATCTATCATTCCCCTGCCAAAACGGGGTGGAGGCAGGGGTAGTAGACGTAACCTAGCTGTATTTATGGGGGACTGACTATTTATTTAAAGATTTATTCCAATGATTTAATTTTAATTAAGTACGAGCCATAGCAATAGAAATAGAGGCACCTGTTTAGGGCAGGTTAGCGCTCTGCGAATTGACCTGTGCTTTATTACATCACGTGCTGCGGCGGCAGATTGGTACCGTGTCGTACGACTCGAGAGGCGTGTAGACCGGTTGTACCTGATGCGTGAAGAGCGCGCCTGCCCGGATGTGCCGGTTGTACCTGGTGCGTGTAGAGCGCGCCTGCCCGGATGTGCCGGTTGTACCTGGTGCGTGTAGAGCGCGCCTGCCCGGATGTGCCGGTTGTACCTGGTGCGTGTAGAGCGCGCCTGCCCGGATGTGCCGGTTGTACCTGGTGCGTGTAGAGCGCGCCTGCCCGGATGTGCCGGTTGTACCTGGTGCGTGTAGAGCGCGCCTGCCCGGATGTGCCGGTTGTACCTGGTGCGTGTAGAGCGCGCCTGCCCGGATGTGCCGGTTGTACCTGGTGCGTGTAGAGCGCGCCTGCCCGGATGTGCCGGTTGTACCTGGTGCGTGTAGAGCGCGCCTGCCCGGATGTGCCGGTTGTACCTGGTGCGTGTAGAGCGCGCCTGCCCGGATGTGCCGGTTGTACCTGGTGCGTGTAGAGCGCGCCTGCCCGGATGTGCCGGTTGTACCTGGTGCGTGTAGAGCGCGCCTGCCCGGATGTGCCGGTTGTACCTGGTGCGTGTAGAGCGCGCCTGCGCGGATGAGTCCCCTGGCGAGCGCGAGCGCGTGCTGCGCAGGCGCGGTGAGGTCGGCCCCGGCATGCGCGAGCAGCACGCGGCGCGGCGGCAGGTTGCCCGCCTTGCGCCACACTGCGTTCACTCCCAGCGTGCCCGCCCAGCTCGACCCGTGACCGCTGTACCGCTCCGTCCAGAATGAATCTGGGGACGGTGGAAAGAGAGCAGTAGACTAAGTGAGATCACGCAACGGTGACTTGCATTCCCGCAGACAAGGGGCGTCCATAAATTACGTGAGGTGATTTTGTCGATTTTTCGACCCCCCTTCCCCTTTTGGTGAGATGTTGTGAGATTATGCTTCTAGGGTGCGTGGCTCGGTTGCAGTGAATTTAAAGAGTTCTATGCACTGAGATACACTTATTCAAGACCCTCAGCCTCACGTGAGATTTGGTAAGACTCGGACCCTCCCTCCCCTAAATACCTACCCATTTATCGGCGCCCCCTTGCCTACTCGAGAAGAAGAAGCGGACAACTTTTTAGATAGTTTTTTTATAAGTGTGGGATGACTAACTGTGATGCCGGAGGTCGGTGAGCGGCGCGACGGCAGCCAGACAGCGGGTGACGTTCCGCGCGTCGTCCGCCACGAGCGCGGCCGCCGCGCCCCCCCCGTACCCGCGCCCCCACACCGCCACGCGCGCGCCGTCCACCATCTTCAGGTTGTCGCGGAGGTAGCTGCGGAGTAACCTCATGCTCGTCTACAGTTCCACAGGATAGTGTTGCTACGTAACTACAAGGCGCGGGAAGTCGTTTCACCCCTAAGCGTATGCAGTAGATTTGCCAACATGCCATAACAAGCGTTCCACTGACTCGTCTATCATGCGAACTGCTAGGGAACAGACCTCACTCCTGGCTTCCTTTGTAACGTTGTGGATACCATGATTACTAAATTAACCTACTATCTAGCCTAAAACATATAAAATACCTAAAATAAAAACTAAACTTAAAAATAATGCTAATTGAATAAAAAACCTCTTACTTTTAATCTTTTATTACATAAATAAATACTTAAATAACATATTATACTACAAAAACTATTATTTTAACTATGGAACACTTGGTTCTATCAAAAACATATGAAAGGTTCCCTTCTATACTGGCGCGCGTACACGGAACGCTAACAAACATAAAATCTCCGACTACTCTTTCGTAAGCTGTGGCGCGGCATCGGCGACGGCCGGCATTCGGTTCAAGCTCCTCACAGAACGCTTTGAGCTCTATAAATGAGAACACGTACTGCTCGTGTATCTAAAAATATAATAAAAATACGCTAAAAAAGACTACCACTTGAAGATCCCTCTAGGGTGAGTTCCAATTTCTTACTACTGCTGCCATACTGTGTTTTTATCTGTTCTTATTGCCTTGTAAAGCTGTTCCGCGTCACTACTGCTAACTGCCGACATTTTGTCTAAGCACGGTCCTGGTACTGACCGCGCAAGCGCATCCATCTACCTCATCTAAGTGGCAAGGCACAGCTTGAATCTAGCACCTTCCTAACGCGTGCCGCTCTTTCCAGGATCTTCCTTATCGTCATCTTCCTTATCGTCATCTTCCTTATCGTCATCTTCCTTATCGTCATCTTCCTTATCGTCATCTTCCTTATCTTCATCGTCCTCTGCTTCTTCTTCACACCTTCTGCAAGGGTACCTAACACTAAACGGTCGGACTTAGAAGGGACGCTATTTTCCGGGTGGAAGGACCGAGTTACTGGAGGCTGGAACCAGGAATATTCCAGCTACCAAGAGCGATCCCGGGACTCCAGGAAGCGCCCGTTCAGGCCAGTGACTTAGTGCTAATTTGTGATGAGAAGTGGACTTATAGTGAGGTTGTGCAAGGAGCAATTATAGTACCTAAATACAGCTTCGGTACTTGATTGATCAGGTTGTATTATTACCCATCCCTGGGACTACCCTACCTGCGGGCAATGGGTCCGCTACTGGACCCAACGCCGCAGTGGCGCCCTCTAACGTGGTTCTTGCACAACCTTAACGTAATTTCGCATCTTAGTAAAATTATAGTCGTGCAGTCTTCTCTGATTGTAAGGAACAGCTAAAAGAAATATTTTATCTACCTACCTACATTTTTCAGCTCAGCCGTATGTTGCAATACTACAGAATGTCAACGTATTGGTATTGGTGTTCAATCTAATCTATCAATTATTTACCATAGTTAATTAATATTCATAAAATAATAATAATAATGTATAATTTTGTATCTATCTAGTCTTGAATCTAATTTTGTTTTTGTGTAAAAATGGGAACTCACTCTACTAAAATTCTACTACAAAATTACTTGAGCTTCTATAATGAGTTTCATGTACTTATTGACGGTGTAAACCCGGCTCTTACGATATTAATATTATGACGTTAAACTTATGATCTAATAATTTATAATTGCTTACTTAATAATCAACAAAATAAAAACAGCATGAAAATCTGAATAAAATAGTACCTACAATAAAACATTAAATAATTAATAAAAAAAAATACTAAATAAAAATAATTAAATATTTAAAAATAAAAATAACATAACTATCTATAAACAATAGTACTAAATACCTACTACGTACACTAACTAAATTTAAATACTTAATTTCATACAGTTTCTTAAATAGACCTACTGTCCCTAAATAAAAACTTAATAAAAATAAAATGAACTAAATATCTAAATAAAATAAACTAAACTAGGAACTAACTTAGTTATTATACCGTACCTACCTACGTGTATATTCATTCTCAGCTGCAACTCGGAGACAATTGTCTGCCCAACAGGAAATAATCTACAATTATTACTGTTACTCGGAGATGTCTGCCCTTCAGTTAGGAATTATCTGCTACTATGCAGAATAATAGGCGATATATTGTACCTACCTACATATATTGACCTTTCTAAATAAATAAAAAAGAGCGGTTCTAGTGGACTCTGAAATCAAGCCTAAAACACTAAATAAACTTACTAATTTAGTCATGTCTATCTAAAAATTAACAATTACTAGATTATAAATAAATAACTAAAATACTAAACAACAAGACGACATATAGTACCTACCTATATTATTTAGTCGTATTAAAAAAAAAAAACAATTACTACTAAAGATATTAAACTCACAAACTATAAAGAATAATACAACTGCCCATCATTAAAATTAAACAATCTTCTATAATGTTCTGACTACCAGTTCGCTGTGTGGTCTCGGCCTAATACTAGGATCACTCCATGTCATCCCGTGGGTGCCGTGAAAACCGGCTGAGGGAGAATCTAGCTAGATAATCACCACTATCGCACTCTAGCCAATAAGTACCGATCCTATATACTGCGTCTATAAGTATATACTGATCCTATTATACTGTACCTATCCTAAACCTTATATATATCTATTCTTAACCTATCTACCTAAATCCATACTCGATAATTGTATATACCTATAACTACGTATTTATATCCTACATATAATATACAAACATACTAAATTAATTATCAATATCAATTACCTACACCTTTAAATATCGTACAATTTCTAAAACTGATCCTGACCCTTTCATGAAAACTTGTGCTTAAGCAAGCGTGGCGGAATAGATAAAATGATTTAAGTCCTATCAATTTATATCTTCAATATAAATGCTTACAACACTCAATTATTAATATTTTTCTCAACAATACTTAATTTAAACTTATAAATACATAAATGACTTCACTAAATTAACTTAAGCGTATCTTCAATGTTAGTATTACTCCATTTTTTTACATAAATAAGGCTAAACTCTATTATAAAATTATTCTACTGAACTACCAACATAAACTACGTAAAGATATCTTAAGACTCAACCACCCGATCGACAGAGCGGTCGATTGAGCAAATATCGACTATCGTAATTATCATGCTGCGTTAATTACCGAGAAGTCCTAGGTACTTACTACTCAGTACCACTCATATTTTCTGTTCAATGGTTATTATCGGCTGCGTTAATTACCCTTGATTAGTATGAATTTGGTACTGAACTATAAATCTACTTAAGAAAATGACATCATGTACCTACCTACATGCGGTGTCTGTCTTAAAATTAATATATAGTGCCTACTACTTAAAATATTAATGATTCTAAAATTTCCTAATAGCAATTTTGTTACAGTATTACATTATAATCCTACCTAACTAATATTATAACAACCAACCACCTAATACGTGAGTGACGGTTACTACGATACCTATCATCTCTTGCCTAACTGTGTTAGAGTGTGGATGTTCTACAAACATACACACTCACGTGTGATAAAGTCTAAGTCAGACCTAAAATGACGTAGACATTATGAAAGAATGAATTAGTGAATGAAGTATGAAAGAATGAAAGGGGAGTTATTGAATGAATGGAGAGGTATGAATAAAGTCTGTCAGGGTACACAATAGGTACCTTAGTGTAGCGAGTCGGATTTTTATAAGAAAAATCCTGCGTTTTTTGGCGGGTACTGTAACGTTGTGGATACCATGATTACTAAATTAACCTACTATCTAGCCTAAAACATATAAAATACCTAAAATAAAAACTAAACTTAAAAATAATGCTAATTGAATAAAAAACCTCTTACTTTTAATCTTTTATTACATAAATAAATACTTAAATAACATATTATACTACAAAAACTATTATTTTAACTATGGAACACTTGGTTCTATCAAAAACATATGAAAGGTTCCCTTCTATACTGGCGCGCGTACACGGAACGCTAACAAACATAAAATCTCCGACTACTCTTTCGTAAGCTGTGGCGCGGCATCGGCGACGGCCGGCATTCGGTTCAAGCTCCTCACAGAACGCTTTGAGCTCTATAAATGAGAACACGTACTGCTCGTGTATCTAAAAATATAATAAAAATACGCTAAAAAAGACTACCACTTGAAGATCCCTCTAGGGTGAGTTCCAATTTCTTACTACTGCTGCCATACTGTGTTTTTATCTGTTCTTATTGCCTTGTAAAGCTGTTCCGCGTCACTACTGCTAACTGCCGACATTTTGTCTAAGCACGGTCCTGGTACTGACCGCGCAAGCGCATCCATCTACCTCATCTAAGTGGCAAGGCACAGCTTGAATCTAGCACCTTCCTAACGCGTGCCGCTCTTTCCAGGATCTTCCTTATCGTCATCTTCCTTATCGTCATCTTCCTTATCGTCATCTTCCTTATCGTCATCTTCCTTATCGTCATCTTCCTTATCTTCATCGTCCTCTGCTTCTTCTTCACACCTTCTGCAAGGGTACCTAACACTAAACGGTCGGACTTAGAAGGGACGCTATTTTCCGGGTGGAAGGACCGAGTTACTGGAGGCTGGAACCAGGAATATTCCAGCTACCAAGAGCGATCCCGGGACTCCAGGAAGCGCCCGTTCAGGCCAGTGACTTAGTGCTAATTTGTGATGAGAAGTGGACTTATAGTGAGGTTGTGCAAGGAGCAATTATAGTACCTAAATACAGCTTCGGTACTTGATTGATCAGGTTGTATTATTACCCATCCCTGGGACTACCCTACCTGCGGGCAATGGGTCCGCTACTGGACCCAACGCCGCACCTTGTTTCCTGACAAATATAATTTGGGTCACTTTAAAACTGGAGTGAACAGTTGGGGAGGAGCCCAACGTGCTGCACCATCGTTCGAGTGCATCGTCGCTTAACATCAGGTGAGCTGCAGTCAAACCTATTCGTACATTTAAAAAAATGAATACCTGTCAACGATCACACATATCATACATAGATCTTGGACCCCAACTAGGATACCCTAACCTGTATCTAGTTACCCAGGAACTAAGACGACTATGCTTCCATAACACTCAGACACAAAACTATTTGCGCCTTTTTTGTGCACAAATACATTGTCCTGTCCAGGGATTGACCCACCGCTTCCGGGTTATGAGCCTACATCCTCAACCACCACACCACAGAGGCTATCGGAGGAGAAGTGGAGACTATCGGGTAGCTTGTTATGATCACTTTCCCACACGCGAGTGTCGGTGTAAGAATCAGACCACCCCATCTCTTCCCCCGCCCGGGTACCGTAAGAGCCGGCTAAGGGAATATCCAGGTAATGAGCAGCAACATTCTCTCCTTATGTCAGAAGGCTCGTGTCCCTGCTGTGGAAACATATTGAGCTTAACGTTTTGGGGATCAGTTGCTCGAACCGTTTATATACTTACGACAGAACAGCGATTTGGTCCTCGACATCCACTGAAAGCAGCTTATGGTAAATTTCGGTTCTCATTTCTTCACCCTGAAACAATAAAAATTGGTAAATAATATCTGCGCAGTTTTTGAGCGCTACTGTGCTTCGGAGGGCATGTTAAAGCCGTAACGACTATTTGTCTTACGACAACAGCCGGGACCTAACGACTCGTTAAGCCAAGTCGGAGGCTTTTGGGCGGCCTGAAAATTCTGATACCAGGGCAGATCACTTACCTACACGAGAAGAAGAAGAGAAGATGAAGTGGAGTAAACCTTTATCCCATACGACCCCTTGGAAATCTCAGGGGCCGCTATCCCAAATGGCCCCTCAGAGAGCCGAGGTCGAGGGGCCGTATGGGAAGAAACCGTAGCATACCTGTCCCCCCGATCCCCTGGCGTCGATCTCGGCGACGATAAAGTTCCTGGCGGCCGCCAGGTACCACCCCCACCCGGGTCGCCACCGCTCCGTCACCAGCTGACCACCCGGCTGCGCGGACCTGGGACCAGATAGCACTTTACATCACATGAACAGCCGGATGACGTCCACTGCTGGACATAGGCCTCCCTATAGGTTTGCTAATATCACTACGCTTGGCAAGCGTCTTAATGATCACAGAAGGCAGACTGAACGAGAATGCTGCTGCCCAGTGCCCACACATCATTAATAGCCGAAAGACGTCCACTGCTAAACAAAAGCCTTCCCCAACCACCACTTTGGACGCTTTCCGTAGGCGTTTGCCATAAGCACCGCGCTTGGCAGGTTGCTTGGTGATCGCAGAAGGTTTTAATGTCCTGAGAAGAGTGCTGCTGCTAATGAGCAGCAGAGATGAAGGTAAGAGCCGGCTAAGGGAATATCCAGGGAATGCCCTTGATATTCCCTTAGCCGGCTCTTACTGCACCCACGGGAAGAGATGGGGTGGTCCTATTCTTACGCCAGGATTACACGGTGATACGCAAGAGTAAAACTGACTTCAGACACCTTAACTTCATACAGAAGTAATTACATGACATATTTTTATTAATTATTTTGATTTAAAACCTACTACTACTGAACTGATTTTGATAAAATTTCTATGGAAGAAATCTGAAAGCATTTATAGCCTTTAAAATAAAAATCCATTTTTACATCAGTTTATACATGACGGGTTTTGAGGATTTTTTTCATGTTTTTACATGAATGGAATTAAGAACTTAACCTCCCTTTTTGACGTCGGTTGAGAAGATGACTTGGTTTTAGTTTGGCATCCTTGTCAATTACTTACACATGAAGCACGAGCGGTAGAGGCAGGTCATCCGTTTCTCTGAACCCTGGGGGAAGCAGGAGGCGTACGCGCGCTTCTCTATCCGCCTGCACCTGTGATCACCATAAAACAGATGTAAAACCATAAAATAACATGTAGGTGAAGGATGTGATATCGGTGTGCCATCAGTCGAAGAATAGGACCACGCCTTCTCTTCCGTGGGTGCTGTTAAGACCGGTTAATGGAATATTCAGGGAATAGTTGCCCATGCAACAGCATTCTCCTTGGTATATTAAAATCTGCGATGACAAATCCCGCATCTAAAGTGGGGTTTTATGGGGGAGGCCTGTGTTCAGTGGACGTTTTGCGGCTATGTTGTATGGTGTGATGTAAGGGTGTGATTGGACATATTCGCTACATGGTTCTTGAGGGAATAAAGGCCTACTTTATGTATGCACGAAAAATATCTGCAGCTTTGGAATTAAAAAATAAAATGAAAAATGAAAATGATGTTTATTACCAAAGAATACACCTACTTTGCAAAATCTAAGTAACTACAAACAGCAGAATTACAACCGTCTAAAAAAATTGGTGTCAATAGACCTTTTTTCCACCAGCCTTATTCAATTTCTGGCTTAGTGGCTGGCTAGTCGGAAAAATTACTAAACTTATGAAACCAACGCCCATACTTTCCTCCTCTCTTCGTCTCTCTCCCGTACTAACCTCGACCCTGAAGACCTTGACCTGCGGATGTTTGAGCGCAGCAAACTGCTGCCGGAGTGCGTCCCCGTCCCACAGCACGAGGCGGCGCCGCCCCGAGCGCGCGCACAGGAACGTGGCCGGCGGGCCCGGGCCCAGGCACTCCTGCATAATATGACTACTTCTACACCCTAAACACGTTTACTGCTAAACATAGCCTACATGGGGTGCCACATTGACCGGCTGCTTTCCTCCTGTACCCATCAGCTGCCCGGACCAGATCGTCAGTCCACCTTGTGGAGAGCCTTGTGCTGCGTCTGGTAATGTAAACTTGGAGGCTGCCAACTAAAGTATGATGAACTGGAAGACGCAGCGCAAGCTGACATATACTCTTATCTATGTAGTTATATACTCTTAATGAGGCTGACTACTTTCTAGGTGGACCGACGACCTGGCGCATTTAGGTCTTGCGCTAAGAGCTTATGGTAATCCCTAAAAAGACCTAAATTGAATTGCTACATACAAATTGTGATTCATTTAGAATCTTTATTTTGATCGCGCTAAGGAGCGATGATGGGAAGGGCTCTGGTGAAATCACGAAGACCCCGTTGGATGCAAGCTACTCACAGTGACGCGTATGTATCAGGTTCATCATCAGCCTGCTTTAGTGTAGGTACTGCTGGACATAGGCATCAACCAAGGTACGCCATTGAGCCAAGACTTCGGCTCTTCTCGTCCAATTCCTGGCAGCCATACTCGGCGTGTCCCGTGTGGTCCCGGTTACGAATAGGACCACCCCATCTCTTCCCGTGGGTGCCGTAGAAGGCGGCTAAGGGAATATCCAGGGAATGGGTCGCAGCGTTCCCCTCGGTCTTGGTGGCAATCAATCTTCACCTACTGCGATCACCAAGCCGCCTGCCAAGCGTGGTGATTATGGCAAACCCCCCCCCCTAATGACAAGCACAAATAAAAACGGCCCCCAGTCCCCGGCAGCTCTGCTATCCCGTGGCTACGGTAGCGGCCACGGTAACGGCAGGGCAAGGGGTGCGAAGAATCCCCGGCAGACGCCCGGCTACCAACCCCAACGACGACCCCTGGCCCTGGCAACACATAACGTGCGCACACTGAAGGCTGACGAAAGGATGGTCGAGCTAGAGGCGGAGATGGGTAAGTTACGCTGGGATGTAATGGGATTGTCAGAAGTCCGAAGACAGGGACAGGACACGATAATCCTAAATTCCGGTAACTTATTCTTCTACCGGGAGGGAGACCAACTCTCCCAAGGGGGTGTCGGGTTTCTCGTCCGCAAGTCTCTCGTCAACAACGTGGTCAAAGTCGACAGTGTGTCGGCCAGGGTAGCGTACCTGGTACTCCGAATGACCAAACGGTATTCGTTGAAGGTTATACAGGTATACGCGCCGACATCGGCACACTCAGACGATGAAGTAGAAGCTATGTATGAGGACATATCCGAAGCCATGCATACTTCCGAAACATACTTCACCGTTGTGATGGGAGACTTCAATGCGAAGTTGGGCACAAGGAATAGCGATGAGCTGAGAGTGGGGCCATTTGGATACGGGCAGCGGAACCCTCGAGGACAGAGGCTGGCTGACTTCATGGAGAAGGAGGGACTCTTTATGATGAACTCCTTCTACGAGAAGCGGCCATCCAGGAAGTGGACGTGGATAAGTCCCGACGGTTCCACTAAAAATGAGATAGACTTCATCATGACGACCAAGAAGCACATATTCGATGATGTCTCTGTGATCAGCAAGGTGAAAACCGGTAGCGATCACCGTATTGTTAGAGGCACATTGAATATCAATGTTAAGCTCGAAAGGTCACGTCTGGTGAAGTCTACGCTCCGTCCAAATCCTGTCCAAATCCAAAACCCCGAAGGCTTTCAGCTGGAACTCCAAAATCGCTTCCAGTGCCTAGCCGACTGTAACACAGTGGACGAGCTAAACGACGGGTTGGTGGAAACTGTCCAAGCTGTTGGATCGAAATTCTTTAAGACCCAACGCCGAAAGAAGACTCAAAAGCTCTCAGAAAAAACTCTTGAGCTAATGGCCGACCGGAGCGAAATGAAGCTGCAGTCTTCAGTTGATATGTCAGCCTACGGTGAACTCAATAGACGAATCTGGAGTTCCTTGCGACACGACTTGCGTGCTCTTAGTACTTCACGTATTGAGGCCGCAATTGAGCGGAACCAAGGCTCTAAAGTGTTCGCAAAGGATTCGTCTATTGGGCAACACCAAATGACAAAACTGAAGACCGAAAATGGTAGCGTCATTTCATCCAAGCCTGAGATTCTGAGAGAGATCGAGAACTTCTATGGACAGTTATACACCTCGACACGTAAGCCCGCTACTAACACAGCTCAGGACATCAGAGCCAAGTTAGTCCGACACTATACCGAAGATATCCCGGACGTCAGCCTGTACGAGATTAGAATGGCCCTCAAACAGCTTAAAAACAACAAGGCACCAGGTGAAGATGGAATTACGACCGAACTTCTGAGAGCGGGTGGTAGACCGGTACTTTTAGTCCTCCAGAAGTTATTTAATTCTGTCATCCTTGAAGGTATAACGCCAGAGGCATGGCACAAGAGCGTGGTGGTGCTCTTCTTCAAAAAAGGCGATAACACCTTATTGAAGAACTATAGGCCCATCTCGCTCTTGAGTCATGTGTATAAGCTGTTTTCGAGAGTCATTACGAATCGTCTCGCACGCAGGTTTGATGAATTCCAGCCTCCCGAACAAGCCGGTTTCCGAAAAGGCTTTAGCACCATAGACCACATCCATACGCTGCGCCAGATTATACAGAAGACCGAAGAGTATAATCGGCCGTTATGCCTAGCGTTTGTGGACTATGAGAAAGCCTTCGATTCAATCGAGACTTGGGCGGTGCTGCAGTCCTTGCAGCGATGCCAAATTGACTATAGGTATATCGAAGTTTTGAAGTGTTTGTACAGTAAGGCCACTATGTCAGTCCGACTACAGGACCAGAGTACGGAACAAATTCCATTGCAAAGAGGCGTGAGACAGGGAGACGTTATTTCTCCGAAACTGTTCACAAACGCATTGGAGGATGTTTTCAAGCTCTTGGAGTGGAAAAGATCTGGCATCAACATAAATGGCGAGTACATCACTAACCTTCGTTTTGCCGATGATATAGTCATAATGGCGGAATCGCTCGAGGACCTTAGCACCATGCTCAACGACCTCAGTAGAGTCTCCCAGCAGGTTGGTCTTAAGATGACAAGACAAAAATCATGTCTAATGCTCATGTTCCACCTATACCGGTAATTGTTGGGAACGATACTCTCGAAGTTGTCGACAAGTATGTCTACCTAGGACAGATTGTCCAATTAGGTAGGTCCAACTTCGACAAAGAGGTGGCGCGAAGAATCCAACTCGGCTGGGCAGCGTTCGGGAAGCTTCGTCCTATCTTTTCGTCCAAAATACCGCAGAGCCTGAAAACGAAAGTTTTCAATCAGTGTGTGTTGCCAGTGATGACTTATGGAACTGAGACATGGTCTCTTACTGTTGGCCTCATTAGTAAGCTCAAAGTCGCGCAGCGAGCTATGGAGCGAGCTATGCTCGGTGTTTCCCTGCGAGATAAGCTCCGGAACGAGGAGATCCGCAGGAGAACTAAAGTGACCGATATAGCTCTTAGAGTTAGTAAGTTGAAGTGGCAATGGGCAGGCCACATCGCTCGTAGAACTGACAACCGATGGGGAAGAAAGGTTCTCGAGTGGCGACCACGAACCGGAAGACGCAGCGTAGGCCGGCCCCCCACTCGGTGGACCGACGACCTGGTGAAAGCCGCGGGGAGCCGATGGATGCAGGAGGCGAGCAGCCGCTCAAGGTGGCGTGCTCTGGGGGAGGCCTATGTTCAGCAGTGGACGTCTTCAGGCTGTTGATGATGATGATACTCGGCGTAAGTCGTCGGTGGGCGTCTTACACTACCTTGGAGGACGATGATGCAGTTGGAGGTTGAGAACTAGAGTATAATGAACTGAAAAAGACCGGCTTATGACTAGGTGAACTGACAACCTGGCTATAACAGCGGGCACTGATATATGCAAGTAGCCGCTCAAGTAGTGGACATCTTCCAGCTGACGATGAGATATATGTACCTACTTAAAACGCGCCGATTAGCTGGCAACAGTTGGATGGAGAAAGCAGAAGAACGGGCTCAGTGGCGTACCTTAAGAGATGCCATGTTCAGCAGTAGACTACTATAGTGATGATAAAGGTATATAGGTCTAGGTCTATGTCAAAGCTTTTTGAAGTGTGAAAGTACCTACTTACATGTACATAGTAGCTGAAGTTCTTGCTAAACATGACCCTGTTATAGAGGCAGTCGGCGGGCAGCGAGTCGTTCTCGTCGGCCACATGCGGCAACACGGTCGACGTGGGCCATGATGGCAGGGCCGAACTACTGTTGTCCCACTCCTGAAACAAAACCACAAACAAAATAAAACCAGGTCAGCATTAAAAAACTTTAGGCTAATCATAATTTTTTTTTATGATAAGCAGAATTTGACGGTGTGGAGGTGTGTTACCTTCCAACTTACCGGATTAGATGCTTTCCCAACTGAGCTACGGTTACATATCCCAATGGCTGCGAAAATCTTTAGATATATTTTACAGCTACACAATAGCTAGGTTAACCATCAGTAAGTACAATGGTGATACCGATTTTCAAGGCCAGTACCAACAGCTCCCCGGGGCAAACGAGTCAGACGGTGGCGGTCACTCGAAGAAACTTCGAACTGGTTCTTGTACATTCATCAAAAACGTTTATTAATTTCACTTCAATGCAAAAATAAAATGCATTTCCACTGTCTCTTCACCTCAATAATGCGTGGTCAACGGCACCTGATGGTCTAAGGTACTACGTTTGGCCTGGGGCAGTATGTATATACAGACGGTGGCAGTCACATGGAAAGACTTTGATGTCCTCTGAGCATTTAGCAAACAGGTAGGTAGGTACCATTTGAACACCCACAAACCAACTAACCATCTCATCTCCCCCATAATGCGTGGTGGTATCGACGGGCACCAGGTCCGCCCCGGGGCAGGTGAGGCAGGCGGGCGGGGCGGGCCACACGGAAGGCTCCGGGGGCACTTCGATCCGGTACAGGTGCCGCTCGCCTGGTTTGTCCGGGACTGTGCCTAGGACGTAGCTGAAATTACAAACATTTTGAGTAAGTTTTTTATGTCATACATGGTAGCGTGATTATGAATATGATGACGACTAGTATGATGATGATGACAATGACGAAAACATGATAGAAACAATGATGATGATGATGATGATGACAATAGTGAATACAACGACGAAGATAATGGTGAATACAATGATGAATACAATGATAAGTAATGAAGAAGACAATGACGATAACAATGACACAACATTACAGTGAACACTCACAGCAACTTCCTCCTCTCATCCCAGCCAACGATCTGCGTAATCTCATAGCTTCCCTGTGTCAGCGTGGTCTTGGAGTCACTGGTGATCCTCAAGGCATGTCTCCAGATCCCGGGCGTGTCGGCCACGGGGACGGTGGTGAAGACTCCGGTGCGTGCGGCGAGCAGGGCGGAGCCCCCACAGTACCCGCAGTCGTCTTCTGAGGGTTCCGCACCGAGTCCCGACCAGCGGGACCCATCGGTCTCGTCGCGGAATATCTGGGGAAAGGGTGCTTTGTAGAGGTTTGCTATGAGCTACGTTAGGAGCATAGCAAATTCGCTCTATAGATTGCCACTGCCAGGCCAGACTGCCAGTGCAACAGCAATCTGGATTCTACTCAAAGCACTGCAAAGCATATTTTCTTCTCTATCGACCAGTCTTACGCCTTCATTCTCTTAAGCCAGCTGCCTAGCTGTTCATACTCACATCCTGACAGTTGTAATGCGTGGCGCTGCAGACGCTGATGATGGAGAGGTTCTGAGGCCGGTTGAGCAGCAGTACCGCCACCTGCTTCTCCGACTGCCACCCTGTCCAGCGCACGTACCAACCTGAAACGTAGGAGGAGGAAATTGGATGAATGCAAATGGCAAAAAAAATAAATAAATGACAAATCAAATGGCTCAATGGTTCAAATGGCGTGGAATCACAGAGCACGAAAAAAAAACGCGTCGCCGCCCTGTGAAGCGTCATATTTTTTAATGCACAGAGCATTGAAATAGTATTGTTTGCTGCCTGCCGCAGCATGTTTTACTGTGCAAGTTTACTTTCTGAACCGATTCGCTACACTTCATCATAATGATCACCATCATCATCAATCTGTAGGCATCCACATAAGCCTCCCCCCCCAGAGCGCCACGTTGAGCGGCTGCTCGCCTCCTGCATCCATCGGCTCCCCGCGGCTTTCACGAGATCGTCGGTCCACTGAGTGGGGGGCCAGCGTGCACTGCGTCTTCCGGTTCGTGGTTGCCACTCGAGAACCTTTCTTCCCCATCGGTTGTCAGTTTTACGAGCGATGTGGCCTGCCCATTGCCACTTCAACTTGCTGATTGTAAGAGCTAGTCGCGTCACTTAGATACGACTTAAGTATTCCATTATTTAACGGAGAAGCAAAGTTGAATGAGCCGAAAACCCAATTAAACCCAAGTTTTTCCTGCCAAAATTCCAAAAAGAACTTACTTTTATCAACCTGCGATGTGAACTGCAAGGCATGAGGGAACAGGTACTTCGGAGTCTTCAAGCTGACGACGTTCACGGTCACCACAGGGTTGTTCGTGTTTACCTGAAAAATTTAGTTAAGTATGTAGTAATGCAAGCCTGCCAGTGCTGGTAGTATTTCAATACTAAAATGACCAACTGGAAACCGCCCGCCGCTGTCTCCGGGCGTCGCCTACCTACGCCAGAGGTAGTGTCTCCCCCCTGTGCTGTCCACGGCTGAGTTCAGCCAGGACCTGCCTGTGCAAGGCACCCCTCATTGTTTCTTAACTGTACCACTGATCTAACCCTTCCTGAAATGTGGCTTGCAAGGTATAAAAAAAGGTAATTTCTGGGTAGTCATGTGAGGCCAATTTTGCCTAGCAAGTAAGGTTTACATGCAGCATAATTATGCAACTGGAATATAATTCCAGTGAAAGATATCTACCACCAGGTGTTGGTATCTTCAGTTTACGTATGTAAAATTAGGCAGAACAGCATCATAAAACTGTATCTAAATACACGAAATATTTCTTCTGTATATTTCTCATCTCCACATACCTTAGGATACCTAAGTGAGGGTATCTCCGGATAGGGTGGCGGTGGATGCTGGTCCAGTCCATACCAAGGGTACTTATGCTCCGGGACCTCTGTGCTGTTGTACGTCACGAACATCAAGGTCTGTCCGTCTGGGCTGTACCACAGAGCTCGGTCCAGGCGAAGGACTTCTGTCTCGTAGAGGAAGTCAGGCACACCGTTGAAAATTACGCCTGGGATTCCTGGAAGGTAACAAATTTTGTGGTTTGATCAGGTATGCTCTTTCCTTCTTTCTCGTGTAGGGTTGTGATTAGCCAAATAGACGATACCAAGCATCCTGATTCGACCTTTGTAATGTGAAGAGCTACGAAATGGAACTATTTACCAGGCGTCTGTATTTTCTGGAGGCAATAACTTGCAAGATTTAACAAAACAAGTGAAATGGTTTCTTTTAGGACAGAATGCATTGACTTTATATTAGGCGAAATCTGGTCAAACGCAAGCTTATCTAATAAAAAACCCTGCACAGACAGGTGGCTTGCCATGCGATCACTGCTAGTGGTTCATTACGTAGGTTACGTGCGGGTATTGCCCGTGGTCCACCTGCTCAGTTCACCTGGGTGTACCACGGGTAATTATTTTTTCCCGTGGTCCACCTTAGTTCACTGGGTGGACGCCTTTACTATGGGAAATTTTTTCGTTTACATCGTGATAACTGGGTAGAATAGAATAAGAATAAATCGTTTATTTATAGCCAACATGAGGTAGGTACAGTTTTATTAGTTGTAGGTTATAACATTGGGTGTGCCAGGGGTTTATATTTTTTCCCGTAGTCTACCATAGACTTAGGATGTACAAGACCAACAATGACAGTTTGAAAATGGGACAACAAATTTAAGAAATTCTGTGTGTGAAAAGCTGTTGTTATGATTAAGATCTTGAATATTTGCGGCAAGTTAACTGTAGTATTTACTAAATATTGAACCTACCTATAAGCTCCCATAGTTTTTAAAAAAAAAATAGTAGGCAGTTTGTTTACTGAGATCCTTTCATACTTTGGAGTGAAACGCTAAAAAATAAAAAACGGAAACGCTGAAATATTGCGATATATCGGAAGGAGCATTCTTAATCTACAAAATAAACAGGTTTTACATCGAGATACCACACCAAAATTAACAAAATATGACTATTAATAATGCAATAAAATTTGTGATAAGTTTGCTGTGATACGTGTATTTGTTCGGGTTAGCCTGTTTTGTAACATCACATTTACTTACGGAATAAGATTTAAAAGCTGCAAAAGCAGTAATTTGAACTTTGATAACGGAATTATGGTAAATGATCAAGATGCTCTTCGTCGCGAAATAGATTAGGCGCTTATGGGCTCTTCTTGTGCTGGTATTCTGACACATCTGCCATTATTTCACTATCTTTTTTCCTCTCGGGTAGTGTGTACTCGATTTGTACTTCTCGCTCCCACACTTCGTGAGTCTTTTTAGAGTAACGAAAAAATTCTAGGTCTGTGTAGTCTACTTATAATTATTGAATGGTTTACTGGTACCAGAATTCGAAGATACCCAAATCCGATGCTGTCACCGAAATAGCCACAATTGCTTTAATCAGTACTTTGTATTGAGGTCAATGTTACTAACCATTATTGGTGATCCTGCAGATCAGCCCCTTCAGTACCCACGGCTTGTAGTATATGTCGTTATCGTGCACGAAGACCAGCGTGGAGCCCACAGGAGACCACTCCGCGTACTGAAGCAGCGGTGCGAAGCGGTCATCTTCCACCGGAGATATTGGGATTTTGTTTCTGGGGGTTGGGATTGTACGATAAATTAGTAAGTACAGCTTCAACGAATAAATGGCACGCTTGTATGGGTAGCTATATCTAATAGGACAGCACGGCTAACGTAGGTACATCCTATTAAAGGTTAGTTGTTTTTCATCATCAGCTGCTGAAGATGTCAACTGCTGAACATGAGCAGTCCCCATAGAGAAAGTCACTTTGAGCGGCTGCTTAGGTACCTCTTCCATCCAACCCCCGCCCCGCCAGTCGGTTTTTTTTTTTGGTTTTAGACGAATAGATGTTTATAGCGGTAGTTTGTGATTGTAGTAGAATGCAAAGTCATGAGAAGATTGATTATTAGACCAACATTAGTCGATTCTGGTGTGACCGTATATGTAGCTGTAGCGGTCGGTCGGTAGTGACCACCAGCATTAGCTAGTTTAATAAACCTATATTGCCTCACCTATTGAGGACGTCATAGACATGATATCTCGCGAGCCGCGCGTGCCGCCACCCAGGCCTGACGTCAGATATCAACAGCACGTATTTCAGATCAGCTGACACTTTGAAGTCGACTGCATTTAACTCTCTCTGTGGACAAAATAAATAGATATTACGATTTAGGTATTCCCAAAAGCGCAGGAATATATTTTTTGTGAGCACATTCAAATTCATTCCCAAAAGAGCACCCATACGATTTTATAGTATAGTATTGATGGGAATCATGGTAACGAGATTTGGATTAAAAATAAAACGAAACTTTTTTTTTCTAGCATTTTATCACTCATTCCTATTATCATAATCCACTGAAATAAATGTCTGAACTCGACACCACTTCACAGGAACAACAAACACAACAAAAATCAAAAGCCATAAAACCAACAAAAACAAAACAAAACGGAGGCGCACGAAAACAAACGGTTAAAATGGGGAAATCTCGCCTCGGCAAATTAATAAACACTGTCACCGCCAAAAAAAGCTGGGGAAAAACTCCGGAATACAATTCCGAGCCATTTATCTACCGTATTGTTTTACGTTCGTCTGAAATTAATCGACTTTTTTGGGTGACGAACTTTGCTGAGAGAGTCGGGCAACATTGGCTTGGGAATTCCAGTGATGAAACTCGGGATTTTAATTTGGTTTGATATTTAATTATCGCGTCGGGAATTTGGGATATTTACTTAGTATTTTGAAAGGGTAATAGTAAATTTTTAGCCTGCCTTTTTGTGTCGCAAGGATATGATCCCTCAGTCCAGATGCACATGTGCTTTGGAATGTTATATTTTACTTATTCTTTGGAAATCTACCTACAGCTAGATTTGGTTAGTAGGTTAGATACCTATAGTATCTAGTGTGGACATTTATATAGCTTACCAAGGTTTTTGTCAGTGGTTCACATTTTGTATTGAAGGTTACAATATATGGTGGAAGTGCTATATGGCTGTAGCATTTTGATGCTTCAATAACTTTTTTATTATTGGTGGAATTCCCATTAACAAATGCACGGTTTTCTTTAAAATACCTGCACACGACACATTGAATTCTATAAAACTAAAACCACTCCAAGCGATTATAGCAACATCATCATCATCATCAACACCCTGAAGACGTCCACTGCTGAACACACTCCTCCCCCAGAGAGCACCACTTCGAGCGGCTGCTTGCCTCCTGCATCCATCGGCTTCCCGCGGTTTTCACCAGGTCGTCAGCCCACCGAGTGGGGCCGACCTACCGTGTGTCTTCCAGTTCGCCACTCGAGAACCTTTCTTTCCCATCAGTTGTCAGTTCTACGAGCGATGTGGCCTGCCCATTGTCACTTCAACTTGCTCTTCTTGGCGTTCAAAGTGGTGCTCTGTGGGTGTTCAGCAGTGGACGTCTTCAGGCTGTTGATGATGATGATGATGACATAAGTCTATGGGCGTGCCTCGGGAGAGGCCTAATGTCCACCAGCGGATTAAAGTAGGCTGATGGTGATGACGATTACTTTCAAACCCACGCGAGTGTGATTACTATTGATGTGAGTTTAGCCGGGTATTCATCAGTAGGTATAACAAATATTTTTTGAATAAACTTATGACATCTGTTACAAAGAAATTAAGTAAGACTTCATCTTCTTTCTTTTCTTCTTTATTATTTTAGACACTAGGGAATGAATTAATCCATATCATCCTGAACTTTAGACTAGGACCCAATAGTTTGAAACAATGTCAGACCATCAAACTTTACGATCCTCACAACTACCTAGTTCTAGTAAGTCGTTAGCTCACAGACTACCTAAGTAACTATACACTCTACGTGCTTCATAACCCAAACAGGTTGCTCCTGTAAGTCGTTAGCTCCTAAACTACAGCATGTGTTGTAAATGTCGCCAATATGAAATATTATGTTCAGCCCGGACAGATATTACTCTTCGTTTATACTGCCTGTCGAATTTACTGAAGTAGTTAGGTAGGTATAGGTACTATGTAGTTAGTTCTATGATTATGTCTAGTCAGCAGCTAGCTACACATCCCTAATCTGTGGGCAAGTCTGCTGCAGTTCGCTCTTACCACAAATTAGAGGACCGATTCGCGGTATAAGAACCAGATGAACGTAACTACGAAAAACTCAAAAATCTTTTTTTTTTGATAAATGAGTCTTAAATGTGGTCTTTTATGATGTGCCAAAACGACGTAGGTTACTGTACAGTCAATATTTCACTAATTCAGTAATAAGGTAATGCTACAAAAATGATCTAAAAGAACGTAACTTGAATAGTATGAGTGAATATAAATATATATTATCCGTTATATAACACTTCAAAGTTCAAAGAAGTGAAGTATGCACAGTTTTTAAAACCTTCTGTAAAATTGAAAAAATGTAGATACGTTTATCTGGATCTTACACCGCGAATAATGGCGCGGTCACACAAAATAAACAACAATAACTTTTTTGAAAGCCCAGTGCGACGTGACGTGTCAATATTTTGACATGCTCGTATGAAATATGAAATATATGAAATAGCGTAAATAGAAAATAAAACAAGAAACCGGGATAACCGAATAAAACTTAACTAAAGTACTTTGGTTTTTCTTTATTAAAATCGTTGTAATGACCCCCAATAAATACTTTGGCTACGTAGTCCTTTTCAGCGATAACAACACATATTTTTACAAATTAAATATAGTCAGCAGCAAATTATCTGAATAAAGTTCATTATGATTACAATACTGTGAAATAATAACAACTGGCATTAAATACCGCTTGCAAGGCGCGCTCTCTACTGCAGCTGTGGTCAGCGGTGTATTGGCAAGCAGTAATGAATATGAAGGCCAATTATGCTTTAAAATCTGTTTTCCTTATTTCTGAATCCGCGCCTTCCAACTCACTACATTAGACACTCTTCCAACTGAGCTATGGTAACATACCCTAGTGGCTGCCACTACTATATGGACAACATTTTTGGACCGACTAAGCGTGGGTTTTTTATCTGTAGTTAAGGTAACCAATGGTTAAAAATCCTAACAAATTTTGACCATTGGTTAGTGTTTACTAACATTTTAAACCATTGGTTACCATAAACTACAGATCAAAAAACCCACCCCAGCTTTGGGGGGGGTGTGTCTATATAAACTGTGTTATACTGGGAGAGTGTTTAATCCGGTGGAGTTGGAATGGAAGGCGCGGGTTCAAATTCCAGTGGTAGCCAAATTTTTTACTATAGTTTATCAAATTTAATAGGTACAGTATGACATTTCGAGGGATACCAAGCTAGAGATTTTTTCCCTAAATTTTGAGGTAAAAGAGGAATGGGGGTTCTTAGGGGATTAAAAATAATAATAATAATAATAAATTGATGGCAAGATTGCTTAACGTTTTTTTGCTGCAGAAATCTTCGCACTTTAAGATTATTCATCTCATGAGAAGGAAAAAAGTCTATTTATTAAAAATTATCCGTGCGATCAGGCGATGCAACCGATGTATATCACCTAATATACATCTGTTGTTCATGCTGTGGTCAACGAATTGTTTTTTACATGAATATATAACTATAAGTGTTAACATGTTTTAATGATGACGCATGAAGCAGTACGCATTCAAGAATAAGAAAAGATAAAGGTACTAATTTAAAAATTTATGTATTTCTCAAATCAGTTTATAAATGAGGAAGTAACGTAAAGAATATAAAAAACTATAACCATATAGAGAAAATCTTTCATTTTTATTTCATGTTACAAATGTTCCTATAGCATAAGGATTTGAGGTCGCCGTGTCACGACTATTGCGTTTTAGATATTATTAAGAAACATTGTTTAATTATTGCTTTATTTTATGAGCTTCAAATACTTACATACCTGCAACATACAATGAATATGCTAGGAATACAAAAAAAGCTTAGGGGTTTTTAGGGGATTTAAGTTATCTAGGGAAAAAAATCTTTAGGAACTGGCAGTACTTTTATTCTAACAATAGTGATGCGACTATTACACATTCGATTAATCGGTGAAATTTTCGTATAAGGTAATTAATCGAATCAAATCTTTGGGCGAGCATAATTCAGTGATATAATCTTGTGCAGTTCGCTAATTATCTACTTTGAAAGGGTGATTTTAATTATAATAATTATATAGTATACAATCCTAAAGCTCCAGGGTGGAAATGTTAAAGGGCATAACGCCGCGAGTAGCGTTCAATGAAAGTGCAGCACACCTTTCCACACCCTAAGCCGCCCCACACCGATGTTGCTTCCTCGGTAGCCAGTAGCCCCTACGGGTGCCCCATTTATAGTGAGGCAAGTCAACACCTCCCTCAAAAATTTGATATGATGAGACAAATTTTATCTCATTCCAATAAACCAGATCATAATAATCCATCAAAAGTTCACCACAATAGCCCAGATATTTTTACCTTCATTTATTAAACAAAATAGTTATGAATAGGTATGCCAACATGTAAGAAATAAATAGTACAACTCGGTCACTTTGTCTAGCTGTCCTCGCTGAAATGCAAGCCATTGACGTCAAGTATAGGAATAGTGTGACCTTGTTATCTTTTGTATTCAAAAAGGCCTCTTGGTGTTATGGCGCGGCCAGACATGCGGAGCAACAGCGAATCTTCGCTGTTGAACGCTCATGTGGCCGCGTACAGCGATGCATCGCAGCATCGATGGGCGCAGAAAGCTATCGCGTGAAAGTGAAATCCTTTATTTTCGCAACACTCTTATTCGCAACAATCATTAGTTCTCTTACTGAGATCATATCATATGAAAAAACTAAACGATTATTGAATAAATATGTAGAATCAGTATCCTTTACTCTTTAAAATCGGGTTTATCCGATATCGATTATTTAGTTCACATCTCTAGACCAGTTAATCTGACAGTGTCAATCACTAATCATGTCAACTTCATAGTGGACTTCTTAAATTTGATAAACAGTAATACATTTGTAGATATACCTACCTATATGTATATGATGCCCAGTACTTACGTGTGTTTTGTAGGCCTAGGTTATGTATATGCCTTAAATAAATCAATAAACGCGTAGCTAAACATGAGTTTTAACCACGTTTTAACATAACACATCGATATTTCAACAATGCTTTTACCTTACGCACGACTATACCTACAGCTGCAAATCAAATAAATCAATTCACATTGGAGCCATTCACTTCAAGGCTAAGTAAACAACGCATCAATAATGCATCTTGTGCACAGACTAATGAATGGATAGGTAGACGGCGCGCGAATGAAAATCTTAAATGTGACACCTATAAAGAAAAGAGCACAAATTGATCTTGTATCTTATACTTATGTATATAATTAATTTGTGCGTGCACCCCCCCCCCCCCCCTTAAGAAATTTCTGTATCCGCGCCTTGTCATCAGTCGGAAGATGGATCGATAAGTGCAGAACCGACAACCGATGGTGGAAGAAAGGTACTCAAGTGACTACCAGGAACCGACAGACGCAGCATAGGCTTGGACAGTTATTCTGCATCAAGGTACCTATAGGAACCAGCAGCCGAACCCCAGCTTATAAACAAACAGGTACTAGATACATACATTTGTACTGCCGTCAGAAAAATCAACTTTCCCTCTATTTTTTTTCCCTCTCCCTTTCCGCTTCCATTCAACAGGGTTAGGGCATAAAGCTAATGACCACGTGCAAAGTCGGGGCGACTCAGCTAGTTTATTTATTATTTATTTATTTATTTCAATTACACAAAAAGCTTACAGTATAAAACCAAACGCTTCAGGGTCATAACACCAGAGTGGATTATAAAGTATTTAACAATACTTTATAATCCACTCCGGTGTGTCAAATAGGCATGTTATTGTTACTTTACAGAAGCGACTTATAAAAATATTAGGTACTTAAAAACTGGATACACATACTGACAAATAATTTTATATTGGTGTGAAATATGTCCAACTCCGGCTGGTGCGCAACCAAGGCGTTGAGCATAGTGAGTGCGTGCGACGTTTAAAATAGTTTAAATATAAAGCCAGCGCAATAAAGCTACAGATGGAATCCCATCGCGTCATTTACGTGGCAGCTTTTCACGTCAAAGGGATTATTGTCGTGCATAAACTCGCGTGCGATGTCAAGTCATGCAAGCAAACGCTCCACTGTATGCTATGCTATGATATGACACAATAATGTTCAAAAATAAATTCAACACGATACGTGCCTATAGTGCTGCGACACGGGCCTTTTGTGGCCTAGCATGCGCACCGTGAGAAAGCTTGTCGTCGCTGTTAGAGTGAGACACACTGAGGCGCTGCCATAGTCTTGTCACGGTCTCTCACGAGAAAACTTGTCGAGAAAAATTTATCGCGGTGCACATACTAGCCGGGGGAGAAGTGTAGTGAGGCAGGTAGATCATTGGCGGCGAAATGAGACGACTAGTTCTTATGGCTGGCGTTTATTTGAATCAACCTTACAACTCCACTCTACCTCTAGTACCTACAACACTCAATTACTCACACATTCATACTTTAAGCTACATTTTTTTTTTTTTTTTTTTTTTAAATCATAATAAAAGGGCTTTGTCGCTGATGCGATTATGCCGCCCTGGTCAGGTAAAACAAAAAATAATATTCTAATTTCTGATAAACACATAAAATAACTAATCTCTAACCGTAAGTCTGTACAATATTCTGGCATCATGCGAAAGTGGATCAGCCAATATGCGGTTACAACTGCTCACTTCACTCAAATCAACACCACAATTGTTTCGAGCGTTTGCGTTCCGGGCACATTCCATCAATATGTGATATACATCATCAATAACACTACAACTCTGACAGTTTGGAGAGGTAACTTTACGCATTAAATACGAGAACTTGTTACATGGAATGTGTCCGGATCTAAGCCTTAATCCTATTACAATTTCCTTTCTACTTAAAATGGAATTGTCAATCCAAGGAGAATCCATTGGGTGAGGCTGGATCGTATGGTACCAAATACCTTTCTCTCTTGACCTCTCATCAAAATATTCATGCCACATACTATGGCATTCTTTCTTTATTATAGGGATATAATTAGGATAAGAAGGTGTAATATTCATAGCAATACCATCAGTTACAGCTTGTTTTGCCAGGTTATCAGCTAATTCATTGCCAATAAGGCCAAAATGGGACGGGATCCACTGGAGTATAATGTTTTTGGAACCATCTTGTAGCTTCAAAAGAAGCTTTAGTATTGTATATGCTACAGGTAATCCTCGAAAAGTCGAAGTACACCGAGCCAGGTGTTGAAGAGCGCTTTTAGAATCAGTCAGAATCACAACACTCGCATAATTTGTGGAGTCTATGTATGATAAAGCTTCTGCGATAGCTACAAGTTCCACTTCCATTATTGATAAGTTAGACTCAATTTTTAATTTGGCATAACAGTTAGTATAATTGTCAACAAAAGCAGCTCCAGCACCAGTATTATCTTTAGATCCGTCAGTGAACAGTTTGATAAAGTTTGTGTATTCCTTATTTAAATAGTCTATCGACATATTCTTCAAAGCTAGTGCATGGAACTGGCGTTTAGATTTCGTTACTCCCGTTATATCAAGCCTAATAAATTTTGACATATTTATGTTGCTTACCCATACGTCTAAAGAGAACATGCCTATTTGATCGCTTGCCTGAACGGGGCAAGAAGTAAAAGTCTGATGCACTAATGTAAGACAAGATTTTTTTTTGGTGTTCCAATATCTGTTATGCGTCAAATCTGATAACTCTGAAATTAAATTTATAGAGGAGTTATTTAAAATCGATCTATTTTTAAACCAGAACTTTCCGCCTAGGTATCTTCTCCTTAAATATAATGGGGGCAAGCAAAGCTCGCACTCCATTACATGTATCGGAGTGCTTCTGATAAATCCCCCTACAGTTCTCATAGCTTGGTTTTGAATTTTGTCGAGCTTGGCCAAGTTGGTTTTGCAACAGTTGTCGTATAAGAAACTCGCGTAATCTAATCTACTTCGCAATATTGATATATATAATTTACGCAGGTGCTTTGGATGAACCCCCCAACCAGAACCTGATAATACTTTAAATATATTAAGAAATTTTAGAACTTTTGCAGATATTTCATTTACGTGTTTGTTCCATCTAAGAGAGCGATCCAGCCACACTCCTAGATATTTCACAAAGTCAACGTTTTCTAAATTTACACTATTAATTTTAAGAACAACATCATTTCTTTGATTACCTCTTCTAAATAAACAAACTTTACTTTTTGTGTGAGATACGTCTAAATTAATATTCCAAAACAGTTCACATATTCTATTTAACGCATTTTGAATTTGGTTTGTGGCTTCATGGAGGTTATTTGAAGTTACATAAAGAACATAGTCGTCTGCATATTGTGAAATATCCACACCTGTCGCGAGGGTTATGTACTTACATATTTCGATCGTTGCTATATTAAATAACAAGGGTGAGATCGGGTCGCCTTGTGCGATGCCTCGTCCTGTAGCTCTAGTTAACTTGTAGTCAGGGCTTTCAATAATAAGATTTCTGCTTCTAAGAAATTCCCAAAGGTAGTTACAAAACTTTGATCCTACGTTTAATCCATCTAGTGTAGTTAAAAGACTATAAATGTCAACGTTATTGTAGGCGTTATCAACATCTAGAAAACAGCCGATTGTAAAATGATCCCTAGAAAAGCCAAGTTGAATTTTAGTGACTAGATCTGTCAGATTATCAAGACAAGATCGACCTTTTCTGAAACCTTTAGTTTCTTCAGCAAATAATTTATTACTCTCCACGTGCCATTCCATTCTATGATTTAATATAGCATGAAATGTTTTACACACACAAGACATAAGAGATATTGGTCTAAGAGATGATACGGAATTAGCGTCTCGACCCGGTTTCGGGATAGGTATTATGCGAATATGACGCCACTGATTTGGAACGAAACTTAGTGATAAAAAGAGATTGTAAAGATTTAATAGAACATTTTTGCCGATATCAGGAAGGTTGAATATCATACTGTATGAAATTTCGTCATAGCCAGGTGCAGTATCTTTATGCTTAAGGCATCGCTCTAGTTCCTGAATAGAGATTTTTGATTCTAATTTTGAATTTAAAGACATAAACTTTGGGCGCGGTAATTCAACAAAATCAGGTGACAGGTTACATAGTAAAGTTTCAGCCATTGTTTTATCAGTATACGTCTTTGAATATTTGTATCCTTTAAGCCATCGCATTCTGCGCCACATATCACTCACCGAAGAAGTCTCACTCAAAGAAGAACAAACATCCCACCAATTTTTACTTCTAGCATTTCTTATGAACTTTTGAGAATCAGCTGTCTTTACTTGCAATTTGGTTAAATTATCTGGGGTGGGATTTTGTCTAAAATTGGTCAAGGCCAATCTTCTTTCAGCAACAGCTTTCGACAGCGTTGGTGTCCAATATGGCTTAGGGATAAATTTACTGTTTGGGTTCTGGCATATTCTGACGTATGGTATATGCTTATCAGCTGCTTCATTAATTATTGCAATAAAAGTATCATAAGCTGCTTGAAGATCGTTAGGTAAAAGTATAGTAGAAAAATTTTCTGTCAAATCTTCTTTATATTTGGTCCAATCAACCTTTTTGAAATTTCGCTTTTTAGTATAAATAGGTGTATAATTAACAGATGTAGAAATTTTAATCATTAAATGATCACTACCTAAGCATTCATTGGTTACTTTCCAATTAAACTTTAAAGAAATATCACTGGATACTAGTGTAATATCGGGAGCTGATTGCTGTAAGTTACCATTAACCAGTTTAAGACGAGTCGGCGTCCCGTCATTTAAAGTGACAAAGTTATGATCTACTAATGAATCAAGAATTTGTAAGCCTCTGGCGTCTATTTTGTTTGACCAATTAGAATGATGGCCATTAAAATCCCCAATGATTAAAGCTTTGTAACTAGCCCTTGAAAAAATTATATCCCAGTCTGTGGAAGATGTGTTGACATGAGGTGGACAGTATACTGACATAACATGTTCAATATGTTCACAGTTTATAATTTTAACCATCAGCACTTCTATACCTGAGTTAATACATGGTGATGGACATACCTGAGCTTTAAGAGATCTATGTACCAGGATAGCTACCCCTCCATACGAGTCTGCTCTATCTTTGCGAAACACATTATATTCTTTCAGATTTAATGGTTCTTCTGAATTAAGCCAAGTTTCACTTAATGCAACTATGTGAACTTTTTCTTGACACAAAACTTGTTCAAATGCTAATAGTTTTGGTTTTATAGACTGAGAATTCCATTGAAGAATATTTAAATTGACTTTATCCATAATTAACTAAAGAAATTTTGCAAAAAAGGCACGTTTGGAATGTTATTAAACACCCAAGTCGTAATCCACTCCATACATATTTGAACTGCATTTTGAATCTTCTCCTTCATCGAACCACTACCCAGAAAAATAATATTTTTAAGTTTTGATAATAGCTGCGCAAATGTTATATCATTCCGCGACCTTCTGTTTTTATTATTACTGCCTCTTTGTATTTCTTCTGTATTTTCTCTTTCATTGCTCTCTTCGGAGTCTGATAAATTTTCTTCTGAAATAATTGGCGTTGCCTGCTTCTTTTTATTTTTCTTTTTCTTGGAGATGTTTTTCTGTGTTTTTGGATCTTCTAGCTGGTTGAACCTCTCTTTACTATTTGACTTTGAGGTCGATGCAACTTGAGCGTAAGTGGGGTTTTCCTGAATCGGTAGTGTAGAATCGAAGTATCTTGGTGTTAAGGGGGTAATAATTGGTGGCAAAACAGGCTCCACTATGTTTGTAGGCGGTAAAGTAGGTCTGTGTTCGGGAATTTCGGGTGGCACATACATGTTCATAGCTTTTCTATAAGATACATTAAACTCTGCCGTTAGTTCCCGGATCCTTTTTTCTCTTAGGTAGATAGGGCAGCTTCTATTCAAGGCAATATGATCATTTGTACAGTTAATGCATTTAAATATCATGGTCTCGCAGTTCGCGTGTTTTCCTCCACATTTTGGACAGTATATCCTTTTAGACGGACACATTGCATGAATATGTCCATATCGCCAACACCTTGAGCATTGGGTGACCGGAAATAGATATGGATCAACTTTAACCTTCATATCAAATATACATATATAGGTAGGCAAAAATGGCCCTTTAAATGCAACACGGACTGATTCACTTTCTGTCCAGCCTGATTCTCCCGTAGTTCTTCTTTTGAGCCGTTTCACGCCTACAACTTCGCTGTCAGGAGCTGTAATAGATTGTAATAAATCTAGCTCTGACAACCCTAACTCAATATTTTTGATTACCCCGTAAGATAATCCTACTTCATAGGGGCGTTGGAACCTCCACCCTAACTCTAGTAGATGCTGACAATTAGTGAGCTGTTGAGCACTAGTTTCGCTATTAAATTCCACTGCAACTTTACGCGGGTTAATATATTTTACTTTAGTAATATTACATATATTTTGGCTTTTAAATAGCTTCGCAAGAGCAAATTGCTTCGGGATCGTATCTGAGGCTGTTATGCAAATTTCAACAGTTCCTCTCATCTCCCTTAATCTCTCTTTTCTATTCCTTACTTGCATCCAAGTTTCTTCTTCCTGTTCCACTTCTCTTACTCTTTTTTGCGGTCTTTTACCAATATCAGTCATCTCCTGTTCATCAAAAAGCTGTGACGAGTTTTCATTGATTATTTCATTGGCTAAATTATCTTCACTCCCATGAGCAACACTTCCGCTCATGCTCAATGGTGCTTCCCCATCCGACATTAAATCCTTATCCATAATGAATAAGGTCTAAAATCACAAAGAACGACCGGCCTACCGGCCCGGTCGCCGTACGTAAACAACGAGATTCCTACAACTGATAAGACGAGCGCACGTCTATTCGCCACGAATGCAGGTTCGTCACTGTAAGCTACATTATACTTAACTATACGACTACAGTAGACCATAATCAATTACGCAGACCAAATGCGGGTTGGCGGATGACACCATATTCTCGATTTTTGTGATTCTTGAACAATGAACATGCTGGTTTCCTCACGAAACTGGCATGTTCAAGAATCTTCTCCGTTCTTTTCGGTACTTATACAATATCGTAAATTATAATAATTAGTGATTTGGCATCGTTTGAACAAGTAAATACGCAGAGGCCGTTTTAATAAACATGAAATATCATACCAGCACCTAGACTTAATACCTAAATCTGTGCTTCATCATCAACAGCCTGAAGACGTTCACTACTGAACACAGGTCTCTCCCACAGCGCGCAATTTTGAGCGGCTGCTCGCTTCCTGCATTCATCGGCTCCCCACGGTTTTCACCAGATCGTCAGTTCACCTAGTGGGGGCCAGCCTATGCTGCGTCTTCCAGTTCGTGGTCGCCACTCGAGAACCTTTCTTCCCTATCGGTTGTCAGTTCTACGAGCGATGTGACCTGCCCATTGCCATTTCAACTTGGCCAATTCTAAGAGCGATTTTATATCGGTCACTTTAGTTCTCCTGCGGATTTCCTCGTGCCGGATCTTATCTCGCAGGGAGACACCGAGCATAGCTCTCTCCATAGCTTGTTGTGCAACATTGAGCTTACTAATGAGGGCAACACTAAGAGACTATGTCTCAATCTATACTTAGACGCTTTTTTATTTCTTCTCTCTTGAAATCCTCTTATAAACATGCCCTCACTTTTTTATTGGTTGATAGGCTTACGTTTGACCACTATCTCACCTGATCAGAAGTGATGATGCGGTCTAGGATGTAACACGCTTGCCTAGAAGATACCTGTTCACTCTCGATTTGAAGACCCCAAGGTTGTAGTTCTCGGGAAGTACAGGCCGGCAAAGCGTTCCACTCTTTGGCTGTTCTCATGATGAACGTGGAAGCAAAGTGTTATGGCCGATATGTTCAGTTAAGCTTAGCATCGCTGACCACATATTAGGAAGACAATATACGTTGTATATAGCTATCGCTAACGGTGGAGCATCACCCGATAAAGTAATGTTACACCACGTTACACGGATGACTGGCGGCGGCGCGGCGGCGGTGGAGACTTCGGTGACATTGTGACGTTCGTGTCTTTTGTTGCGCTGTCAGACTTACAGGGGGTGTTAGAAGCAGGGTTGTATGTCTGACCTTGCATACCTACTTTAAGTCTTGCGTTATCATCACAGTTGTAGAAAAATTGCCTTTTCAAATACTGTCTAGGTGTGTTGTTTCTGTAAATCATCTTACAAAATATCGCGCGGAAGCACACGCGGTATACCGCTACCCACAGTGGTAGCAAATAACGCGCCGGTTTGAATAGGCCTTAAAGCAGGCCATGCTCAACAGTATTCGGTGAAAAGCGCCCGCGTCCACGTGGTTACCTACACCGCTTTGTCAGCATTTCCTCTAAGTTTGTCAGACTATATTTTTTCAAGTTAGATCAACCACGAAGAGAGAGAGCTAAGTCTATAGATACATAAATACATACTTATTGGTTATTTGATAAAGGAAGTTTTAAAAAACGTTGGTACCTATACCTATTTAGTTTTTGTTCCTATGAGTAGGGGATAGCTGGGGTAGTTTCACCGTTAGTGGCAAAATTGTAGCAAAAAAGGATATAGGTATTGAAATACCTACTTTAACTGTGCCAGGCTCAGGCGTTATTGATTATAGCGTATACAACCTAGAGCAAGGCTAGCAAATTACCATATAGGCTAGAGAAAAAACAATAATGGGCGCAAATCACAGATTTGAGAATAACATTTTTTAATAGTTTATAGGCAAAACATTTGACCACTGTCTCACCTGATTAAAAGTGATGACGCAGTCTACGATGGTGCATGCTTGCAGTAGATACCTGATCACTCTCGACTTGAAGACTCCCAGACCAAACAAGTCAGATTGAAGAAGAAACAAGTAGTATGTGAAGTAGAAATGTGAAGTATATTTCCGTGGCGTTATGTGCTTATAAACAGTAACTGTTAGGTGAACTCACAGTCTACCTTTATGCGTAGGTACCACAGATAACCCCCAATCTGTGGTAGGTACCTAATAATACTCTTTACCCGACAGTTATCTATTTATTCTAACAATCGCCTTGCCTTGAATTTACTTTTTCCATTGCGGGATGAGATGAAGATGAGGAATGGAGGCCAAATTCAAGGTCATTTCTTTGTTTTGTAATTTGTTTGAATGGCTGTAATAGCGAAGGTCTATTCATACCATAAAGAGCCAAGAATTCTGAGAACATAATTTATTTATCTGTATGTTTTGAACAGTCTATTCAAGTATCAAGAAAGTAAGTAGGCACCACCTACCTAGAGATAAAATATTATTGGGGTGATAATCTAGTGGTTGATTGCTGAATTCAAAATTCAAATTCAAATGGGTCAATTTTAATGGCACTTTTACAATGGACTGGAACACTATATTTCTGTTGGGCGTGATCCTTTGCGGTACCAGCTTTTTGAGGTTTAAATTCCAATTTCATCTCTAAGGGTGGGTTTTTTGGTCCGTAGTTAAAGTAACCAATGGTTAAAAACTCTAACAAATTCTAACCAATGGTCAAACTTTGGATTAATAAACCCACCCTAAATGTAACGAATGATGAAGAAGTTTTTACTATGTGATGCACGTGACTCGTGAGGATGACGAGCCAGTTTTTTCCTGATGTTAAGCGTCACGAGTCGTCACTCACGATCTAACAGCTGTAGTGCTACTCAGAACTCTAAATTATAAAGTTTTATAAAGTTTAAACATCTCGAATGGCGTGCCTACGCACGCCATTCGAGATGTTATTAGATCATAATGTTATGTATGGATAGTACTTAATATGATATCTGGACTGAAAGACAGACAAAAAAAGATCAGATCACAAAATCTCATGAATAAAAAAAGAAAGTCTATAATTAAACAAATTATACACTCACTTCTGTACCGAGGGTTCTGTCAGAAACAACTCTGACAAAGATGGAGTCAAATAAAAAAGAAACAACAAGAGTTCAACGAAATGAGTCCTGCAAAATATATTTTTATCTCTTTGCGTATGTGGAATTCGTGAGAAAACTAGCTATGAACTATTCTACTGACTGGGTAGAAAAACTAGACTAAGGGTGGGCTTTATGATCCGTGGTTAAGGTAACCAATGGTTAAAAATCCAAACAAATTTTGACCATTGGTTAGAATTTGTTAGCATTTTTAACCATTGGTTGGTTAACTACAGATAAAAAAACCCACCCTAAGAAATCGCTAAAGTATCTCGCTCTCTCTCAAAATCACCAAACAAAACAAAACCCCAACTCTCTTCTCTGCTTCAAAAGAAACTTAAAAAATTTGAGCCTGACAGCAAGAACGGAATAGACTGATGGTAATAAAACAGTAATGCAAAATAAACAGTACTGTACTTAACTTAAGCATCAAATTGCTCTGTCACGTCAACAGAAAGTGTAAAATAAAGTGGTTCTACTGAAACGCGACGCCGACAAAAAGCTTTTTGTATTTATACACTGATTTTAAACGGGTGACAGTTGGACAGTAGGTAGTTATTGGGCATTCTATTCCACTTTTCGCTCGTTCCTCGCTCCAAGTTGGAATAAAATACCCAATAACTAAAAAAAAAAAAAGGTTTAGATGAGTTACCAACCCATTAGTCTGAAATATTCCATTCAGAGGAAGCTGAATATTTTTTATATAAAACAGTGCGTTGGGGCCTCATTTATTCATTTTTGTCATAGCAACCACATTGGTCACACATGTTATTTGTTAAACAGCCCCATTCTTTGAGTTTAGACCAAATTTGTGTATCAACTTCGCCGAAGATACAAAAACATGGCAAGCTACTGCCGAGCACTATTCGGTGCATCATTTGTGGACCATCAAACTGTGGCAAAACCAATCTATTGGTTGGTCTCCTTTTACATGAACATGGTGTCAACTTTTTGAATGTTTTAATTTTTTCCAAAACGTTATATCAACCTAAATACGTTTTCTTGGAAAGTGTCTTAAAATTAGTACCAGAAATAAGCTTTTATAAATTCAAAGATAATGACGATGTGTTAAGTCTGGAGAATGCTAAACCAGATTCGGTAATAGTCTTTGATGATGTCGCTTGTGAGAAACAAAATAATATACGCGACTACTTTGCTACAGGAAGGCATAAAAGAATTGATTGTTTTTACTTAAACCAAACCTACAGTAAAATCCCGAAACAACTGATCAGAGATAACGCTAACGTTATTGTTCTTTTTAAGCAAGACGAAATAAACCTTAAACATGTTTATGACGAACATGTGAATACAGATATGTCGTGGAATCAGTTTCGTGAAATGTGTAAAGAAATTTGGAGCTGTCCATACAATTACTTGGTAATAAATAAAGATTGTGAAAGGAATAATGGTGGCTACAGGAAAAACTTTGACACATTTGTTATTTTGGATTAGCTGTTCATATATAATATGTAAAACAACAATAAAAAATCATTCACACATTAAACATCACGAAGAATAGGCTTGTGCAAGTAACAATAATAGCATGAATAATATTGAAAAGAAACTAAAACAACAAATTGTAAAATCAGCAGATGTTGTAAAAAGAAAGGTTAAAATGATTAAAAACTTTAAATCAGATAGCGATTTAGCTATCGAATCTGTTTTAAAACCAATAACAGAACCTCTTAACAAAATGGTTGCAATAAGTGGCTCAACTACTAATAAAGTAATTGCGAAACCATATTGCAAAAAAATTAAGTACAATGAACGTGGTGCGTCAGATGATGATGAACTTGAATTAAACAATACTCGCAGATTTGATATCAGTAATAGATTATCTGATCAAACTGTCATCCACAAACCCGAAGAAGAATCAAGCTCATCAGACAGTTCTAAAAGTACAGAGGATGAAAACAGTACTCCGAATATAAGTGGTACATCTTTCAAATCTATTGAAGAGTCAGATGATTTGTCATGGTCATTAACAGGTGAAACATTTAGAAGTATTCCTTTTGGAGTTCGATTAGAACGTGGAAAACTTAAAATGGGCACATCAGTTTTTCATATCACGGATAATGAAATCAATGTGGGTGGACGACATTATAATAAAACACCTGGAATTTATGAATTGTTATTAAAAAAAATACCTGAACTAGAAAAAGTAACTGAAGATGATAGACAAAATTATAAACAAATGTTAATAGACACAAATGCACACCGTCGTGATTATGATCCAAAAAAACCAATTAAAAGTAACAAAGGTATAAAATATCTAAACGTTGTAAAACCGCTTTTTAAATTAGCTAAAGAATACTACACAACTAGTACCGAAAGTCTTGTTAAAGGGTCGGGGTTGCCAATCATGAAAAAAGTGAAACCAAAAGTGGACTATGTGTATTGGGATGATCCTAATGAATTAGTTGAAAGATTAAAATTGTTACTCGCTTCTCGTGACGCTGGAAACACTGGTTTAGATAATGAAATAATATCAATCATCGAGGAATTGCGAGAAAGTGGTGTCATCAATTAATAAAAAGAATACACTGTAAAAACTCACTCAGTTTTGTTATGACTGTTGACCGATCAATAACTCTCTAGTGCTATGAATATAGATAAGTTCGGACATCATGTTCATAAACGTTTACGTTTATCAGAAGATTTATTCAATAAGCATACAATAGAAATTGATGAAAGAGTCATCAAAAAAAATTTCTACACAAAGCAAGAGATAGATTCTATGTTGGAGCTAATCAACGGTCAAATTAAGACATTACATCAAGTTCATACCGAACATACAATAAACAGCATTGCTAAACCGACGATTAAAAATGACTAAACAAGAAATTGTCAATGAAATTCATAAACAAGCACGCAGAAATTTTAATCGTCGCTGTGTTATGATTAAAGATATTGATGATTTATGGCAAGCCGACTTAATAGACATAAAAAATTTAAGTAGGTTTAATTTAGGTTATAAATATATTCTTGTGGTGATCGACTCTTTCTCCAAATTTGGATGGGCAGTTCCTGTGAAAACTAAGTCGAAATGTGAAATATCAAACGCTATGGAAAGTATTTTTAAGAAGGGAAGAATACCTACTAATTTACAAACTGACTTAGGGAAAGAATTTTATAACGACGTCTTTCAAACACTTTTGAAAACATACAAAATTAATCATTACTCTACTTTTTCCATTAAAAAAGCGTCTATCGTGGAAAGATTCATCAGAACTATAAAAAATATATTATATAAATATTTTAATTTAGTCGGAAATTATGTGTGGAACGGAAAACCTTTGCAAAAAATCATAAATAATTATAATGAAACCATACATCGTACAACAAGGTTTAAACCAATAGCTGTTAATGCCTCAAATAAAACGATTGTATTGAGCAATATCATAAAATCGAGAAAAATACTCGATATAAAAAAACCAAAGTTTCAGATAGGCGAGCAAGTTCGCATCAGTAAGTACAAGGGCAGTTTTCGAAAAGGGTACACACCAAATTGGTCCACTGAACTTTTCACGATTGTAAAAATAAACAACACGAAACCAGTTACATACCATATAGAAGACCAACACAAACAAAATATTTTAGGAACGTTTTATGAACAAGAGTTGCAAAAAACAAAGTATCCTGGTATTTATTTGATAGAAAAGATACTAAAACGAAAGGGTAACCAGTTGTTTGTTAAATGGTTAGGTCTGAATGAGAATGAAAACTCATGGATTCATAAGAATGCTGTCTTATAACCTATAAAAAGATTGTGTCATAAGAACATTTTCATTCACATAGAACCAATGGAAGGAGGTGGTCTCATCAACAAAGTAATAAATAATTTACCTTTTGAGCTGCATTTACCAGGTTATAATTATTGTGGACCTGGTACAAGATTACGAGAACGATTATTTCGTGGCGACCGAGGGGTTAACGAATTGGACGAAGCTTGTAAGCAACACGACATAGCCTACAACAATAGCTCTGACTTAAAAGATCGTCATAAAGCTGATTTAATACTTGCTGAAATGGCTAAAAAGCGAATTAAATCTAAAAACGCCAGTACAGGAGAAAAAATGGCTTCCTGGATGGTAAATAAAGTTATGAAAACAAAGGTAAAGTTGGGTGCTGGTGTAAAAAACTTTAAATCTGTTGTAACTAAAATACGCACTGAACTAAAGAAACTGAAACCTAACAGTGATGAGAAAGCAATCAAAATTGCTTATGCAGTTGCAAAAAAATATTTTGTTAAAAATAAAATTCGGCTGCCGCGTGTTATACCCATACCCAAGACTGGAGGGATATTACCATTGATTCCAATATTTGCCGGACTATCAGCCTTCGGTGCTTTAGCAGGTGGTGCTGCAGGTATTGCAAAAGCAGTAAACGATTATAAATCAGCAAAACAAAATCTTCAAGAATCTGAACGCCACAATAAAACTATGGAAGCAATAGCACTAGGAAAAGGGTGTTACTTAAAACCATATAAAAAAGGCAGTGGTTTGTTTCTAAAAGCTTCAAAAAACTAAATAAAAGGCTGCCCAACCGCGCTCTAACCGATGTAGATATTTTAGAACATTCTAGTGTTATACCATATTTTAGAGGTGTTTACATGAGAGATAGACTACCGAATAAACCTAAGCGTATAGAATGCGGTATTATTAATTTAGATGATCATCAAAATCCTGGAACACACTGGGTAGCCTATGTAAAAAATAACAATTATTGTGAGTATTTTGACAGTTTCGGTGATTTAAAACCACCGACAGAATTATTAAAGTACTTAAGTCATAGAGAAGTTTTTTATAATTACATGAAGTATCAAAGTTACGATACAGTGAATTGTGGACATTTATGCATTCAATATCTAAAAAATTTTTGGAAAACACATTTAAAGTGATAGAACACTAAATTACCATCAGTAGCACAATGTCTTTTACGCTATCTATATCTAGCTCTACTCCGATGACAACCACACATTATTCGCCTGCCTTAGAACTAAATGGCGAATATGAATGTGGGCTGTTGTATTTTTCAACATTTAATTCTATACCTAATATTGACAATTCTAACAACAAATTATATTTCGGTGAAGATGAAGTCATTGAGATACCAGAGGGATCGTATGAGCTAAGTGATATAAGTGATTATTTGGAACAGAACATGAAAGAATGTTCTTTCAAGTTAATTTGTAATAACAATACTCTAAAGACTTCTATCATTTGTTCTAAAGACATACATTTTGAAAAAAGTCCGTTGCTTGCAAAAGTGTTTGGTTTTAACAAAATTGTGCTGAAAGCTAATATATTAAATGAATCTTCTCATCCTGTCAACATTCTTTCGACTACCGTGCTGAGGATCGAATGTGATATCATAAGCGGATCATACACTGACGGAAAACCTAGTCACATAATCCACGAATTCCCTCCAAACGTGCCACCTGGTTATCGAATAATTGAAATACCGAAAAATATAATTTATTTTCCAATTAATCAAAACAGTATTAGCTCGATCACTGTCAAAGTATTAGATTCAAACAATAATTTAGTAAATTTACGTGGCGAAGATATCCAGTTATATTTTCATGTTAGACTAAAATGATTGACTTTAATAAAAACTCATCAGCAACAGTGAATCGGTCCATTTCAAGCCGCAACATCATCAAAAGAAGACCTAAAGTGAAGTTGACGAAGGATAACAAGAAATTTCTTAAATTAATTGGGTTATTAAAATGAGCATTCTTAACATAGCAGATTCTCCACGTCTTGATAACACCATCGAGAGTGTAGAATACCATTCATACAAACCCTATGTGAATAGTTTTCGTGAAAATGATGAGATACGGATACCTATTAACCAACAGGATCTGTATGTTTTACCTTCAGCCAGTACTTTGTTCATAGAAGGGAGCATTCTTGTTACTAAACGTGATACAAAAGCAATAGTAAGTAAGGTGCATTTTACAAATAACCCTGCATTATTCTTTTTTCAAGACATTCGATATGAGCTAAATGGTGTAGAAATAGATAAAATAAAAAATGCAGGCATTACTACAACTATGAAATCTCTTGTTTCAATGAATGATAATGAATCAAAGATGGCTAAGTCTTGGGCCTGGGATATCGATGGAACCACAAATAAATTGTCTGGAAAATTTTCAGTTTCCATTCCTTTAAATAAAATACTTGGGTTTGCTGAAGACTATAATAAGATTATTATGAACTGCAAGCATGAATTAATATTACTTCGTAATAGCACAAACCTTAATTCTGTAAAGTTGGAAGCTGGTGAAGTTATAAATTATATTGACATTAAACAAATTAATTGGCGCGTTCCACATATAAAAGTATCCGATCGCGAGCGACTCAATTTGCTTAAATATTTAGAAAAGGATCGCACAATTAGCATCATATTTAGAAACTGGGATCTGTACGAGTACCCATCACTTCCAAAAACTACAAAACATACATGGGCAATTAAAACATCTTCTCAAATAGAAAAGCCTCGATACGTGATTGTAGGGTTACAAACAAATCGTATGCGACAACTTGACAAAGATATGTCTCAGTTTGATCATTGTCAGCTACAAAACCTTAAAGTATTTTTAAACTCATGCTACTTTCCATATGAAAATCTAAATATCAATTTCGATGATGATAAGTACACATTAATATACGAGCGCTACGCTAATTTTCAACAGTCTTATTACGGCCGTCGTCCGGAACCTTTATTAAGTTACGAAGACTTTAAAACCAAAGCTCCTTTATTTGTGATTGATTGCTCGCGACAAAATGAAACTTTGAAAACAGGGCCTATAGATGTTCGCATTGACCTTGAAGCTGTTGTAGATTTTCCTGAAAACACGACGGCTTTTTGTTTGATTCTAAACGACTGTATCATTGAATATAAACCTTTGACTAATATCGTTAAGAAGATATCATGAATCCGGATTATGTTATAGTTGATTTACAGGGATTCAAAGATTCCTACAACTCTTTTATTGTTAAAGAATTTGCACTTGCTACGAAAGATTATACCCAAGTGTTTTTAGTTAAACCACCCCATCCATATTGTAATTTACCAGAAAAAGAAAAAAAACAAGTTTCATGGATACAGAGGCAACGCGGTATATTTTGGAGTGAAGGTTACATGAATTTACATGAACTTAAACGTGTTGTTATACCTTTTTTAGCTAAAAAGAAAGTTTTTGTTAAAGGAACGGAAAAAGCGAAATGGTTATTTGCTTTATGTTTAGGTAACTGTCAAATTATAGATATTGGAGATGAGGGTTGTCCTAGTTTTTTGCGATTGAATCAGCTTTATAATAATGATGCTAACTGTTCATTTAATTGTGTTTATCATAAAAAGCACTGTGCATTAAAAAATGTAGTTTTAATAAAGACGTGGTTTACTAAAAATAATATGCAGATTTTTAAATTTAATGATATTGGCGGTAAAAAGGAGGATAAAATATTAATAAATCAAGAAAATAAAACTAGATCTAGTAGTTATGATTCAAGCAAGGAAGGTTACGATTGGGTCGAAAATTGTTGTTGCTAATAATAAAATCTTGTCTAATTTAATTGTATTAAGTATTTTTTGCTGTGTACTGTGTTAAGTAATATTAATTTAAGATAAGGTATGTACCTAATACTTAGTCATAGATAATATAATACTATACTTAGCTAAATAACTACCTATTGTTTTTTTAAATAAATTTTATCAATTACTAACATTTGTTTTATTAATTATCTGCCTACCTACCTACTTAGGAACATAATAATAAGCCATAATTTAATAAGAATTCATGTTTATTTCATATTTAAAATTGAAAACAGTATTAATTATAAGATTATATACTTATTTAGGAGCTACTTATTATAACACGGCATCATCACTTAATTTTTTTGAAATTTTATTAATTAAATGTTGAGCATTGTCCATTATGTCGTCGATACAGTCCGTCATCACATATTGAACGCGAACACTTTCGTTGAACAAATTTCTCACGTCATCATGGTCATAGATCTGAATTTTCAGCATGCGACGCCCTCTTCTGCCAATATTGGTAATGACATAGGACATCGCATCTTTTTTAGACTTCTTCTTCGTCCTTTTTTCAAAAGCGGATGTGGCTTCAGCGAGTTTCTGTTCTGCTAGCTCAATGTTTCGCTTTCTCTGCATTTCTGCTGCAAATTCATCGTCCCAAGCTGCTGGATCCTGCGCACATGGTAGACTATTGTAATATGTCTGATCAGTATCCGACATCATGACCTGTAATAATGTATTAAAACTTTTAGTACATAAACACATCACAAACAGATTCTTACGTGAACAAAGAAAGCAAAAATAACAATTTTTATGAAAATAAACAAGTCAAGTAGGTACTTACGTAAAAGTGTAGATAAAATTTAACTTGTTGAGTAGCGCACGACCGATCACTGGTCTTGATATAGATTTAATGGTTATTTAAATCATACATTATTTTTATTGTTGTCCTGTGCTGGCTATGGTGTCATCTTGCTTACATAGAATGGATCTATTTGATACCGCCTAACCGCTTGCTAAATAAGTATTTTAGAGTAAAATTAATAGCGCTTCCAAGTAAATCAAAATCTTTCTTAGTAAGTACATTATAAAGTTTATTTATACTTGTAAATATTAAAAAGGCATCTACAAATCAAATTGAATAAGTAGGTATAATTATTTCTAATAAGACGTGTTAGATTACATTACATGTCCTTTGTTCAAGTTCAAACTTGATTTCTAGTTCCGCTTATCATAACTCTATAATGCTATACACATAATTTAAAACGCTGACTGAAATAAAAACCACTTCTTAGAAAGATAGCAATACTTACACAATCCACCTCGATGCGATTGAAATATAATACCTACGGTGAACTCATTATCAGGTTAAAACTTGAAAAATTCTGAATTTTTGGTTAGATTTATGTTGGTGCCTACTAACGACCTCTACCTATACAACATTTATTATAATTATTATGAATGATATACTATAACAACTACCTACAGGACATTATAATGTAGGTACTATGATCTATCCAAATAATAAACGCTATTACTTATATCTCAATCTGCTTCTTACTCAATTCGCATTATAGGCAATATTATGCTGCAGTGACATCTTTAATTTTAAGCAATGAGCTTAAAATCGAAGTTTAGTGAGACAACCCATAGGTACCTAATCAATAATCAAACAATCATAATAAACGTTTGGATTTTGAGTAGGTAGCTAGGCACTTAATTAAGTACGCGCTGATGTGACTCTATTTAGATAATAGCAGGTACCTACTTGCATTCATAAAAATACTTAATGATATACATAAGTACATAATATATTGATATGAATTGACACAAACTTGTCGTGTCGCTTTAATAGCTCTTGATTGTTTCTATCATTAATCGAGTTCTAAAGGTGAAAATAATGATTACCTGCCTAATTACCTAATTATAATGGGTAGGTGTTGATCATAATAAATAAAAAACATACATCAGCGTAAGGTAAGTATTCATTTATTTAACTTTAAAATTATAAGTAAGGGTTTTACATTTATATAACTAAAACTGTTTACGTTTAATACATCTTATAATAATAATATTCATTGAAACATTGAATCTCACCTAAATTACCTAATAGTTACATAAGCATTATAGCTAATACCATCTTGAGAAAGTTCAGTTTATTCTTATAATAAAAAACAGTAGGTACATTGTATTTAAGGATAAGTAATATTTACTTAATTAACCCAAATTACGATTTTAAAATAAATGTACTGCCCCAAGATTTGGTAGTAATCCTATCTTTAGAAACACAGCGCTTATCATCGTTTCCAGAGAGAGCAATTTTATGAATACCTTTTGTAAATATTTGATGTTTAATAGATTTAAACAAAACATTTTTTTTGCGTACAATGCTTTCATTAAAATTCACATTCTTGTATTCAGATATGTCAAATTTACGTACAACACTTGTTTTGACTCCTTTAGCTTTTTTTATTGTATGAGTTTCAGTTTTAACGCAATATAACTTTGATCTCAAACCAACAAAATCAGTAATTATTTTTCCGCCCATTTCATCCTTAAATAAACCAGGTATTTTTTTGTTTATTATTGGCAGATCATACTGGTTTTTTTGATCATAATTACTAGTGTCAAAGTGATCAAGAAAATTATCTTTTAAATCTTGATAAAAGTCTGGCGTGTCCAACAAATAAATAAAGCTGTCGGTGTCGGTGTAACATAATTGAACTCGATCATTGTAAAATGGTTTTATAACATCGTAGTGGAAATTGTACATGTGCACTTTAGATAATTCTAAAACAGAAAAACCTATGTAAATAGGTTTATCAAGGATTACTCGATCGGGTTTCATTTGAATCGCTACTAAGTTATCGGTGAAAACTGATGCGCTATGAAAATATGGGCTAGCTATCAGCTTGTTAGCGCTTATTCGTTTTTTGGTTATATTATCATCGTCAGCCCACTGATTGACAAGATGAACGTTTACTCTCATTTCGTTGTTTTCGAGAGTTTTGCCAAATACACTGTTATTTAAGAGTTTAAAAAAGTCTTGTTCAAATGTCGATCTAGCTTTTTGACGGAGCTCAGTGTTAAAATCAATGTATTGTTTCAGATAAGAACTTTGTTTGAATGCAATCACTCGATGTATTTTCCGTAACTCTAGGCCGTGTTTTAGACATGTTTTTAGATGTATGTAGTGGATTACGTACTCATATTTATTGTACAGATTGGGAACGAGTTTATTGCTCTTCCCACCTGGTGGTGTACATTTTTCAGGGCAAAATGGTAAGTCATTATGCATTGCATGTAAGTTTTCCGGATACACTAAATCAACTTCAAGAATATAACCTTCATCCGCATCATCAGATATTGACATTACGTTTAATCTGTTGATTTCAGGTTGACCTAAAAATCTGAAATTCGATAAAGGAAGGGACTGACACATGCTAAATCCATACAGATTATTACAATCCAAATATACTATAAAAGTATCTTTTTGTATTGGATCATAATCAATCATATGTGCGTTATTTGATCGTCCCATACGATGCGTACACACACAAACGCCACCCCTAATGCCTTTTTGTATCATGCGTAATATCGATAGATCGCTAATGAGTTCAAGTTGCACCCCTGTCTTTAATAGCATCGCGTCAAATGACAAACTGGGGGCAGTCAGATAAAATGCTGGATCTAACTCATAATGATTTTTACATGTTTTACGAAACTTTTCAAAAATATCTGTCAAAAGCAGAACATCCGTTTTAACATACAAGTCAGTATATTGTCCTAAATTTTCTATATCAAAATGTGACCACACCAACAGCGCATGTTTATAATCATCTTCAGATATGTTTGTGTCGTTCAAAGAGCTGTAAAACTTTTCTTGTGACGGTAAACTTTGTTCTTCATAACATTTCCAATTCGACATGTACTCGTAGGGATAAACTCCTTTACGAGATAATAATTCTAATTGACCTGTATCCGGAAAATGGTTTTGCATATGCACAAAATCGTTTGGTGATAATGTTTTAGCTAGTTTATCCAAACTTGCACTTAAAAACTTGTATGAATCAACGAAACGCAACGGTATATACTCCTCCTCCGAAACGGGTACAAATTTAGTAAAAGAAATGTAACTTTCTTTAGTTTTTGGTATAACTTTAATTGAACCCGGTAATTCTCCTAATTCCTTTATAAATAAGTGGCAGTCATAACCTGAGAGGTTATGAAAAAATATTGGAATAAATTTAGGAATTTTGTGATTCAAATTGCACTGTTGATGAGCCGCACCTCGATATTTTCCTGTTAAATGACAATGATCGCGTACTTTACTACCCCACGTAAAATGTTTGCAAATATGACACCGATTAGTTGAATTATAGTCTTCAGAATCAAGCTCATTGAAAATCATCGGTGCAGCTGTATTTAATATTTTATGTATATTCGTTACGTCATCACATAGCGAGGCGATAAAGCGTGTAACACAATCCTCTCCTCGATAACTTACGAACCGATTATGAGTCTCATCTAATTCGCAAACAATATTATAGGCAAATGCGACAGGTATGTGTTGATGCACATCGAAAGTACTGGCACTGTCAGGGTCAGGTTCACAGCCTTGCACAGGAAGTAACATAGTTTCAAAGTCCGCATAAATAACGAACGGTACATCTTGCTTGCGATTATAGTTTTTAAGCCTTTAACATAGGCCAAACGCGTCTTTTTAACTAATCATACTGAAGAACCTATGAATTCTACAGACATGAAAAAAATATCACCAATAAGATCATTCTGCACCTGTACTTATCAATTGAACAAAATATTCGATTACTAGGTACATTATGAATAAAAAAAATACTTTTAGAACGCCTTTCCAGTCACACAGTGTACAATGCCGCGTAAAGGAAGATTGCGTCATTAAATATTTTTACACCCTCGGATAGGAAATTTAAAAATATACAAGCTCATTTGATCATTTTATTTTTAGAGCCAAAATTAAGTCTGTTTAGTAATATTTTGCGTTATTTTGCGGCGAGCCAAGGGCGAGGCCCTTGGCGGCGCGTGAGTTAGTCTGCCCCGGCATGTGCCAACGGGTGGACGCGCTGCTGTTTTATATAAAATATTTTAAATGTTTTTCTTATTTGTAAGAAAATTATCAATTAAACAGCCAATAAATAGGTATCGACTATACAAAAAAGTCAGTTTTAGAACCATTTGATTAGTTCTTAGTGACTTTAATGTCAGTAAAAGTATTTGGAACAATAATAGATCGTATACACAGAAGGTCAGTATAGGTATTTTAAACTTTTTTGGCAGGGTAGGGTTCCAGTCGAACTAAATTAGCGTTAGGCCTCCCATACACGTTACATTTTATTGATCAATCTTTGGGATTGATCAATTTTATTGATCGTTTAGGGTTAGTATTGGTCAATGTTTTTCGGTTTACAGTATGGAGAAAACATTGACTTAAGTGGTCTCGTCAATTTTATTGATCAATAAAATTACCGTGTTACCATCACCAGTTATCAGCTTCTTCAAAAATGGTTCGGTTTCATTACGTCGTAATAAATAATCACAGATGAGTACACGGTTCATTAGGTTTCTTTCAGTGAGCTCGTGAGAGACCCAAATATCGAGCTTTTTTGTGTACCCAGTTTTTTTCAAATGCTACGCAATGCTGTTCCTCAGCTACGTCGTAACTATTGATATGCCGCTCTTGCTCCACTTTTTTTTAAAAATGGCATCCATTTTATCCGTAATAGGGCGACCAGAGCGAGGTGCATCTTTGACATCAAAATGTCCGGATTGAAAACGCTTAAACCAAATTTGTGCTACTCTCACAGACACTGCACTAGGTCCATAAACATCGCAATTTTTTTTCGCGGCTTGCGTTTCATTTTTACCTTTTTTGTCATAGAATTAAAAAAAAACAGGAGTGAGTTTTGATTGACATCGAACTGACGTACAGCAATGGCGGACACCACAGAATTCCCACTAGTATAATTTTACAGCGCGTGCCCGCCTAGTTGTTTCTTGCTCCCACACGAGGTGCTGCCTGAATAAGAACGTCTCCCAAAATTTTGGGTAAATAATGGGTGATTGCGTTAGCTCTATCTATAGAGTAATTTACTTTGATACCTAAAAATTATGTTTTACCAGTGTTCATTGTTTCAAATTTATTGTAAAAACTAAAACGCAAGGTCAGGTGGGGTAAGTGAAACGAAGGAGTACCTAAGTGAAACCCTATCGTAATCAATAAATCACGCAGTTTAGCTCTATGCTATGTGGCGAAATGGTTTCAATGCTCTAACACACGCGTCACACAATCTTTCTGCTAGGTCATATAATAAAAAGAAATCTGTAAGTTTACAGAACACAACTCGGTTGATGCCATGAAGCAATTTAATAGTGTTTATGTACATTTTTACACAAAAAAATGCATGAAAGGGCGCGTAATGTGCTGTTAGTATTTGCAGTCACAGACGACACAGGTAATAAAATCAATCAAATACCTACTACATTACAAATGTCATTGTAAATGTCCGATGGGCGAAAATCGCGTATTTCACATCAACAGCTGGAAGACGTCTAGTGCTGAACACAGGCGTGCCCATAAAACGCCATTTTAGACGCTGATTATAGAGAGGTTAGAGGTTTGCCATAATCACCTCGCTTGGCAAGTGGCTTGTCATCGCAGAAGATTATAATGTTCCAAAGAGAGTGCTACTGCCCATTCTCTGGATAGCCCCTTAGTCTGTTCTTAACGGCACCCACAGAAAGAGATGGAGATTCTGCGCTTATAAAGTGCTATAAAGATACTATGCAGCTATTATTATATAAGTAGGATAATAATTGCGGATAACAGATAATAAAAACAAAACTGTCAATATAGTCACCTACAAAATAATCAAACCCCAATGTCAACCTACCGTCAGAATATTGAATCGGAACGTTTCTGTCAAAATCGTGAACCATTTTTAAAGTGATGTTTCATTCATGCAAATTGAATTTTCAGAAATTATTTTCTTGAAAAGTATTTATTGCCGTCATTTGCCATTTCAGATTAAGGCTTTCTATGTGTAAAAAATTAGCGTCCTAGCAGAATTCACAAAGTGGACAGATGTGCAAGTATGTTTCACTTACCCCCTCTGACCCTAAATATAAAATGATATATTTTACTTTATTTATTTATTTAAGCACAAAACAAATTACAATCGAAAAAATAAGTGAAATCAAGCAAATAATTAGCTACTATACCTACAATAAGATTTATTCCGACTTATAAACTATTTGCAAATCAACATGGTACCTAGCTGGTTTTATGGGAAATTAAAAAGCATAAACTGGCAGTACCTTGACAATGAAATTTTTTGGTTATGTTTGGTTATTTTATTCATGAATTAATCATTTAGCTGTTTTTCTGTTAAGCTGAGGACCTGTTATTACATGAAATGTAACGCTGTATTTATATTTTTCACAATAAACTCTTCTAAAAGGGAAAATAGACAAAATAATGTCTACTTACTTGTGAAATATTATTCCTTCATGTTTACGCCTCAGTACGACTTCTGCTGCATAAAATGCTGCATTCACCTACTGCACACACATTATTTCTCAAATATTTATTGCGTTAATCACTATTTCAATTGGATTATTTCACAAGAAATCACAATATTAAAAAAAAATTGTTAACCTGTTTGGCTTAGATCAAACGAAGCCAAATAAAAAACCCGGTAACGGTGACAAGGACCAAAGATATTGCGTTCATCTTTTTTTTGCTTAGTACCGAACGTATAGCACTATCTTTGTTGTCCATGAATGACGTCATATACTTCTGGGCCCTGGCGGACACCTAAACATGTGTGACGGATTAAAAAATTGCCATGTGAAGAAAATTACCCGAAACCGGCCAAAAAAAAAGATCTGACGTTGGTGTGACTTTTTGTATGACCAAAAAGCTACGCGATCTTGTAACAGAGTAGTCAAAATTTAATAACTTATGTCATTTTATTTTTCATCCCTCAGGGTTAGTCCTATTTGAATTTGTAAAAAACTATTACGACATAAATATATATATATACTTTTACACGCTATTAATGCTATATTTGCTCCGTTTCAGTATGAAAATGGAACCCGTATAGGATTATTTTGTTGTGTATCTGTCTGTCCATATTAGATTCAACTTATAGGATACCTACCTACTTTACGATGACCTAGAGCTGGTGTGCATTATTTATCGTACAGGCTTAGAGTCAGATGTTGCCAAAAGATTACTAAATTTTTAATCCTAGCGGTAATTTCATGGTGTACGATAGTACGGCGAGCTTCGGCAGTGCAGTCCTTGCAGTTATACCTGCGCGATGTAATCCATACACTACAATAAAACATCGTCAGCAACGAAGTTGACGCCACTCCATATTATCCTTTATGCTATAGGGGAGAGGAAGGGAGAGCGAAAAAGATAGGGGAAAAGGATGAATGTATGATGGTAAACAGAGGCGCACCTGCCTCCATTGAGGCTTTTCCTCTCCCATTTCTTTCTTCCTTTGGATAGGGCTAGGGCGTAAAACTAACTAACCGGGTCGGGTCTGTTAGTCAGTCAATAAAACTGTTTATTTCGCACAAAGAATTACAGCCAGGCTTTTGCTGAAAATGTTTTATGAACACATCACTCGTATTTTTCTACTTTAATTTTGAAATGAAACTTGCATCTTCCATTATGTATATTTGTTATTTATTATACAAACTTCCAATACTAGTAAGTGTCATATGTCTTGACGCCACTGCTGCTCAACGGGAATTAACTGCTTTTTCGACATTTTCGTAATGGCTGGACTCCCCAGCAAACTCAATTTTCTTCGAGCGGAACCATCCATGATTGGCTGATGGTACCAACACTACCAACCTATCAAGTATCAACCAATCATGGCCCTTCTGACAGTTTGCCAACCAAAAAAGTCAAAAACACGTCTTAATTTGTAAAAGTAAGTATCTATTAATACATTTCATGACACTTTACTTTTTCTACGTTATAGAAAACCTGCCCAAATATGCACGATTAGTAGGTCCATTACAGGTAAAATATTTATTAACCTGAAAAAGACCAACACATGCATAATATGCATAATGGAAATATGCATTTGCATATAGTCAGTTCTCTAATTATGATCAATATAGGTGAATAACTTGTATTCGAACACAATTTCGTCATTCTCCCATACTTCCGGGTAATTTGCAAGTTTGATTGTTGGCAACACTAAGCTGGTTTTGTGTATTGATTGCATCTCAATAATTTTATCGAAAAGGCAAAAAATTAGTGGAATAATAACAAGCTTACTTGTGAAAAGTGATCCCTTGAGTTTTTTTTATCAAACTACTATGATTCCGACAACTTTTCGCAACGCAAGACAGCATTTTATAATTTTTTTTCTTGGGCGACGTCCGTAGCAGTAATGGCAGGCGATAGACTTCCTATGATGTGAGTGTGTGCGTGTCCGCTTGTACTTATTAGCGTTCCGACTTCCTAAGGGTACCTCGGTTCGGGATCAATTGGGACTCCGTCCTTCTTTTTTTATTAGGTCCATGTTTTTTGTAGTAAAATTTTAAAATGTATGGAGTTTCTTCATTAGATTCACTCATCTTCACAGTACGAAAAACAAATAAAAATCACACATTTTCCTAATTTGAATATGGAAATATCTTCTTTAAAATTTAAACTTTTAATGATAAAACCAGCCAGATACAAATAGTACAGCCAAAGAAATTTTATTACAAGTTCATACTTACTATAATGCGAAAAGACTTTTTCCCCAACCTAATAATATGAGTTAAAGTCACAAAAGTTTAAAAAGTGTTACGATTGATTGTATTTTGTAAAATATATTTTAAAAACATCTTGCTTAATTTTATTTATTGACACATGGTCAGTATCAGGATCCGTATCAGGGGTTCCATGTTCATATCTCTAACTGCAGGCGTGGATCTATCGGGCGAGGAGAATGAAAACCGAGCTTTGCACATAGAACATTATAATCTTCAGTTTTTTTACAATAATTCGTTCAAATACGATTGCGAATACAATAAAAATACTCCAATCAATAACCACGATACGACACTCCACCGAACACGTAATGCGCGAGCGCGATGCAAACGGATTAACCACTCTCCTCATAATGGTGGCTATCCGTCCTGTCCCGCGCCTGTAGCACACTAGCGCCCGGAGTTGTGTCAGAGTGGAGAAACGTCAGCTGTCAAACGCCAGCTGTCAACTGTCAGCTATCAGTAACGTTCCTTGCCACTCTAAAATAATCGAAGCGCCGTCACGGCCAGACTGACGTTCGCACGTCCTCGTGCGTCTGGTCGTATCCTTTCTCCAGTTAATCTGCAAACAATAAAACACAACTGGTGGATTCATCGTTTTACGTTCGTCCATCACTGACACGTTATTTCTGGGCTAACATTCAAATCTGGGATAATATCTCAACATCCATTCGCTACACCACAATACCAAACCCTGTACTAGCTGTTTGACCAGCCATCATCTCTTATGATGACATGGACCGGACAACCCACCCGTCATACCATGACACGAAACACTGGACCGGACAACTGAACTCAGGCGTCCCTTCGACCAGCCATCATCTCTTATGATGACATGGACCGGACAACCCATCAGCGTCCCTTCGACCAGGCCTCTTCTGATATTCACTCAACAACAGCATAGTGGCCTGATCCGGAACATCGACCTGCATAAGCCAGTCCCTTAGACCTTCCACTAGCTGCACACATCAACACTGTACATAAAGACATCGACTCCCACGAGCCAGTCCCGTATACAAGTCCACACAACACGACCATATAAAAGTCAACCCAGGGTGATAGCTATTATCAGAATTAACATGGATTACACATAGAGTAGTTAAGTGAGAAGAACTTACAATTTTGCTATTCATTACGCTCAGAGACAGAGAGGGTTTCAAAGCTAGCATTCATAGTGCGCGAACTAAATACCGAAACTGTATCACTATCATCATCACCTTTTAACCTCTTGACCTTGGACCGCCGTCTCGGTCTCCTCTACGTTGTTAATTAAGGAAATAGCTGCCTCTACTGCTCTACCAGACCATCGCAGCCTCCGGGTACCACACGCATATTCCCATGAGCTTACATGTAAGTTTGGCTAGACCCATCAATGTCTTTTAATTCCTACCTATCGTTAACCTAAACGCGAGTGTCAATACATAGGTCTTTAATGTTCTCAGTAATTTGGACTGCCTAAGCTCACTACGTTTCATAAGGACGAAATCGCCCTACGTGAAGAGTTCTACTGGTACTCTGCCACGATTAAATGGCTTTGCTTCTGCTTCAGCTGCCTTTACAAGGCTTTCAATTGCATTTTTTTGGATGGTGTCCAACTATAAACGAGGCTCAGGTTCTGACGGCGATGAAATACTAGACATACCTACCTACATAATGACTGCGATCGTATACCGAATATTAGTTGCGTTCGCGTGTAACCCGTTAGCCTGTTAATCTGGAACTTGTGCTGTTCAGTGCCAGCTGCACCTCGGGAAGTCCGTCACGCCACAAACCATTGGGAACATTTTCAATTATCGTGAGTAGGCTTTCCAAGGTCCGCATTACCCACTCTACCCGGTCATTAGTCCTATTAAAGCCAGTAGCGATGGGATGGAGTTCTATGCTGCGATCACTATAGAATTGTTTGAAGTTTGCGCTTTTGTAGATCTATTCTGATTTGCGACGATGCGTTTTAGTGCACCGAAAAAGCAAACAACTTTTCTTGAGCATTGATAGCCCTAGCGGCATAGAGTGAAGATATTTACTCAAGAACATAACTGACTAACTGCTAATGAGACTCTTGCTACTGAGCTTCCCTGTGATATCGACACGACTAGTATGCCAAGGTGCGGCAACTTTGGGATGGTCCAGGCGAGGTATCTAAGATAGGATTCCGCGATAATAAGTCAGCATGTTATATGTCCTATTTGTAAATTATGTCAAAATCATACCCCCGTAGGAAGAAATCAGATCTGTTTTTGATATAAAGGCTTTGAGGGAGTTGCATCGCAATCAGTAACTACTTTGAAATGTCCGTACGTGTAGTGTCGAAAGTTCGCGACGGCGCGAACAACTGCCAGGGTTTTTATCTCATTATGAATGATACCGAGATGCTATCAATGTCAATGTCAGTCGTTCGTTGGCTAACGTATAACACTACATGAAGCACAATATCGTCTTCTCTTTGTATTAGAATTGCGCCATATCTTTCTGAGCTTGCGTACGTAGCAAGTCCTATACAAAAATCATGACTAATAATTGTCAGGACCAGTTCTGAGGTAAGTATTGCTACGAATTATGTGGATGTCGTCGTGTGTTTTTGTCCACATCATCGGAACCTTCAATGCCTTTAACAGTACAAGGTACGTATAACTCGGTATAAACCGCCTAAAGTAGGACGCCAGTTCTAAGATTTGCCTAACATTAGTCGTGGTTTTAGGAGTAGGAACATAAACCAAAGCTTGTATTTTCTTAGGATTCAGAGTGAATCTTCAGTTCTGATGACTTACCCGTGATAACCCATCTAGCTTTTCATAACTGCACATTCCCTAATGTTAAACGAGAAACCTACATCGAAGTGCTTTTAATGCTAAGTCTAAATGCACATTTCCTATAGTTAAACGAGAAACCTACATCGGAGAGTGCTTTTAACGCTATGTCTAAACGAAATAACATAAAACGTCTTCACGGTCTAATAGGTAACCTAGAGCATTGTTAATGTACCTTTGGTACACGGATGCCTGCCGCATTCCGCCCACCAAAGGGCATGCATGGCCAAATACTCGTATTGACCGTCCGGGGTCACAATTATGGTTTGCGCTATGCTGTCTCCCTCTGGGTGTATACGTAAAACAGCAGTCGTACGCGTCGTGTAGATAATATGCCGTCAATGAAAAATTCGCTATAATTTTTCTAATCAAAGCAGTCTTATCTTCACCCTTTTAAATTAGTGTCACTGTCAAAGCATTAAAATTAAGAAAATAAGGTTTTTCGGGCACATTGACTTTTTGAACAAAGAAAATTTAACCTGATCGAGTGATTACTGTCGATTTGTACGTAATTGTTGTTTCTTTTTAAGAAATCCTCGCCTATGATCACTGGCTCTGTCAGGTAGGTACTATATGAAACAGCACTGGTAGTGAGATGCATTATATGATACATTGATGGGGCTAAGAACCTGTGAAGTACATTCAACATTGTCTCTACCTACACCGTGAGGTATATTAAGTCACTACGCATTGTACCCGGAAACTTCTAGGCAAAGCTACAGGTCACTAATGAGCAAGCATATTCTCTAACCAAAAAGAAAGGAAACGGGCTCACCGGATGATGTAGTCAAGGTACTCCTGGTAGATTTGCGCTCACAGACGTGAACTTCTTCGACCGCCGCTACTCCGCTGTCTCCTTTTCGGTCTGGGCACGCTGATGCAAGATGTCCCGTCTGTCCACACACAAAGCAAGTGATCGGTCTTGTTTTGTCAAAACCCTTCGCTGATGGCGTTTGGTTCGATGTCTTTTCTGCAGCAGCAGGCTCTTCTTTTCGCTTGCGGCAATCGAGCGCTCTATGTCCTGCCGTACCGCAACAATGGCGTGTTCCCGTAAAACGTGGTTCACTGTAACGAGCTCTTTTCGTTTCAATCTCTTGGCTATCATTGGCTTCACATCTTCGCTTCAATGAAATTCCACCGAGAGCTCGAAGAAGTTGAGATCTGGTAGTAAGGTTTTGAGAGTGAAGCTCTCTACGAATCATATCGTCTCTTTGACACAATACTGATGTCACGAACCCAGTAGTAATACCTTCAGCATTTCCAAACGTGGGATCCGTTGTATAATGTTCCACAGATGCATGGCTGCCTCACACGCAGTGTCCTTCGTACTAATTTGAAAACGCAATACTTTGTCGAAATAATCCTGAGGTAACATGGGCTTTGCAAATTTTGATAGCAATAATTCTTTGATTTTAGGCCATTTTAGCTGAGAATCCTGCAACCTGGTTAAGCAAGTAGCGGCTCGTCCTTTCGATGCATGCGTTAGCAATAACAACAGCTCCGTACCTTCTAGCTTTCTGCTGTTGATTATTATTTCGGACACTTTGTACCAACCTTCTATGTCTGCCTCGGTGTCCTCGGCTCGGGGTCAAACCGGATCAGTTGTGTTGTTGCGTTGTTAGTAGGCTGAGGATGAGAGCCTGTCAATACTCTGGATAGCAACGTCTCCATATGATGCAATAAGTTCGGCGCCGATGATCACCCAGGCGTCTCATTGCTGCGATGTGTATTCTCCTCTGATCTTTGCCCTTCACATCCCACTTCTGATATTGACACATGGTCAGTATCAGGATCCGTATCAGGGGTTCCATGTTCATATCTCTAACTGCAGGCGTGGATCTATCGGGCGAGGAGAATGAAAACCGAGCTTTGCACATAGAACATTATAATCTTCAGTTTTTTTACAATAATTCGTTCAAATACGATTGCGAATACAATAAAAATACTCCAATCAATAACCACGATACGACACTCCACCGAACACGTAATGCGCGAGCGCGATGCAAACGGATTAACCACTCTCCTCATAATGGTGGCTATCCGTCCTGTCCCGCGCCTGTAGCACACTAGCGCCCGGAGTTGTGTCAGAGTAGAGAAACGTCAGCTGTCAAACGCCAGCTGTCAACTGTCAGCTATCAGTAACGTTCCTTGCCACTCTAAAATAATCGAAGCGCCGTCATATTTAATGCAAGCCTCCAAAATAATATTTTTTTATGTATACTTAGATACTTTTTTTGATTGTAAATACATACACAGAATACAATACAACACCCAGCACCAGAACAAACATCTATGTTCATCACACAAATGTTTGTCCCAGGTGGGAATTGAACCCACAACCTATAGTTCAGAAAGCAGAGCCATTACCAACTGAGCTATCAAGGCCATCAAAATGGAGCCCTCAAAAAAAATTTCTATACATTATCTTCAATGTACAGATTTGGACCTGTTACAGTTTTATTATAAGTAATATAGATAGATATATTATATAAGTAATAAACCGGGCAGCATAATATTATTATAATAGGTAGATATATTTTTCACGGAGTTTCATCAGGAATTGTTTTAATCTTTGACAAACTCTAGCTCATTGTCAAACCTACGAGTGTGGCGCCCCAGGTGGCTCTTATTAATAACTTTGTGTCCAACGCTCAAGGTCATTGGCGCATGTTAAACTCTTAAATTGAATTACTGATCCCTTTTCAGGTAGAATAGTCACAACACCACCACAGATGTGTTCATTATGTTTCTGATTAGAAGAAAAAAATAATAAACAGTTTTCACAAAAGTATAACTTTCCGTGATGTTTGGTCAATTGATTTCTTACAAGGCGAGACAAGTTTTTAATCAAACAATAATGCGAATTAGTATTATTTTCAAGCAACAGCAAATTAATTCGTTTTTTGTATGTTTTGGAGTCTGACTTGTACAACGGCCCAGTAATAATTTTTTTGTCTTTAAGTCCATACACACATATACTTAAGTCAGGATTATTTTTTTCAAATGTTGAAATGTCTGAGAATGTGACTGGAAAAGATAAACCTTTAATGTTCAATTTATCTTGAAACCTTGGATAAGAAGTAACTCGATCCGGATGTTTGGTAGTGGGATAAAGCGCTGCAATAACGGACCACAAAAAACAATAGTCATCCTTGTTTTGAATATTTAAGCATGCTTTTTTGTTTTTGATAAACTTTGGTAAATCTATAAAGTTCGAGCCTTGCAGTGGATCGTACTTGCATATATTTATTTCGAGGTGACAGTTTTTTAAAAAAGTCCACCCACTGTCTCGCTCTTGAAATTCTTCTACTTTTTTCATGACATAGTCTAATACTTTTGCTAACAGATTATTGATATCATAATTTAAATGAAGCGTAAAATTGTTTGTTGCAAAAGACTTAATTTCGTGCGAATCGTTTTTGAACAAAAGAAAAGATGAAAACAATTCAAAGTTCACTTTAACACTTGTATGAGATTGGATCGTTTGATCAAGGAGCGACTCAATCTTTGTGCGAATAGCGTTTAAAAATGTAGGTATGCAACTAACTTCCTCATTGTCAGCTGCTTTAATTCTATAGCTAGCTATACGGCTGCGAAACGCTGACTGAATTATATCGACGCCGTCAGATAACGGTACAATGCTTTTAATTTTATGTGCATTGCTTCGCATATGACCTACCCATCGCTTATTATCAACTTGTATATTACAAAATGTACAAAAAGGCATTTTTGTGTTTAGTTATTTTACATCAAGTGATCAGTAAAATTTTGGTTATATAAGTCTTCTAATAATAACAATTAAAACGTACAGAACGAAATATTAAAATTAAGACTATCAAAATACGCCAAAGCTAATAAAACTCATTTGATAACTATAAAAAAGATTTTAGGTGCTGTCCTGATACATTGTATCTCATGAACAATATTCAAAATCAACCCTTAATAAAAACGTTGTTCGAATAGAATGTTGGCTCACAGCTTTCAAAAAGCTTGTGAGCTTCTCGCACTAAAGCTTGAAGCTTCGCCCACTGAGGTGAGTCTTCGGCAACCCTGAACGTGGTCCGAACTAAAGCTTTTTTCCACCTATCCTCCGGCACGGTGGATTCCACATCCACAGTGTTGTATACCTTGAGGTCCACGTAGAATTCACCTCCAGTATCTGCGACGCGACGCTGAGATCCGCTGGCCACACGGTTCACGAATGTTGACTTTAATGCATTCTTCACTGCTACTGGCTCCACGACCTCCTCTACATCCGTATCGCCTAGTCCAAATATGTCCACACGGGCTGGCTGCGCCCTTTTGCGACCACTGCAAAATAATAATAAAGTTATTGCATATCTACTTACATATTGAATTTTAGCTAGAAACCTTAAAGTATTATTTGTACCTGTATAGATATCCAAAGAATCACAATATACTAGAAAAATCACTAATCAGGTCATCACAAAAAACGAAGTCGAATTTCAACCGTTCACATAAGAATTAGGTAAATGCTAAACAAAATAACTGATAATTTTATCAATAATGGAAATGTTAATATTATTATGATTACCTTTGCGTGCTGGCAGATTTTCTTTTTTTGGCTGCGGTGCTGCTCGCGCTGCCGCTAGCCTGAGGTGCCTTTTTTTCCTTTTTCTTGTCAGCACTCACGCTTACAATTCCTCTCTCTGATTCCGAGTCAGACCTGTAATATATAAGCAAGATTTAATTACTACACAAATCATCTAAGACGAATTTAAGAGTTATACATTATAACAGGCTGGCTATACTCACTTACATGTTAATGATTTATCGGTGATTTTACAGATGTAGCAGCAGCGTGACAGCTTGGTTTTCTTCGATGACTCACTATATCGCACTGAATCACTACAGAACTCGAAATAATGAAAAAAGTTGGTGTAAACCGATTTTATACGGGAAATATGCGACAATATCAAAAAAGCTTAAGTCGTAAATTAGATCATCGAAATTCAATGCAATTTCTATTGTTGCTAAAGTACTTAAATACTACCATCATAAAACTCATACGTCAATTTTACAGGGAAATTCAAATAATGAACAGTAGTATTTCACCTTTACAAAGGAAAGTGCTGACATAGGTACCTGCACACATAGATACGTAAACTCGTATTTCACATTATAATATTTTGCTATTGTTGACATTTCCATAAATATAAAGACACGGATCTACTTTACTGCTGACATAACAACTCATTCTCGTGAGTCCCGTGAGAAATATTAGAGTGAAGTAGTAGGTACCTATTTCTTTCCCTCTGTACCCAAATCCCTAAAAGGTATACATACAACAACTGAATACATTCTCACTACTGGCCTTATCTCACATCGAGGGAGTATAGACCATAATCTACCATGCTATAAAGGTACGGCGAGGTAATTACGTAAAATTTGCAACAGCAACGCAACAGCAGTAGCATAGCAACAGCAGTAGCGAAGCATACATGCTCGACACCACTAATGATGCATGACAGCAATCATCGCGCAATTTACGCCTGTTGCAAACCTGTTGCGAGTTAGTTAATACGTCCGCAGGTTGATGGATAGAAGAACCAGTCAAGTGCGAGTAGGACTCGCGCACGAAGGGTTTCGTACCATTATCTATAAAAACGAGCAAAAACATCACGTTTGTTGTGTAGGAGCCCCCTTAAATATTTATTTTATTCTGTTGTTTTAGTATTTGCTGTTATAGCGGCAACAGAAATACAAAATAATAGGTATTTTTACTAAATTAATAAATAGGTATCATTTGTGAAAATTTCAACGGTCTCACTATCACAGTTTATGAGATACAGCCTGGTGACAGACGGACAGATAGACAGACAGACGGACAGACAGCGGAGTCTTAGTAATAGAGTCCGTTTCACCCTTTGGGTACGAAACCCTAAAACCATGCTGGGTCTCTCACGATGATTTCATACATCGTTATATGAGCAATTGCAAAAGTTGGTGGGAGTCAAACCTGCCTGCATCTGTTTATGAAAGCCGCACAGGTTACTACTAACCCACACTCGCTACTTGCCTGGAATGTTATTTTCCCAGCGTCAGGCGAGCGAGGGGAGAAGGTCGAAGTGCGCGGGCGCTCGTCTGTCGTCGCTATGTTCGTACTTTTTGCTAACGATGCAAACTCTGACACGGAGCCAGACCAGTTACCTTTTGTAAGTGAAACAGTGTAATTGTTTAAAACATCAAAAGTGCAAGTATGTTTAATATCATATACGGAATTTTATGATATTTTTGGCATTAACAAACTATCTTACGTGTGCGGGGATTTAGTGCAGTACCCGTTTGTGAAATGACAAGTCGATTAGTAAACCTTAATATACTGGAAAATGTGTTGATGAAAATGAATGAGAAAACTTTCTTGGTGCGTTTTATATGCTTTTCCAGCGTCAGCTCTGGGGAAAGAAAAATGAGAAAAAAGTACCCAGTGTTTGATATGATAAGCGAAATTTTAAAAGTGTCTTAGAGCCGAATCAGGTCTCTGGGGATAGTTATTGAGTACCCAGTGTAAGACACGACTAAAATACCTTGTGCAGGAAGTTTTTCTGATCTCGATTTTGGGGAAAGGAAATGTAGTACCCAGTAGTTGATGTGAGACAAATTTTAAAGTGTCTTAGAGCCGAATCAGGTCTCTGGGGATAGTTATTGAGTACCCAGTGTAAGACACGATTAAAATTCCTTGTGCAGGAAGTTTGGCTGATGTTGATTTTGGGGAAAGGAAATGTAGTACCCAGAAATTGATGTGAAAGAAATTTTAAAGTGTTTTAGAGCCAAATCAGGTCTCTGGGGATAGTTATTGAGTACCCAGTGTAAGACACGATTAAAATTCCTTGTGCAGGAAGTTTTTCTGATGTCGATTTTGGGAAAAGGAAATGTAGTACCCATTAATTGACAAGTTCCATTGAACCAAGTTAGGTTTCTGGGGATAGTTATATTGAGTACCCAGCACCAAATAAAATTTCAAATTGATACAGTTTCGGTTATTTGGGTGTTGACACTGGGTCTAGTACTCAGTTGTTGACAAAAGCGACAAATCATTTCACATTACACTGGTAGTATAGTAATCTGTCAAGTTCTGATAATTCCGATATGGTATAGACTGTTTTAGACCAAGTGAGTGAGTGACTAGTTATTTGTACTACGAGGATGCTGAAAGAGAAACTACGTTCTAACATAACAATGTAAGGTTAGTGGTCTAGTTTATTAACTCATCTAAACCTTTTCCTTTTTAGTTATTGGGTATTTTATTCCAACTTGGAGCGAGGAACGAGCGAAAAGTGGAATAGAATGCCCAATAACTACCTACTTTGGACGACCGGATTTTCAGCTTTTGAATCGCATTTTAGGGATTACTTATAGCAATAAAACTCACATAGAAACGCTGGACACAATTAAGTAGGTACTAAACCAAAAAATTAAGTAATTCAATTGACTCAGCCTTGACTTCGGCGGAAGTTCATCTTATATACAAAATTATACAGAAATACCATTCAGAAACTGTGTGATTCTGTGTGGTTCTGTGTGGATCTGATACATTAGATATTTCTGTAACATTTTGTAACAAACTAAGTTTTATCACTTAGGCCCGATTTCATTAAAGTTTATTCCAAGTATACGGCCATTCGTTACTCTTGGAAACAGCTACACAAAAAAACACAAAAAAACAAATAAAACTACGCAAAAAAACGCCATTTTGATTGTATCTAAGGAATAAGTCTTATTCCTTCACAAAATTGGTGGTATAAGGGCTATATTCGCGTAACTCGGTTGTTTTCGGAAAGTGATACCTGGAATAAAATTTGTTCTAGTTTGGTGAAATCGGGCCTTAGTTCTTTAGTCCTATTAAGGCCTTTAGGCTTACTTACCTATATAGTATGTAGATGTCAGTTTTTAATCAATAGTTAAAATGCTCTGTCTCATTTTCTCTCGTGACATTTAATGTCAGCGAGAAGGTGACAGGATATTTTTTCTTATAAGTAGATAAAATATTTAAAAATATCTTTCTACAAGCGCCCATGTTCTTGTGGACCGATGTATTTTTTTTCTATCATTTCATTTATAAATGAATTATAAATAATTAAGTATAGGTATACAAAGTATTATTAGTATATTGTAATTTGTGTTATAAATATTTACGTATTTAAAAAGACTAAGTACAGTTTGTATTTATGTAATGGTCAGGCAGTATTAATAAAAGATTAGTTTGTTTTTGAGTTAAATTTGTAATAGAAAACTTCTCGTATCCATCGTAAAAAGTAGACGACGAAATGTAAATATTATGTAGGTAGGGTAACTAAAAAATGAAAAAATCGAAACACCCGCACAATCACTGCACCGCCTCAACGGTTGCTATTATAGTCTTCGTAGGAGTAATTTGACCGAACATGCCCCCGGGCGTTGGAAGCTAGCCTTTCAACCAGAAGCTTCACTCAGAGGGCAAATCTTGCTAAATGATCTTCTCACGACTCCATTGGAAGTTTTAACATCTGCGACGCGGCTTATTCCGTCTGCACCTGGGTGAACAGCAACAATACGACCTAATCTCCACTTAAGGGGCGGCAAATTGTCCTCTTTGACAACAACAAGAGCGTCAAGCTTCAGTGTGTCGTGGTTTGATCGCCATTTGGTACGTTGTTGCAACTCTCCAATATATTCCTTGCTCCATCTGGACCAAAAGTGCTGTCGCAGCTGTTCGAGTCTCTGGTATCGCGATAAACGACTAACGTTGGAGTCTTCATAGTTTGGTGCAGGAAGGGCAACCAGTGGTCTTCCAATTAAAAAGTGACCGGGAGTAAGCGGCAGAAAATCGTTCGGATCCGTGGATAGTGAAGAGAGTGGGCGCGAATTGAGTATGGCCTCAATTTGAGTTAGCACAGTGTTCAGCTCTTCGTAAGTAAGGTTACAATTTCCCAGAACCCGAAATAAATGAAATTTGATTGCCTTAACCCCGGCTTCCCACAGACCTCCAAAATGCGGAGAGTATGGAGGAATAAAATGGAAGTTAATTCCTTCATTGGCTGCACTATCAGATAACGAGCTGCAGCTGCTCTTTAAAAATTTGCCAAGTTCATTATAAGCACCGACAAACGACGTGCCATTGTCGGAGTACAAGTCGCGGGGTTTACCCCTACGAGATATGAACCTGCGTAAAGCTGACATAAAATTATTACTTGTTAAGTCACCCACAAGTTCAGTGTGAATCGCTTTAGTAGTGAAACAGACAAATATTGCGATATAGACTTTAACCATCCTACAACCACGTCCTTGGCGACTAGCACACGAGATAGGACCAGCGTAATCTACACCTACACATTCGAACGGGTAGCCACCTGAATGCAACCGCGACTGAGGTAAGTTTCCCATTAGAGGTTCTAGAACCTTCCCCTTCATGCGTGTACAGCGTACACATTGGTGGTAGGTAGATTTTGCTAGGTTACGACCTCCTATCGGCCAATATGTATCTCTGATTGTGGTAAGCAATAACTGTGGGCCTGCATGCATTAGTCTGATATGCTCAGATTGAAACAATAGTTTCGAAAAACGATGAGTGGACTGTATGAGTATGGGATATTTCTTATCATAAGAAAATAATGAATTGCCCAGACGACCCCCAACTCGTATTAACTTATTGTCGTCTAGAAAAATATTAAATTTGCATAACCTACTTCTTTTTGGAATAGGTTGATTAATGACTAACATTTTGTACTCAGGGAAACATTCCTGTTGAGAAAGTCTAATGATTAAAATTAATGCAGTTTGCAGTTCATCATGAGTAATAAAATTTGGTTTGATTGGCTGCTTCTTGCAAATGCTGATAAAACGTAGCATATAAGCCACGGCACGCTTTAGTCTTAATATATTTGAAAAACGTTCAAATTCTATAAAATCGTTAGTGTTCACTAAAGAAGCGTGTAAAGAAACTTCAGTGCGAACTTCTGGTAGTGGGTCTACCTCAGAAGTGATAGGACTAGACGGCCACTGTGAACTATCTTGGCTCAGATAACGAGGGCCTGACCACCACAAATCCAGTGACTGTATGTCACTAAAGTCAGCACCACGGGAAATCAGATCAGCGGGGTTCTGTTTAGTGGGAACGTGTCGCCAATTACAGTTACTAGTCTGCTCTATGATTTCTCCAACACGATTTCGAACAAATGGCTGAAGTTTGTTAGGAATCATTTTAAGCCATCCAAGCACAATTGTCGAGTCTGTCCAGAATGTAGTTTCTTTAACGCTGGCTCGAATGGAGGCAATAGCCTTTTCATACAAACGTACTCCTACGAGGGCTCCGCACAATTCGAGTCTGGGTATCGTCATGGACTTTATCGGAGACACCCTACTCTTGGCCATTAATAAACGTACTAGAGTATCGCCATGTGCGTTCGTGCTTCTCACATACAGGCATGCGCCAAAGGCAGATAGAGATGCATCTGAAAATATGTGAAATTCTAGCGTATCGTATGAATCGCACAAAACAAGACGAGGAACGCGTAAATCATTTAAGCGTGGCAAGCACTTCACTATTTCAGCCCAAGCTTTGGTTACGTCTGACGGTAGCTGATCATCCCATGATAATTTGTAGAGCCATAATTTTTGCATAAGTATTTTTATTAAAATAACGCATGGGGATAAAATTCCTAAGGGATCAAAAAACTTACCAATTGAGGCCAATAGACCACGCTTTGTGGTTTCTGTTGAAAGCGAACATTCGATTGAGAAATATAATTCATCAGAGGTAGTTAACCAGCCCAATCCTAAAGTTTTGCTTTGTTCGTTACCTACATTTAAATCAACAGATGAGTTGGCCTGATCCGTCGGAGCGCTTTGGGAGGAAACTAGCTGAGGACAGTTGGACTTCCATTTTCGTAATGGCATACATGCTGATGCCAACATGTCTGTAACCTTCTGCTTGATGTCTGACGTAGCAGCAAGTGTATCTTCACCCGTCAAAAGATCATCTACGTACATATCGTGTAAAATAATCTCAGAGATTTTATGATCAGTACAGTCAAGACCTACCTGTTTAATACATCTAGTTGCCAGAAACGGCGCGCTAGCAGTTCCATAGGTGACCGTATTTAACTGGAACGAGTCCATGGGTTCTGTAGGGTTATCACGCCAAACTATTTGTTGCAAGTGCCTGTCTGCAGGGTGCACCATCACCTGCCGATACATCTTTTCAACATCAGCGGCTAGAACATACTTATGTTGCCTGAACCTAATGAGTATCGATAAAAGGTCATCTTGCACTGTCGGCCCCACCATCTGGATCTGATTGCTCGAAACTTGAGATGTACTGGGTTGACTCGCATTAAAAACTACGCGCAATTTGGTAGTTGAACTACTTTCACGAAGAACGCCGTGATGAGGTATAAAATATGAAACCGATTTAGAATCAATAGGGCACTTAGACATGTGACCCATAGTAATGTACTCTGTCATGAAATCAGTATACCTTTGATGAAATTCCGGTTGGGTTTTAAATCTACGCTCTAATGAAGTGAGACAGTGCTTAGCTCGCGCTAATGAGTCACCTAAAACTTCAGGTGATTGCCTCAGAGGTAACCGAACACAAAAACGACCGTTTTCTAAACGAGTTGTGTTTTCAACGAAGTGGTCTTCACAAAGTTGTTCTTCCTTGGAGAATGATGACTTTCGATTCACTTCTTCAACCTGCCAGAAGCGAGCTAAGATATGTTGACAGTCGTCAACTAGAAAATCACTTTGAGTTGAATCAACTTTTGTAAAGTTACATAATAAGGGAGACGATACATGGCCACTACCTACAGGACCGGAAACTAGCCAACCCAGCCTAGTCTCCCAGAGTACCGGTTTATTGTCTCCGAGTTTAATTTTTTGTGAACCCAAAAGGTCCCAAAATACATTGCTACCTATCACCAAGTCAACGTCAGACGGCTTGAAAAAAGTTGGATCCGCCAACTTAAGATCGTTAGGTATGTTTAATTCATTTAAATTTACTCGACGGCAGGGAATCTTATCCGTGATTGCCGGTAAAACATAGCACGGTAACGTCCGCGAATAATTCTCATTTAATGACTCCATGTTGACGCGACATATTCCTAATGTTTGTGTCATTGTGTTATTTATACCATATATCGGTTTTTCGACGTCAACAAAGGGTAAGTCTAACAAGCGGCTCAGTTTTTCTGTCATAATACAAGACGAGCTCGCACAGTCTAGTAGTACGCGAACAACATGCGCTTGACCAAGCCTGTCTAGTACCTTGACTAAAGCAGTTGAGAGTAATACGTCTTGCTCACACTCCAGAGGCGTATTCATGCATGTAGTCAGCGTCACGTTGGTAGGTGCTGAGCTTGGAGAGGATGACGCGGGAGAGAGCTTACTGCCGACGTCTGTCGTTGACGAGTGATAAGTCGTTGGTTTTTTATTCTCTGCAACGTGAATCAAAGTATTGTGCTTACGTTTACAAATTTTACAGCCATTTTTTTTACAGTGATTAGCGTAGTGACCAGTGCGGAAACAATTGAAGCATACTTTGTATTGAGGTAATAATTCTAGCCTTTGTTCATTACTGAGACTAAGAAATTGAGAACAATTAAATAGTGGGTGCGATCCATTGCATTTTCGGCATGGTTTGAATACCTGCTGACTACCTACTTCAGACCCTGACTGAGAATTCGATACTGAAACCATGGCCTTCAGTTTCATGTTAGAATTAGCATTCTGACTACATTTGGTACCACGGGACATTTCTAAAGTCTCTAATAAGTCAGCTCGGTTTCTAATAAATTCGAGAAAATAACTAAGTGTTATTCGCTGATTTTTATCAAACCTACCTTTACACTCTTCCCATTCACGAAACGATTTCTGATCAAGCTTCAGAGTGACGATGTGGATGAGAAGCGTGTCCCAATGCGAGACAGGCTCACCCAGTGATTCTAACGCACGCAAGTTCTTGTTAATTTGGTCAATCATTCGCTTAAGGCTGGCAGATGATTCATTTTTAATTAAATCTAAGTTAAACAAGGCGGTAACATGATTTTGTACCAGAAGGCGTTTATTATTAAAACGCTCACATAACAATGCCCAAGCCATAGAATAGTTCATAGCAGAGAACTCAATCGACTGAATTACGACAGCCGCGGTGCCTTCAAGGGAGGCTCGCAAGTAGTGAAACTTATTTATATTGTCAATCTCCTCGTTCGAATGTATAAGACTCGTGTAAGTATCACGAAACTCAAGCCAGTTATCGTAAGAACCACCAAATTTAGGTAACTGAATAACAGGTAACTTAACAAGTCTTTGATGCTTTGGTGAACATTGCTCGCTACCTAACGTTACGTTTGCAGACTTGTTTTGATTATTATTAGTTTGAAGCAAATCTTGAGCTTTAGATAGAATCTGGTAATACGTGGACTCGAACTCATTACGCTCAGCGATCTGCAGGTCCACATCGCTGACCAGACATTCTAACTTTAATTGCACATCGTCGTACTGTTGATATAAGGCTTCAATCTTACCTATTCGCAGCTGCAACTCGTTTACCTCAAGCGCGCTTAACTCTTCATCCAAATCATTCAGGAAATTAGAAAACGCTGTAAGGCGGCCCTTGTAGCTGGCGCGTTTTTTAATTAACTCCTTCTCTTCCTTGTCCGTCATGTTTGGTAGGTATGTGGGAAGCTGCTTACACCTGGAATTTATACAGTTACAAACTTAAATATAATGAAATTTACATTTACAAATGCAGGGATTGTACACAGGCATGAAGTAAGATTACACAAGAAGTGGGTGCAATTTATATTAATTAAGCTCAAAATTACTTTGTTTACAAACAATCAAGTGAATAATAGGTCTTATTGTAAATAACTGTGTATTTAACATCAATTTTGAAAACACAATTTAGTACATTAACACCTGATGGGTATAACTTTTATATGAAGTTTTCTTTGACTAATTCTGATAGTTACTAACAATAAAACTAAGGAAACGCTAATAAAGGTCTTGCAATTGATAATTAATACCCTTTGTAGGGTGCAAACCTATGTTTCTGCTTAGAAAATTACAATGAAATGTAACAAAATTAATGTGTTAAGTAACATCTTAAAGGTTATGAAAAGTCAAGAAAATAGTTACTAACCTTATAAAGTGTCGTTTGTTTTACACTAAATACTACCTGAACTGGGTTCTGGGTGGAAAAAAGTACACTAAATAGCTAAAACACCGTTTTCACATCCAAGTTGACCTTTGTACTCCGGTCTGACTCTTCGGCGTGTACTCCAATATAAAATAACGATTTTCCACTCCAATTCATGTTCTTCGGCGCTGACTCCAATTCCACCTATGCGGCTTGATATGGACCATGTATTTATGTAATGGTCAGGCAGTATTAATAAAAGATTAGTTTGTTTTTGAGTTAAATTTGTAATAGAAAACTTCTCGTATCCATCGTAAAAAGTAGACGACGAAATGTAAATATTATGTAGGTAGGGTAACTAAAAAATGAAAAAATCGAAACACCCGCACAATCACTGCACCGCCTCAACGGTTGCTATTATAGTCTTCGTAGGAGTAATTTGACCGAACACAGTTACCTGGTTCCCATAGTACAAGCTTTACTTAGTTTGGGCTAGATGGCGCTGTGTGAATTGTCTACAGCTATTTATTTATTTCTTAAGTCAAGAATACGACGAGTGAACGTAGGCAGTCCATGAAAGGCAAGGAAACGCATAATTATACATTATACAAACACATCATGTAGTATCTACATTTTCTAGAAGAATATCTACTTAAAAAGTAAAAAAGTATTCTTGCTTCACTCTTGTATACTACCAGCCCGGTAATACCAAACGTTCCGAAGACAAATACATCTCGGCACAATCGAATCGGAAAGTGGAAAACAAATCCCGGGACTCCGTCATTGTCCCGGGACCGTTGTTATTGGGTCTCGCGGGAAAAGTCGGGACGTCAGTGGGCTCAGGCGGGACTATTCGGGACTGAGCATTTTTATTAGTGAAGGGGAATTCCGAGCTATTCCCACATTCTTTATTTTTTTTTCCTTTTGTCGATTTGTAAAGATTAGGGGAAAGAATTTTCTTCTTAGTGAACTAGGTGTTGTGATGTGGATATATTTGTATTTTAACCGACTATAAAACGAGAGGCTATCGATCGCGTAGTTTTTTAGGGTTCCGTACCGAAAAGGTAAAACGGACCCTACTAAGGCTCCGCTGCCTGTCTGTCTGTCCGTCTGTCACCAGGCTGTATCTCATGAACCGTGATAGTTAGACAGTTGAAATATTCACAGATGATGCATTTCTGTTGGCGCTATAATAACATACACTAAAAAAACAGAATAAAATAAATATTTAAGGGGGCTCCCATACAACAAACTTGATTTTTTTGCTCGTTTTTATAGATAGTGGTACGGAACCCTTCGTGCGCGAGTCCGACTCGTACTTGGCCGGTTATCAAGTAAGCTACACAGACTGGTTGGAGTGACTCAGGCGTGACTTTGCTGAAGTTCAACTTAAATATAAAATGATACCTATATATTTACCTAGTGTTATTCCGCTTTTGATTTGAGTGTAACCTATATAATTATGTTTTAATCAGGCAGAAAAAAAAATGTAAAAGACATCCAAGTAAAAGCTATCTAAAAGTAAAAGATATCTAAGTAAAAAATACAGTCTACCGCACCCCACTGATAGATGATGGGGGTAGCTGGTAGTAATTACAGTTAAACAACCACCGCGGGGTCAGATAGCCATAAGTATTACCGTTTGCCACTGCGTGCAGGACGTTTATCGGGGCAGACGGTAACAATTCAGATTTTAAAAACAGTGCTATCTAATTTATATTGGCCGTATGGTACCGGTTTGAGAATAGTGTCACGGTACCACCTCACCTCTTCCCGTGGGTGCCGTAAGAGCCGGCTAAGGGAATATCCAGAGAATGGGCTGCAGCATTCTCCTTGGTCCTAAAAATCTTCATTGATCACGAAGACGCATGCCAAGCGTGGTGATTATGGCTGTCTATAATAAAGTATCCAAAGTAGCGTTTCATGAAGGAGGCCTATGTTCAGCAGTGGACGTTGTCCGGCTGGTGATGGGTCTGATGTAATAACTTGCTGAGTACTCACAAAGGTGGAGTTGTTCATCAGCAGCCGTGTGGTGAAGTTCTTCACGTTGAACAGAGTCAGCCCTCCCCATCTGTCCCGGAATACCAACTCCTCATCTGGAAGGAGAAAGGAATCTTATGAGAAGTATAATTAGGGCACAACCACAACACAGAGTTATGTATTTTTTGTTGAATTTCACATCTCTCTAATTTTTGCATGCCAATTTAGACAAAACATGATGTGACTGTTACTATTATAATATCTTTGTTCTTCATCATTTTATGTTTGTGTGTACACTATACATACACTCATGTTTCGCAAATAAATTTATCTTTATCTTTAAGACAGTAGTCGTTATGTCAAGTCAGAAGACCTTGGGCGGCCTAAAAATTCTGACACCAGGGGGCGTACTGTGAGCTCTTAGCGCGATTCAAAACTGAGCCTATATTGGATCGCTTTGTTTTTTTTGTATGGGGATTCTGACAACGATCCAATGTAGGCTCTGTTATGAATCGCGCTAAGAGCTCACAGTACACCCCCTGGGCTGACGACTTGCCTACACGAGAAGAAGAATAAGTATATAAATAATAAATCATTTATTACCTATAGGCAACATCTACACATCGTAAATGTAAGTATTTTTACAATAATTAATTACAATATTTTTTATTTCTATAAAAATAATATTATCTAATAGAGTCGCCCACGCGTCTAGCGGTCGACCATAATTCTCGTACAAACGACCACCATGACATTTAAGTCCTACATTCCGGGCTCTAACACTTGTCTTACAAAAAATATTAAACTTACACGCCTAAAAAGGATTTTCATGCTCATAACTTGATCCCGATCCCAGGTTATAACATACCTTCCGGAAGGTCCCTACCTCCATCACAGAAACGAGACGTGGCAGGGGATAAACCCCTACAATAAACCATTTAAAACCCCTAATTTTCCGCCCGTAAACAGTTGCAAACGAGGCCTTAAGGGTTGTTCTACACATTTATTACTTCTGAAACCATGTAAAGTGCTCCAAAAGAATAAATGGCGTGTGGTAACTCTATCATGGGGTCATGGCTCAGATTAAACAACATTATAGATGGTACGCTCAGACCTCTAAAGTGAAGCCAAAAAAGGCATACGAAGTAGAATCGGTCTATTTTTCCGCTTAAATTATTATTAGTAGCTTACTTATTTTTTAAACGGGCAATGTGCCTTTAAATTAAACAATAATAAAAAATTTACTATGTACTAAAAGCTATACTACCTACTACAAAGAACATTTTGGACTGTAGGCCTAATAGCCAGCCCCTTACCGGTAGGTAGCGCTGCCCAACATACTGGCAGCATTGCCTCGTTGAATTGCAATGCTGATTCGTTGAGCCAAATAAGTGCCAGCATTTATTTTTCATACCTTTTAATTTTTTTTACCCACTTACTAGTCTATAAACGTGATTGCTAACATAAAAATTAAGAAAAAAATGTGAACCATACCTTTTTAAACCTAACCTAACCTTTATTTTTTTATGTAAATGAATGACGTGACGAGCTAGTCGTCCACCTGATGTTTAGCGTCACGGCTGCCCATAACAGATTGCAGTACCACTTGGAACTCTAAATTAATATAGTTTTGCGTACCTAATACTGCACTGCGCACGTCATCCTGAGACTTCAAACAGTCTATATTAGTAATAATATTATAATACTATGATCGGATCATAGTCTCATTTGCCCAGTAATTTCACTAGCTACAATGCCCTTCAAACCGGAACACAGTAGTGCTTGCACACTACTGCTTGGCGGCAGAATAACAGGCAAAGCGGTGGTACATACCTACACGCACTTTGCAGAAAATTTTTTTTTGGGAAGTATTGTTTTATTACTTTGGCTGGATTTAATGTCTTCTCATATGGCAGTTTTTTTCAAGAATATCTAAAGCAGTTAGTTCAATTTTTGGCTTCACTTTGTACTTCTGAAAACTTCGTCTGTATATAATTATACTTCGTTAATTCTAGTCTATGTGCCATGGGTCATAGGCATAGGGTCGTAGGGTTGCCAGCGACCCCCATCAATCACAGGTACACCGATCTGCTTTTAGTGTCGTGCGGACACACGGGTGCTGTGTTTGGTGTGCGCACATTATGTTGGTTTGCTATGAAGGCTATTAGAAGTAAGATTTTCTAAAATTGGTTGATGGTCACATAACTCTCTGACTTTGCAAGTTGAAATGACAATAGCCAAGGCACGATCACCACTCGCAGAACTAACAACCGATGGGGAAGCAAGGTTTTCAAGTGGTGACCACGAAGAGAATGACGCAGCGTTGCTCTCCACTTACCGACGGCAGTCAAAACCGCGGGAAATCTTTGGATGCAAGTGCAAGAGGCCAGCAGCTGCTCAAAGTAGCACTCTATGGGAGGCCTAACGTTCAGCAGTGGAAGTCTTCAGGCTGATGATGATGATGATGATGATAATGAGCCATAGACTTATGAATTTACAATATAAATTTACCATATTGACCGTGATGCTATCGGTTACCCTACCAGAAGTAACACGGGCAATCATTATTTTCCGTAGTAGGTAGTACCTACTACTCACACGCTCAGTAATAACACGGGAAGTTTTTTACGCGTTATACCGGATCTACGAGTTAAATATTACGTAGTATAATTAGTTACTTATTAGTAAAACTTACACACAGGGCCAGTTTCTTAAAATTATCAAGTCAATGCGTAACAGAGATAACTAACTTTACAGACCGCTACTTCCACTTGAGTCCCCTAACTTAGTCTCTCAAGGGACAATGACTCTACAAATTGCAAGTCCGTGTGTATCTGTAGCATACAGCAAGATAGATACGAGTCCTAATCGAGATTTACTGCTGAAAGCTTTGCACTGGTTGATGCATCTAGAGTTTCACATGACAAACGACGCGCATTGAGAGTAATGCGCATCGTTTGACATGTTTATTGTGATACTAGATTTAGAGAATCTACTAAATGGTCGAAGATTGAGGCGAAAGGTTAATTATGAAGATTTAATGGGTTGTGTTGGTACTAAGGTCAACTTTCGATCTGTGGATCTAGAATTTGAATACAGGAATGAGCTTGAGTTCGGTGAAGGACAATATCGTGTGTAACCATAGTATGGTGGCTTGTAGTGGTAGGTTGTCAGGATATTTTCTTGTGCTCTTTTAGGTATAACTAGAAAGACTAGTTTTAGAATTCACCAATTTTTTTATGGAAACTTATTATTTTATTAGCTATGCTTAGTTTGGGGCTAGATGGCGCTGTGTGAAATGTCCACACATATTTATTTATTTATTTTATTCTATAAGGAAGGAATTATGGGCCAACTTTTTCATTATTTGTGGGTGATGTAAAATCTGCATTCAGCAACTCACTAGTTTATTTAATATTCACAATCGCAGAAACGCGGAGACCACAATGCAGTATACCTTATGCTCTGTGGGCATCACTATATTTTATAATCCTTACAGACCTACAACCGTATCGCTGAGCAAGCAATATGGCGGAACTTCCGGCCACGACGGAAGCGGCGCGCTCGCACCGGAAGTCAATTTGTGCGCTGCATCACCAACGGAATTTATTATAAGGCTAGGCGATCGTTTGCATTTGTGATAAGTTTTTGGAAAATACTCCTGTTGTATAGTAGTGAAACTAGTTGATTTTTTTTTAATATAAATGTTGTAAGCATCTCTATAGTTTAAATACCGTGTGCCGTGTGGTCTCGGTGTGCGAATAGGACCACCCCATCCCTTCCCGTGGATGCCGTAAGAGCCGGAGGGATCATCCAGGGAATGGGCAGCAGCATTTTTATCAGTACATTAAAATCTTCTGCAATCACCAACCTGCCTGCCAAACGGAGTGGCGTTTATGGGGCAGTCCTATGTTCAGCAGTGGATGTGTTTCGGGATGATGATGATATTGATAATGATGATGATAGTTTAGATAGAAAGAGAGAGAGAGAGAGAGAGAAAGAGAGAAGACACCAAGAACAAAGATTTAATATCTTCATATCAGTACAGTTTTACACCAGTACCAAGAACGTCATCGACCGCGTCAAGGTACGCGCCAGTGTGCGTTTGTAGCACAGATCATTAAAAAATATTCTTTTTCGTGCTCTGTGGTTTGTAGTAAAGGTACAAAACTTAGAGTATAGACTAAAGCATAGAGAGAACTTGATCATGTGTCAAGCGTACCACTTTTTTGGACACTTTTTATATGATGTGGACTGAAGTGAATGAGTCTTGACAGATTTGTATAGAAAAAACAATTGACTCGAGTCGCAAAAAACGGTGCGGTGCTTATTGCAAGCCTAGCTAATTTTTGTTATGTTTGTTTCTTTCCTTCGCCACTGACGTAGCGATACGTGTGAGCAGTACAAATATATTATCGTTTTGATGATCTCTCTTTGCTTTAGTCTATACTCTAAGGTACAAAAGGGGCAACCTTTTGAAGTGACTCGCAACTTTGCAACTTGACTAGAGAAATAAACGTCAAAGAGGTTCCTCTCGTTAGATCCGAGAGACAAAGCTTCTGAAACAAAGGTGCGTAATTATAGATTGGCTAACTTTGCAACTGAGTGCAAAGGCTGCAAGTTTTGTGCTGCAAGTCTATGAGTAAGTATGCAGTGGAGTAGCTAATGAGTGTAAAAGTTTTGAATCAATAAAACCAGCCAAGTGCGAGTCGGATGTGCGCACAAAGGGTTCCGTGCCATTATCTATAACTAGCGTATAATAGTTTTCGAAGCGCATGCGATGTAAAGAATATTTTAGGTAACTTTTTACACCATGGGTCACATTGTTGGAGTTTTAATAAGGATCCCTATTATTTTTTAATAAATAATATAGCCTATGTGTGTGGGGATAGTGTAGCTTTTCAACAGTGAAAGAGTTTTTCAAACCGGTTCAGTAGTTTCGGAGCCTATTCAATGCAAACAAACAAACAAACAAACAATCAAATCTTTCCTCTTTATAACATTGGTATAGAAAACGAGCAAAAAAATCACGTTTATTGTATGGGAGTCCCGTTATATATTTATATTATTCTGTTTTTTAGTATTTGTTGTTATAGCGGCAATAAAAATACATCATCTGTGAAAATTTCAACTGTCTAGCTATCACGGTTCATGAGATACAGCCTGGTGACAGACAGACAGACACACAGATGGACGTACAGCGGAGCCTTAGTAATAGGGTCCGTTTTACCCTTTGGGTACGGAAACCTAAAAAAGGGAACTCGTTCCAGTAATTCATTCTTTTGGTAAGTCATACTGCATGTGCAAGCGCCAAACTGATCATAAAACCTTTCAATATTTTTGCCTTAGCAATCCACCTTTACGAAACGCGTAAGACAATTTAAATTCTTTTCAAAGAACTCAGGCCTTTCTCCGGGAACACATTGTGTAAGTAACGAGGTATATGTAGGCTCTTACGACGCCGAAGTTAGAAATTGTTGTACAAGTAGATTGAGAATGCTTTGTCAAGCAGTTTGAACGGAGCGGGGGAATTTTAAAGCGATATAGTAATACAAGGTGGGTTTGAATTGGTATGTTATCCCGAAAGAGGGGGACCATGACATCCCACAAGTTGTGAGAGCCTTACTTGAAATTGCGTGTTTCCAAACCTCCATACCAAAAAAATAAATCCACTGACAAAATTGCACGTGCGATCGCTACGAGAGTTAACAAGATACTAAAATAAATAAACAAATTAATTTCTAAACACAGGTCGTCAAACTCATTTAAGTGCATTCTGTCAAGGACGAAGTTCAACTACACCCAGCTGCGCTAGGGCTATCTTCGAAGCGTTTGGGTAAAATTATAATGTAAAATTTACATGTCATTTCTTCAATGAAAAACTATTAATTTAGAAAAGTTGTAGAAGAAACATCGTCTACCTTGGGGAGTAGATTTACTCCCTCTCGGGATAATATACCGATTCAAACTCAGATAGTATAATACGCGCTCTCTATACAAAAAAATATAGTACTACCCTTTAAATAGAATTTCTCCTCAGTCACCATTCTCCATACCTTGACCTTGACTCTGATCGTACCCTTAGAGTAGGTAGCTATGTTCTGTCGTACCTACCCCAAACTCCAGTTGTATCACTCACTCTAGCTACAAATGACGTATAATTTCCCTCCATTACCCGGACCGCCACCTGTTATGGACATCATTAATTTCCCCGGCCACGTGGGACCGGTAACCGGTTACCGGGTATGAGGGTCCGGGTACCCGGCTCCCGGTAGTTAGCAGCGGGGACCAGTTAAAGTAGGGACATCTCGTGACTTATAAAACGGCTATAAGTTGATGTAGAGCTGGCGTAAGGTAAGAGCAGAGTGAATGAGTGAGTGAGTTATCTTCTGGGTAGCAATATATCGTCTAGGCCCCGCATACACGTTCAATTTTATTGATTAATAAAATTGACGAGACCACTTCCGTCTATGCTTTCTCCATACTGTAAACTGAAAAACATTGACCAATACTAACACTACACGATCAATTGATCGTGCGATCAAAATTCAAAATCACAAAGATTGATCAATAAAATTGAACGTGTATGGGGGCTTTAGGCTTCATCTACACTTACGACCAGGTGATGTGTGGTCAAGTACTGACCTATCTATGGTAAAAGAAAGTACGTATAAAAATATCAATAGGTACACACATTTTTTCGTCAAAATGTCAAAATTCACGCCATCAAGGTGACGCCACCATGACGCCCTGTGGTTGTATAAGTTTAAAACAATTTTCCAAGTAAAAATTAGATTATTTTGTGACAACTACATCACAGACTGAGCGCTAGGCCAATCTGTGAATTTGGCTCCCACTTTGAAGCGACATTTTAACCTGTCATCAATCCAGCTGGGTTAGCATTGACGGTAGACAAAATTGTCTTTCCCCGTTTTACGTCACTTTCTTCATACTTGCTTGGAGTAAAACAGGGGAAACACAGTTTTATCTGCCGACCATGCTAACCCTACTGTGCTTACGAGGTATGAATAGGGGAAGATGGGGGAATGGCGTTCATCGGGTAATGGTGCTCACCTAAATAACTGTATCAAAATAGCACATAGCAACATGCCACGTCACCTAAAGCGCGGGGGGCGAAGCTATCGTTAGATAGCTTCGCCCCGCGCGCTTTGCCTGTTAAGGGAGCGATGTGTATGACCAGTTAGCTCACGGCACGTGACTGTGAAGTGAGTTTCTTTGAATGCGGCTGAAATGATCTAATTTTTGGCTCGATATTTTTGTCGGGAAGTCCAGAATTTAATGTTTATTTAAGACTTTCGCTTACTTCGTTCGCTCGGTCAATAAAACACGATGAAAACACTTTTGAATTACACAGTACACACACCTACGCCAAACCCCATCTATTCTATAAGGGTGTTTCCAAACTACATAATTCAAAAGAACATGCACGTCATTGAATTTAATGTAAACAATTAAGTACCAACCCTCAAAATTATTGCTAAATCACCAAAAACCAAGAATTTTGCATAACTAACTCCGATTTTATAACATCGAAGAATGAATAAAGATTTTGGGATCTATGGTTTTTTTCCTATAGAAGTTTCGATAGTCAGACAAACAAGACAACAGAGATGATACAAGGGTTCCGTCTTAAAGTTAACATTATTCCTCCAAACAGTATATTTTATGGTATCCCTAAACAGAGGAGGGTCAGGGATGTCACTTCACTCCACTTCGATATTAAATTCCTCAATAAATCAGCACGGTTGGTCAAACGCCCGCCTTCAAGACGATCCGTCTTCTCTTAGTGATATAAATCAAACCCTCGTAACTGTCTGACAGCTGGAGCTTGAGACACTTGTCACTTGGCGCTGCAAGTGGCTGTTTACAATCAATTGATCATTGAATAACTACCAATAGAAACCGGGTACATTCGCGTAATGTAAGCCGTTTAATTGAAACTATAATTATATGGCTCCAAACGACGCTCGCGTGCTCTGTGTGCAAAGATCCCAAAAATAATTGAAAATGGCAATTTTCGCGGTGTACTCGTGCCACAATACATAAGAAAAGTAGCATAAGAGTTCTGGTGTGACATTCCACTGGTAAGCTATTAATTTTCTTGCTTAAATCGTCTAAAATACCAATAACAGTGAAAACAAATTGTTTGCGTCTATGTGCGTGACGAGGCAAGTAAGCACAGCACACAGCGAACTTGTAGCGTGCGTTTTGAGAAGGCGTTATTAGGAAACGTACCTTCTTAGGTACTTATTCTACGCCTTGATGATCTGTTTGGTATGTTCTGACACCCGTGGTTAGTAATCAGTTATAAAGACGAGGTTATACCACCTTTAAAGCTTTAGCTACACCGGCGCGTCAAGTGGTGCCAGTGAAGCGTCATAATTGGCCATTTGCTACCCATCGCTGCCCGTGTTTGTAGACGGCCGTGTCACGATCGCGGCGGTACAGCGATGGATACCGAATAGCTTCACGTCGCTGATACTGTCGCTTTGCAGATGCGCCGATGGAACTAAAGCTTTATCCATACAAAAAGCGGCAAAACTTTTGGCTATAGCCCAAGACTATACACGATTTAACTGTACAAAAAGGAAGAAAAAAATGGACAAAACTGTTTACCCTATATGTATATTTGGAGAACTTTAAAACATTTTCTTAAAGGAGGAAGACATTGAATTATTTGACCAATTTTGCTCTATGTTAATAAAATTGTCCCAAAAATGAAGCGAGCTGGTTGAACCCAAACTAAACTGAGCATCTAGGACAACCTATTCCAAAACGAAGGAGAAAAAATTGCCCACTGAGCATATAGGTCACGTGATGCCATTTATAGGTACCCGTCCAAGACTAGCACCGTCTTTTATACCGTATGAATTGAAACGCACCCATAATATTTCAATTAGCCAATAAATTAATACTTAAGGCGAAGGGTTGGGCAAACAAGGTCTTTTTTGGTAAGTTTCCTGGCGTAATTAGAGCATGTGGAGCTTTGAATTGAATATATCATGTAATTCATTAAGTCTTTTGTGATGTCCGCAAATACAAGATTATTAAATATATTAGCTCTATAGAAAAAAATCGCAAACCTCCCTCAAAAAATTTTTGAACGTTCCAATTTTACTGAGTATCTATCGAATATATTTTTCCAAAAAAAATATGTATTTCTATCGAACATAATTATACATTTCGTGATGACTGGATAATTCTGAAAAATACTATATAAACTCAGATATTAATTAAAAACCGTCAAAATCAGTAATTTTATGCGTTGTCTTTGTCGTAAGCGTTGCACTGCAGTGCAGATTGCATTGATATTTAAGACAACGACGTCATGGTTGATGTTTCTTTGAACGAATTTGGACTTGTTTATCTGGCCGTAGCCTTCACCTTAAGCTACTTTCGGCATACATTCAATAATAAAACACTTACTTTTAGCTATTAGTGTTGATACCATAACTATAACGATACTATTGAAAATATCATCTGTATCGCTGTGTTTTCCTTTTCTTATAGGTACTAAATCATAGATTTTATTCGCATTAGATAGTGGATCTACGCCCTAAAATAAATAAAAATATTTTACACACATTATAAAACTCATAAATAAACAAATGCTAAAGCGCAGATTACAATATTTTTCACAAGGGTTATCAAAAAACTATTCGTACGCATTATAATTAGATATTATTGTTATTTTATTTACAAAAAGGACCAATTCTAGAAAATCCTGTAAAGCTTATAGTCATTTTACTTGCCGTTACAACTTAAGGCTTTCAATTTCCGCTAGATGGCGTTATTATCAATACGAGCTGCTATTAAAACAGGCGCTTAACGCGTAATTATGTCATACAATATCGTTTAATCCCGCCATGATCCGCGCAATATGCGATAAGGCTGCAGTTGAGATAATCCTTGCAGTAGCAAAGGTCTTGACTTTGACTTAGTTTTGACTATCATTATGGTTAGGACATATAGAGGGCGTTAGTAGTAGTCCAGGTGGTAGCACTACTAAGTTGAAGTTGATTAATTTCTTCGGTGCTCTTAAGCCGACTGACAGTAACAGTCTCTGTGGTGTGGTGGTTGAGCAGGGTGGCATATAACCCAGAGGTGGCGGGTTCGATTCCCGCAACAGAACAAGTATTTGTGTACAGGAAAAAAGTGCAAATACTTGTTCTGTGTCAGGGTGTTGTGGGACCATGGTATGTATGTGACCTTTGGGCGTTATTTAATATTTATTTATTTATTTATTTAAACGAGCTCTCGAAGTATTTTTTTACAAGTAAACCAATACCTGTCATAATAAAAAAACAGTAGTTATTTTAAATTGTAGAAGCATTACTATATATATACCTACACTAGTTTAATAAATAAATAATAAAATAAATAAATATGTGTGGACATTTCACACAGCGCCATCTAGCCCCAAACTAAGCATAGCTTGTACTATGGGACCAGATAACTGATATAATACTTAGATACTTTTTGTTTGTAAATACATACATAGGATACAATATAACACCCAGACACAGAACAAACATCGATGTTCATCACACAAATGTTTGTCCGGAGTGGGAATCGAACCCACAACCTACAGATCAGTAGGCAGGGTTACTACCAACTGAGCCATCAGGCCAGTCATAGTTTACAAGACACAAACATACAGAGTAAAGAAAATAAAATTTTCTTTTTCAAACCAGTGTTCAAACTTTAATGCGAATATGTAATTTGCGTACTTTTGCTATTTATGAGAAGTTTATAGAAGTATATAGAAACTTAGCTACTGATTGAAACTGAAGTAACCGGCCCTCACGCGTCCTGCCGGCAGTTATCATAAAAATAACGCTAACCTGCCATTCCACTAACAGGATTACTTTCTTACATTCCGTTATGGAAATAGCCGTTTAAACATTTCGGTACGGTTTACGGTTTAATTAAATACGAGCTTTGTACAACCGGCCCCTGTTTGCGTACCGAGATGAATAAGAATGAGCTTGCTCGGTCTAAATTTAGATGTTTACGTGGGTTTGCTTGTTTTTCCGCTTTTTGCTTATTACTCGGCTGTTTAAATTATGAGTGTATTATAATTTTAGTTGACTTCAAAAACAGGTGATTCTCAATTCACCCAGAATTTTTTTTATGTTTGAGAATCGATTTTGAAGCTCGTAGCGAACCAAATCGCCAAAAGTTTACTCGCGATGACACTCTTCGTTTCAATGGTGGTTCAGCTAGCGATGGTGGTCCCAAAAAGTTTTTATAGGCACTTTAAAATCATAAAGTGCCTAAAAGACTTCTTGGGATCAGGAAATGTTCTTTGTTGTGAATGAAAAGGCTGTAGAAAACTAAAAAGATATAACACAAAGGTATTATAGTTCCTAACTACATAATAATAACTTTGGGAATCAGCGGAATTTGAACCTGCGCCTTCCGACTCACCGGGTTAGACCACACGCTCATCCAACCTGTGACCTCAATAAATTCTGTGTGGTATTTACCACCCAAATATGAGTGACTTTGTTTTTTGTTTCGAGCAGAATACACTACACAAAACACTACACACGATTATACATTATTTATTTCTTATTTGTACTTTTAAAGCTCGTCTCATCAGTTCCCTGATGAGACGAGCTTTAAAAGTTTAATTTTTTTTTTATCATAAATTTTTTTTAAATTTTTTTTTAGATAGGCATACATTTTACCATGGTCTCACCTGATGGTAAATGACGATGCGGTCGACGATAGAGCATGCTTGTCTAGAAGATACCGGATCACTCTTAGGCTTAAAAACTCCCAGATTGTTTTTGTTAAGAAACAATGACGCTAGTAAGGTGTTTCATTCCTTTGCTGTCTGAATTATAATAAATGAGGAGTCAAAACGCAAATAATTTCATTTCAATTTAATTTCATTATACAGACAGACAAATTTAGCTGAAGCTGTATCGTAAAAGAATGGCTACCGTATTTCGTAGATAAGATATTACATTCTTCAAACGTTGCAGACGAGCGTTCCATACGCTGAGACCACGGAAGTGATGTAATTTTGAAAATTATCAAGCTTTTATAATGTCTCGAATAGATAGATATTCGGATGGCACGTTATGTCGCGTAGGCAAGTCGTGTTTTTTAAATCGGCTAATGCTGTTGGTTTCTTTGGTCTCTACCCACCTTTGTATCAGCGTCACCGGGAGGGCGGCCGCATAAAGCACCCAATCATCAAAAGTGGGAGGCCACTAAATCAAGGGCACCCCAGGGGTGCAAGCCTAGGCCATGCCGGGAGTTGGGAATCGAGAAGGCTATGTCCACTGGAAAAGTGAACCCAATTGAAAGTCGCAACCGTACTAGCTAACCTACGGGTACGTTGACCTCGCCGGCGGGCGAGGTGTCTATTTTTGTTACGCTGGTACCCTATACCGGTGCCGAAAGCGGTACCTGAGCCAGAAGGGCTAGACTAGTCCGGTGATCCTAGCGCAGCCGATACGGCTGCTATAGGATCACCCGGATCGCTCAAGACGTGTTTCGGGTGGCGGTGACGGGTAGACACTGTCATGGTTACAAGTATAATGTTAAAATAGAATAGAATAGAAAAATTCTTTATTGCACATACCAACATAGGATAAAAACTAAAAACATTAAAAATTATAAAGTAGGTTGGGGTACATTGGGCGGCCTTATCACTAAAAGTGATCTCTTCCAGGCAACCTTTGGATGGATAGTAGCACAGGCATAAGGAGTAGTCAGCGGTGCGCAATATAAACAAAAAGACATAAACATTTAACTAAAATTAAACAAACTAGCTCTCTGTAGACAATAACTTTTACAGATAAGTAGTAGGTATGATATTATAATATACATATACATACACATACACATTAATAAATAAATAAATAGGTATTATAAATACAATAAAAACCTTACTTATATAATATTATAAGCTTATACGAATTCGAGAATATATAGCACATAAATACATACATTTAGGCATATTAATAAATATTTATAAAGCAACGTTAAGTACAATTGGACAGGTAATGTTGTTTTATCATGTTTTTGAAAATTGGCAAGGACTTGGCACGTCTTATATCTTCTGGAAGAGCATTCCAGAGTCGAGTAGCTTCCACAGTGAATGATTTGTCATAAAATCGAGAGGTGTGGACAGGCATCCAAAGTTGCAAAGTTTCCGAGGAGCGGAAGACTCGAGTGTGAGTAAGATATAGGAACTTAAAACGTTCCTTTAAATAGGGAGGAGTGGAAGGGTTAAAGAGTATATTATATAAAAGAGAGAGAATATGAGTATTCCGGCGACAGCGAATAGGTAACCATTGCAGCTTTTTCCGAAATTCAGAGATGTGGTCATATTTACGAAGGCCGTATATGAACCTAATGCAATAGTTTTGTAAGCGTTCAAGCTTATTAAGCTGATCTTCGGTTAAATCTAGGTATGCAGCGTCAGCATAATCCAAGATAGGAAGTAAAAGAGACTGTGCAAGCGAAATTTACAAGTATAATGTTATACTTATATAATCTGTGGCCATGGTTACGGCTCATAAGCTTTGGCCTAGCATAAAAATTCTGATACAACTTTGCCTACGAGATATAGGAAAAACAATAGAAAAACACGGCCGTTTACTGACCACATCGTATAGCTCTAACTAGATTGTCCACGAGCACGCTACACTCGGTAATAAGGGAATATGACGTGACACTCTTATTATGTGCCGAGTGTTAGCTCCTACTTCGTAGCTTACGTTATTTTTGTAGATATATTTTGGGAGATTTTTATTTTTATAATAGTTAGTAATATCACGTTAGAAGTTGTTATAAATCTAATAAATATGTGTTGACATTTCACACAGCGCCATCTAGCCCCAAACTAAGCAAAGCTTGTACCAGATAACGGATAGAATACACTTTTTGTTTTGTAAATACAACTTACATGGAATAAAATATAACACCTACAAGTAGAAACATCGATGTTCATCACACAAATGTTTGTCCTGAGTGGGAATGTTCAGAAGGCAGAGTTACTACCAACTGAGCTATGAGGTCAGTCAAAACCAACAACCCACATCATATCACATCACATCACATCACAAATAATAATCACATTGTCGCCTTTAGGGGCTTCAAGAATTACACGCCATTATGATCCAGAAACGAGGGGATCCAAAACATTTATTTTTAAGTTGTCATTTTGCTCTAGAATAATGAACCGAACGCCATTAAAAAAACACTATTACCATCTGCCCCCTCGAACCGTCGCAGTGGAAGACGGTAACTCTTATACTGGTTGAATTTCATTGCATTGTATCCTTTGAAACTAGGTAATCTACTCACGTCGGTCACGTGTGGACCAAAATTTATGAAATCTAACGCATCGATTTTATATTGATAGTACCTAACTCCAAAAATGTGATAGTTCTTACTTAATCAACTGCTACAGTATAAAATTAAATGAAAATAATTAAGTACTGTTTTTAAATATTGCATAAAAAACCACTTTCAACAGTGTCAAAATCATTCGTACCAACTACGTGAGGCGCGCGCCGCGGCTATTTTCTATAAAAAATATTTTCATTTGCACTTTTTACGCTTTACTAATTATCAATAAATGATGTACTATCATGTACTCAATTTATGCTAGTGAGTTAAATTGCATCCATTGCCTCCACGTATGAAAAATAGAGGTACATTATTTCCGCCTTCCACACGGTGCCTAGTTACGGGGCGGTATATAGACGGTAGATTATAGGTACTGGTAGGCTTACAAATAACGCAATAGCCAAAGAGGCAAAGTGAATATTTATAAGAGGTTATTACAAAAATTACCACTAGAAAGCTACACCCTAGACCCTGATGAACCACGAGATGAAAAAACCCTGTCGAATATTACCCCGCACAAGCATCCTCAGGGAAGGGAGTAATTAAAAGGTACACTCATAATGAACTGCTGGAGTGCTGACACAGTGAATGTTGTAGTGGGAAAACTTACGTTTATTAAAATTAAATAGTCCTCTATAAGGGTACAGGCGATTGTGGCCGAGCGGTAGCATGTGCACTTCGCAATCTCACGGCATCGGGTTCGATCCTCGGCCCTGCACCAATGACTGATCTAGTAAGGTATGTGCAGTTTGTGATGCTATCGCCTCGGAGAGCACGTTAAGCCATCGGTCGCGGTTGTCATAAGAATGTAATGACATGATAGCGCTGGTGGGATCGCTATCTATGTCTGGTGAGCTGGGCTGGAGGAGCCAGCTCCGAAGGTGGTCCAGGTTCTGGTGGTGGTGATAAATGAAACAGGTGTTCGGTGGTACTGGAGTGTATTGAGGCGTCTACATGGTGGAAGGCGTGAGCTTGTACTGTTGGTCGTCCTTACAAGTAGTTCGGACGCATGTTGCGGGTGTTAATATGATGTAGCGGTGCAAGTCCGAATTCACACACTACAAGAACATCTATGGCAATCGTTACGGGTAGTCAGACGCCTGATAGAATCTGACGCCTGATCTAACCATTCCTGTTACTGGTCCCTTATGGGTTGCGAGGTCAGATGGCAGTCGCTCGTGTAATTCTGGTAGCTCGCCGCTACAGGTTAGATTGGGAGCCGACCCCAATAACAAATGGGAAAAGGCAAAAGAGGATGGTGAGTCCTCTTTAAGGGTACACTGCGATTCAGACTCAATGGTAGCTGTAAAGCGCGAAACGCTACGCAGTTGCAAAAGTTATATGTGCGCGGGAAGAGGCACGCGGTGAGCGCAGCGTGCGCGGCGCTTGCAGCACACATCATAGCCACCATTGACTTTGAATCGCATAGGCCAATGGTAATGCCTTCGGTATTGCGCAGACGTTCATAGGCGGCGGTGACCATTTACCATCAGATGGGCTGCCTGCTTGTTTACTTTTTATTTATTTACTTAATAAAAATATATTTACGCGGATTATACATTCAACCACCATTACCTATTATTAGCATGTGGTCATGGTTGGATATAAGGACAGTCATTTATACAGCTATAAAAAGTTTTTGTATGATTTTCACGCAAAACGGCTGAATCGAATGGAATTAATTAAATAAATGCCTTAAATACTTTTTTATGTAGCTAACAAGCATACGGCCTTAGAATAAGTACTTATAGAAGGCAAGTTTTCTAACAACGCCTTCTCAAAACGCACGCTACAAATTCGCTGTGTGCTGTGCTTACTTGCGTCGTCACACACACAGACACGAACATGAGTGAGTAATTTGTTTCTACAATTTTTGGTATTTTGGACGGTTTAAGCCAGAAAATTAATAGCTTACCAGTGGAATGTCACACCAGCACTTTTAACCTGCTTTTCTGATGTGTTGTGGCACGATTTCACCTCTCAATTGTCATTCTAAATAATTTTCTGGGAGCTCTTCACACAGAACACTGACCGCGCGAACGTCGTACGGTGCCATATATGGCACCAATTAAACGGCTTACATTATGCGAATGTACTGGGGTTTTCTATTTATACGGCCCTCTTGATGGGAAGAGATCACCGAGCCTATGGACTGCATTTCTAGACGTGTTAGTAATGCGTTGATTACATGGTATTACTACTTTTGACACTCCTTTTAACATTATGGTTCTTTCTTTCTTTTCGTTCCCTCACTGATGAGGATCGTGACCATGCGCACAGAAGGATCTCCAAATTGTGCGGTCTTGTGCCAGATCAATCGCCCGCTGTAGAGTTTCGCCTGTTGCCTCCTTGATGCTATCAGACCATCGTACTGGTATGCGGCCCCTGGGGCGTTTTCCCTGCATAACATTATGGTTACAGATTACTAAATATGTTACTACGTAACTATGGTTACGCGTTCAGTATACGTGGTTTTAAAATTAAAGTGGTGCTTGTAGACAAACATTCGTTCGTGTTCGCTGCACGTAACATAGTTCGCTAGCATCTCTACTGAAGTTTTTACTCTGTGACCTATTGTCGAGTAGGAGCGTTAAAATAGAGGTAGAAAATTTTAAATCTCTAAATTACCTTAGGGTACTGTAACGAGAGAGCTATTCAAATATTACGGGTAGAGTAGTAGGTATTTAGCAAATAGTACCTACCTAAATTACTATAAAATTACTGAAATTAATATGAAATTCGAAACGCCAGAATTCGTTGTTTGTATGAACTTCTTTGATGGAACCCAATTACTGTTTTGCAATATAATATTTTGCAGGCCCCATCGCTCGTAGAACTGACCACTGATGTGGAAGAAAGGTTCTCGAGTGGCGACCACGAACCGGAAGACGCAGCGTAGGTCAGCCCCCCAATTAGGTGGGCCGACAATCTGGTGAAAACCACGGGAGTCGATGGATGCATGAGCCGAGCAGCCACCCAATGTGGTACTCTGTGGAGGCGACCTTTAACCTTTTTCCTCCATCAGTTGTCAGTTCTACGAGCGATGTGGCGATTTAGAACAAACGCACTTTGCCTATTAAAAAACCTTCAAAAATATATTTTTGCTGTATTTTCTTTACCGAGTAGCTCTCTCTACCACAGTATAAATATTAGTACTAATCTCTACGTTAGCAAGGTTTTCCGCGGAATCCGACACCGCATTTCATTATAAAACTTTCCCTGAAGATTTCAGTTGAAATTATTTCAATTTTATGAAAGGAAACCTCGAGAATTCGAGAGGGCAGAAAGAGAGGTAATTTCTCGGTGTTATGTTTGGCAGGGTTGCAATACTATTTTGAAATATTTTGGACAACAGAACAGATTTTGGTAGCTTTTAGATTTTTCTTATTTCTTATTAGGTTGGTACGTTGCGTCTTTTTATCGCATTCCTACCTATATGTTCACTTCGTTTTGTCTAACTCACAAGTGTAATATTAAGTTGGTATATAAAAAAATGTAGGACAAATTCGAATGAATTAAATTTCTTACACTTCAATGAAAATCGTGACCTGAGTTTTTTTAAATCGATGGAAATGTTTTTCTTATTCACTAGAGGCGTCCTGGCCTTCCATCCATTTTTGTTCATGAATCGAATATTTTCGCGATTAAAAGTGCATGATTATGTTGATCTAGACTTTAGATTACAGCCACTTTGACGTAAAAGTTGCACAAACAAATAGGTAAAGTAGTTGGTTCAAAGTATTCCCAAAGTTTAAATCATATATAGGTTTTAGTTATCTTCTTCTACTTATATATAAAAATCCACAAAATCAATTGTTTTTCATTAATCTCACTAAAACCCAAAAATTGATTACCCAATTTGAATATTAGTTTTATTGGTTTAATTATTATTTATTGTTTGTTCTCTCTAATCTGTATTAGAGAGAACAAACATCCGCCCCTGTGGGCGGATTACAAAAATTACGGAAAACCCATAAAAACTGATTCGAAGCCAGGGCGAACTTACCACCAAGTGTTGTACAGTACAAACAACAGCAGTAGCTCAAGGCCAGCAAAAACTGCGGGTAGTCTAAAACTTGGTCGTTTCTAATTTCAGCAGCCAACAGCCCGCCGAGTTTGTAGCTACTTACCAGTTTAGAAAGACCTCTGTAATAGCAAAAGCAGGTAGTTCTAAAATTAAAAAGGCTATTGTAGTTGTATCATTAATGTATATCACAGAGCACGAAAAAAATGACGCTTCGCCCCCTAATAGAGACGAAATTCTACTTGAATTTCGTGCTGACAGTAAGCGCATAGCGCATACTAACGTCATCTGCCATAGTCGATTGTTTGTGTAAATTAAGGTTTTGTTGGAAGCATACTTATGTCAACAGGGCGCCTCTATCTGGATGCGAAATGTTACTTTTTAGTGCTCTGTGGTATATATTATAAAGAGTGCCCCGCATAAGAACAGAACCACCCCTTCTCATCCCGTGGTGAGATCCGGCTAAAGGAATATCCAGGGAATGGACCGCAGCATTTTCCTCGGTCTACATTGTAACTGCTGCGATCACCAAGCCGCCTGCCAAGCGTAGTGATTATGGCAAACCATTGGCAAACTAAATAGGGGAGGCCTATGTTCAGCAAAGGGCGCAAAAAGCTGATAATGATAGTTATAAAGAGTAACAACTATTCATCTTTTTCTTTGGCGAAATCTTAAATTCGCAGCGCCATTAGAATTTCCTCACGAACCAGTGGGTGTTCTAAATATGTATTGTTAACAGTAAAACAGAGCTCTAACTACACTGGTCGATCGACAGAGTGTTTTCGCTTTAGATAGGGGTAATTAATTTTGTTCAAGTTACCTGAAAAGTTTAATGGAACTGCATACTTTAGGCCGCTCGTGCTTGGCACTACCTATTTCACGGTGGTTGCTATTGGGTAGTTCAATTGGTTTTTTTATCTATCTATTCGTAGTAAATTCGATTAGATTAAAGATTCTTCGATGATTGATGATTGTTTGATTGGTATGATTGTTGTTTGTTTGATATGATTGATTGTTGTTTTTTTGTTGTTTGATTGATTGATTGATTTTTTTTTTGTTTTTTTTTTTTTTGTTTGATTGCCTGATAGCTCAGTTGGTAGTAGCTCTGCCTTCTGATCTATAGGTTGCGGGTTCGATTCCCACCCGGGACAAACACTTGTGTGATGAACATCGATGTTTGTTCTGTGTCTGGGTGTTATAATGTCTTCTACGTATGTATTTACAAATAGAAATGTACTTTAATCCAATTAATAAAATGGCGCTCTATGGGAGGCCTATGTTCAGCAGTAGACGTCTTCAGGCTGTTGTTGATGATGCTGTCATATATTATTTTCGTGTGGGGTGTCCCTAGCAATAAACTTGGTTTTACATTTGCGTTCTAAGCATTTATCCGAAAATGTATCCCCAAAAATCCAATAGAACTTCAATTTAAAAACAAAGTACATTTAAAAACCAGGTCCAGCCTTCGTCTCGTCCAACTAAATTGGCTTCAGAATGTCCGATGTCCAAGGGTCCAGCCAACCGCCTGACCCAGTTGGCCAACAACAGCGTGCTGCCATCTGGCTGCCATCCAGCCGAAGCTAAGCAATAACTTTCGGCCAATTTCGACGCTTTCCAAATTTAACGGCTATTTTGCTGATGTTACCTTTTTGGGTGTTGTTAGAAGAACTTTTATTTTGGCAGGCGAAGTGAATTTAGTTTACAACATTCTTCAACCTGCATTGCCATAACCCCTTTTCACAATTTTTCTTACCTAATTAATAGTGATTACCTGCCCTTTTCAAGTGATGCGTTTACCCATCTATTGACATACCCTCTTACTAATAAACACTGCACAACAGTGGAATAGCTACTCAGTGTTTTCTCTCATTTTACCTTAGCCTATTTCAAACGTGATAGAGAGAAACAAAATACAAAATAACTATTCTTCCGCTACCGTTTATTCGTAAGGGGGACAGATTATTACGTGATGTGTGTATTTTAATCAAGAAAGCGTCAAAAATGTCGAATTTTCCTAAGCAATTTGTAGACCGGAAAACGGGTGCTAAAATCACGTAGTTTTCCCCGTAATTTGTATGCGGACTGAAACAACATTTTCTAAAATTGATAGCCTGATTATTGGGAATTAAGCTGGCTTTAAGGTGCTGAAAGACAACCACACACGACTGTTAATCAAAGTTACGGTTTGCGATCAGTGCAAGTGACTGACAATGGATATCATCACATCATGATAGCTTCACAATGGTTACACAGATCAATCACTGTCTATCATCTACAGATTACGCCACACACCACAGGTAGGTACCGCCTCTTTGACAGATATTCCGACAAGCAGTAGTGTGCAAGCACTACAGTGTTCCGGTTTGGAGGACACTGTAGCTAGTGAAATTACTGGGCAAATGAGACTTTATGATCTGATCTTGCAGTCTAGAAATCTTCTTACTAGACTGTGTGATGTGAGATATCTCAGGATGACGTGCGCAGTGCAGTGTTACGCGATACTTTACCTGATTGTGGAGTTCCGAGTGACACTGCAATCTGTTATGGGCGGCCGTGACAGTTAACACCAGGCCAATGGCTGTCTAAAGTTAAAACAATGACTTAAAGGTTTTCCTAAGGCTTTCGCAGTTGATCCTTCATGAGCAGAAGAAGTAGCTTAGATATTATGAAAGTAGTATAAAATTATTTAAACGTTTCCTGAAATTCTTTGTGCTCGCTCCAAAAGTCAAAAGGTCCTGCAGTTTCAAATCGACTTGAAATGTAAATTTGAACGCCAGGTTCTAATGTATAGGCACCTAATAAAGTAATTATATAAAAGTGGTATTTAGCTCGCAGTACCTACAGTTTTTGTTTTATGACTGAGTTTCAATCGTGAAGGTCACGATTGAGACTAATCTGTACTTGAATTTGAACTCACAGTAACGTTTGACCCACAGAGCAGGAAACCAAATACGATTGCGCAATGATAGAGGTGAACGTAATAACGATATTCGTGCTAAGCAATAGCCACGTTGACACTATCAGAGTTGCCTCGGACCGAGTGGACTCAGATACTTACTTGTACCCAACTCGTACTGTGGCAGCCCATACACACACACACACACACATAAGTCATTCGGATTGTTTTCTTCACACTTATCCTTGTTGCTCACAGTCAACGTCGAAAATTTTTTTCTTTGGATTGTCGGTTGCGACTATACGAGTTGCGTCCGAGTAGACATCCGAGTCTACTCGGTCCGAGGAGACTCTGATCGTGTCACCGCGGCTTTAATCCGAGCGCACTCGGACGATTGTGTCCGATCAGTGTAGACTCGGACAGTACTCTACTTATTCGAGCTAGCTCGTATACGAGTAGCGAAACAAAATAGCGGATATACCGATACTGTTAAGCAAAAATCCGCCATATTTCGATGTTAACTGTGGGTGATAATGAAAAGTGCGAAGGAGACGGTCCGAGTGAACTATGCTCGGAGTCCACTCAGTCCGAGAAGACTCTGATCGTGTCAAAGCATGTTAATGCTCGGAGTCCACTCGATCCAAGAAGACTCTGATCGAGTCAAAGCGGCTGTAGTATAATATAAGCGCCGAGCACATACATTCACGACAAGACTGGATACATTTTATATGTCATCTGCGCAAGTAAACAATAAAGGGTCATTGAAATTGTGTGTCAAAAAACTTTTCATAGGTACTCATACCTATGAAATGTTTTGATAAAGTCGTCTTTACCAGGGCGCAAGCGTCATTTATAATAATAGACTGTGTAATCATTGCAGTATAACTTATTCTGAAAATGGATATAAGAAATAAAAATGATTAGTTTTTTGGCAGACGTGTACTGCCAAGAAGTGTGTAATTCTGTACACTGCAGTTAAACAAATAATAAATGGGAAAACTTCGCAGTATCTTTATTTGTTTTAATGTTAATTTAAAAAGTTTTTCATTTTAATAGGACTATTCTCAAGGAGTTATGATCAATAATGCATACAGAAAATGTTGTTGTCGGGTTCGTTATTTTTTGGGAACTTTTACACGAGCTATGGATTTTCGAGTCGAACAAGAAAATGCTGTGAATTATTCCTAAAAAAGCACAATGTATTAATCGGTGTTTTTCTGGGAATGGTCTGGTCATCGGTGAAGTTCATTCTTCTTTTAGGAATGCTTCTGTAAAACGTTGTTTATGATGAGATTTGTTGGTAAAAATTAGCCGGATTCTTCATACGAAATAATATTTTTTTAAATTTTTGTCTGTCTGTCTGTACTTGGCTGAGCATTATGCCGAAACTACTGAATGGATTCAAATGAAACTTAGCATGATTTGAGTTCATATTACGAGGTAGGCTATAGGATACTTTTAATCCCGAAATTCAGCTCGAATCCCTCGGGAGAGGAGATGAACGTAAAACTAGTTGTAATTCATTACGTGGTTCGATTTCATTCATTCCTTTTTGTTACAAAGGCACATTAAATATTGCCCCGTAAATACTTCATGATCGTCGGCTTTGGGGTTCAGAAATTACATACATCCAACCTTCAGTATTAGGTCCAAGGCCTCTGCTATGCTGTACTATGGGAAAGAGATAAATAATTTTATTCATTTATCCTAACCTTTTCCCTTATCTTTTCCCTCTTTCTTCTCTCTTCTTTTAGACTGAGATAAGGCGTAAAACGAATGAAGCCATGCGAAGCCGGGGCGGGTCAGCTAGTAGTCTAATATAATAGTCTATTTAATACTATCTCGATGGTATAATGTATGGGCTATGTAACACGGAGGCGAATTATCTGCGAAACGCGCTCTGAATACCAATGTCTTGTGGCAGGGTAATACCAATGTGGATGTGTTGGCAGTATGGACGCTCTGACCTTTTGATAGATTGAACGTTGAGTAAGTTTGGTCTCTAACGTCATGCATATGAGTTACTGTTTTAGCTTAATAAAAGGCTTTGTCCTACTCCAAAAAAAAAAAACTTCTTTATGCAGTAGGAGTATACTAAGGGTGGGTTTTTTGATCCGTAGTTAAGGTAACCAATGGTTAAAACTTCTAACAAATTTTGATCATTGGTTAGAATTTGTTAGCATTTTTAACCATTGGTTATCTTAACTACGGATCAAAAAACCCACCCTAAGACAGGGTTTATGAAAATCAACTTAATTCTTTTACGATTTTTGAAAATAAAAATTGAAAGAATAAAGTGGTAAATATATTATAATTTTAAAATAAACAAGCGTTTGGGAAAACACAGACACTTCTTTACAATTTCAAAAAATAGAATAGGGTGACATTTCAGGCAATTTTAGATTTAGTTATAGCATTATGTTAACAGATATAATAAAAGTGAATGCTGGTCTAATAAAACAGCCATGTCGATAGCTATAGCAAGGGTCCATGTCGAAAAATCTTCTAGTCTGAGACTAAGTTACGTACGTATACGTACATAGTTATATTATTTAACTGGCTTGATAACTCAGTTGGTAGTAGCTCTGCCTCAGGTTGTGGGTTCGACTCCTACCCGGGACAAACATTTAAATAAATAAATAAAACTTTTATTTCAGGTTGTACACCCATAGAGTTAGTAACATAAAACTGACAACATAACAACAACAACACACACTAACAAAACAACACACACACACACACACACACACACACACCCACACACTAACATTTGTGTGATGAACATCGATGTTTGTTCTGTGTCTGGGTGTTATATTGTACTCTATGAATGTATTTACAAACAAAAAGTATCTAAGTATTCTATCAGTTATCTGGGTCCCATAGGAGAAGCTATGCTTAGTTTGGGGCTAGATGGCTCTGTGTGAACTGTCCACACAATTTATTTTCCGATTTAATTACCCATACTGTCAATACTGCGATAAATGTATAGCAAGGAATAGGTAGCTAATGTCGTGAAAGATGTATGGAGGAAGATCGAATAATGTTATTCCTAACGACCTCTCGCGTTTTTCATCGTGACGTCCCTCACCTAGCCACCCTTATAATTAAGGGACGGTTTAGGATAAGATAAACCTTGTACGTTTTTAAAACCTTAATCACCGCAAAAAAAGGTTTTTCGGGTAATTAACTCCACTATAAGGATATTTATCTGGTAAGGCTATACACAGAAGGTATTTAAGAGAAGACTATACCCACACCCTTGTCCATACAAAAAACGGCAACGCTCTTGCATCCCTAAATGTTATTTCGATTTCGATGATTTTTTTATATGTTGTCAACCCAGTAAAAAGCTAACCTTATAAGCCGGCCAAGTTTTCGTAATATATTTATAATTATAGTCACCTCAAGTTATGAAGGCGTCAAAATTGTGACGAAGAAAAGTAGTTGTAATTAGAATACAAAATATATAAAAAAAAAATCATGACGTACAAGCATAGGCTCTATCCAAACGATTAACACCAAAATCAAAAGATGTTGTCAAGACGTAGATGGTGAAAACCGTTTTCGCCCAAAATGCTAAAAAGGTAAATGTGCTCACAGGCTCTGCTCTATTGTCTCTATCATACGAGTAGGATAATATTGGGCATTCTATCCCACCCTGCTCGTTACACTCGCACCGCTCGTTCCACTCGCTTGGTGGGATAGCATGCCCAATATTACTTTTTAGTTTTACTGTTAATACGTAAAGCAGCATGCTCACGAAATTTTGCTTCAAGTTCATTGTACATAAATTACACAGAATCATAACATGACTGTAATTATGAAAACATGCAGTCATCGCAAAACGATGCTCAGCCACCTGATCACGGGACCGAGCTATCTGCAAGTTTACACAATGTTCGGACAAAATCGATATCCTTTCACTTTTTTCTCGGTGGCGAAGTACCTATAAGTTAGCAGGAAGAATATTCCCCTTATAGTTAACCAACGGTCAGGCGACATTGTTATATAACAATGCCTGAATATGTAGCTAAAAGCAAAACACAATCAAACTATTATTACACGCTGTAAAGATGGGTTAATGATATATAGGTGCTAATGTCATATTGAAACGATTTAGGTACCTACTGCACGAACAAAAATAGGTCAAGTTCAATGCGTTTATCAGCGGTGTTGAATGTATGACTCATCGTCACACGTAATGTAGATATATTTTATACTTAAGTAAGAACTTATTTAGAAGATGATGGGTAAATCGACTTTAACTTAAGATGCTGTTTATCGGTCACCTTAGATTTCAATACTTAGATTTCACATCCTTTTCAGGATTTAGCTTTTGAACAATGCTTAAAGATTTTTAACCAGATTGGCTCGAGTATCCCCTAGTAATCGAGCTTCTATGGTGCAGGACCTCCATAACATATAAAGTTAGCGAAACATTGCCAAAGTGAAATGACCACGAATTGGCTCAAGGTTCCCTTAGAAAATTTATATAAATCATGTTTCTAAACCTCGGATAGGCTCAGGTTCCTTCATAACACAGGTTAGCAAAGCATTGCCAAAGTGAAATGACCACGAATTGGCTCAAGGTTCCCTTAGAAAAATTTATATAAATCTTGTTTCTAAACCTCGGATAGGCTCAGGTTCCTTCATAACACAGGCTAGTAAAACATTGCCAAAGTGAAATGGCCACGAATTGGCTCAAGGTTCCCTTAGAAAAATTTATATAAATCTTGTTTCTAAACCTCGGATAGGCTCAGGTTCCTTCATACCACAGGTTAGCAAGATTCACCAAAAATTACGTTATGACCTGATTCGGCTCAAGGTCGCCCACAGAAACTATTTCACGTCCTGTTAGGATCATGTACTCCGACGACCCCAAAACATTAAAAAAACATTTGATTTTTTTAAATAGTTTGAATCCAGCGTGACCCTGCAGAATTTTATTTTTAATAAAAAATGGAAGTAGTCACATCTTGCAAAATCAATAAAAAAAAATCTACGCAAAATTTTCTAATTATTATATTCACCCATGAATTTTTAGCTTTGCACCAATCATTTTGAAATTAAGTTCTTACCTAGAAATATTTGCATAATAAAAGTAGTTTTTTTAAAAGGATACAATCCTGATTCTGGTTTCATACTGCTGAAAACACTGTTGTACACCGCTTCTGAACCTGCAATAAAAAACATGCTCAGGCCCAAAGTACCTACTTGTTTAAATAATTTACAGCTGGCAGACACATTGAATGCATTTATAATCGTTTAATTTTAAACCATCATACAGGCATTTAAGGGTAGTATTATAAATTATGTAATGGACATTTTTAACTGAGTGATTTAAATTTAAGTTTCTTTGCGAACATAATAAATATAATAAATTTATTTACTTAAATCATCAATCAAAAAATAACCAGAAAATTATTACATTGGTACTTTAAAGTAAATCCAAAATCAATAGGTCATGGAAACTTTACATAAACTGTGCATTTTTTAATGTAAGTTTATTTGCAAACAAAATGACAATTTTAGCCAGAATTTAATAAATTAATACTTTATCATGATATTTATGTATATAAATTTAGATTAATACTCACATAAATCGCAAAAAATCCGTGGGAAAATCTCATTTATCACGATCACTTCACAGTTCACACCATTGAATCACATAATGAAATAATGTACTTGTGTATTGCACAGCAATACAACAAAGTTAGTCGAAGAGTCACAGTACTTTCTTTCTCCTCTCTAAGCAGCTAGCCCTATTATTACATATTGGGTTAAAAATATTCACAAACTAGTTTAAATAGGTGGTATATAACCTAATATTTATAATACTTTGATTTAGTGATTATTTGTTGTATTTTTATCACAAATATGATATGGATAATATTAAAACACACGAATGTAAATGATTCACTTACGTATACCAAACTTTATATAAGTACTGATTTTAGTTTCATTCCTTACATAAGTAAAGAAATAACACTTAACGATCACATCTATAACTATTATAGATCCAAGAAATCCTAGTCATGGTCTGTAGAGGGAGCCGTGAACTACGAGGACCATATTTTATGGTTTTACAATACCCAGACACAGAACAAGTATTCACGTTTTTTTCTGTGCAGAAATATACTTGACCTGACACGGGAATCGAACCCGCCGCCTCTGGTTTATGAGTCGACCTGCTCATCCACCACACCATAGAGGCTGTCAATCCTTAAATTAAATTACATTGTCTCCTTGACTATAACTTCCAAGTAACAATAACATTACTCATGAATCTTCAGTTGTCAGCATTATCGCGTCACTGTGTCTTTCTACATAGGTACCGTCACAGAATAGACAATACTACTAAGTAGTACTGTACAATGCAGACGAGCTTTAAATTAATACACGGTGCCTTAGATGTAAGATGCAAAGTAGGTACCTAAGAGATAGAAGATAAGGCCCTAGCTCTTAGAAAGTGGTCTACTATTTACATAATTAATGCGTAGAACTGTAAAAATTTTTTTTTTATAGTTTACTGTTTTATTTAAATTCAATGATATTTCTTCTTAATATTATTTCTTGATGAAACCAACAAAATAAGTGTTTACACACATTATTTGATTTTACCGGGCTGCATAAAAACGCGCGTTTATAAACCGCTCGTATGCTTCAATTCATGAAAGCGGTGACGGTTCACGTTTGAAGAAAGACACAGGTGATCGATATTGCATAGTAAACAAATTTAGCATTTGTCCTTTTCTTTCCTGAAATGGTTATTGAAAGATGTCAAAATGAGATATCGATAATCGATTGATTGTATGATTTAGCTGTATTCAGCGAAAGCTTATATTTGTATGCTTCGTGAAGATGAGATGGTTAACTTTTGTTAGTGAAGATTATTGCTAACGATGCAATACTGATTGTTTTAAATACACTGTTTTGCCAGAACAAAATCATTCTTTTTCAAGAAAATAACCTTGCAGCAAGTGCAAAGTACTCAGTGCAAACTAACAAAAAGAAGAACCGGAGTTTTAAAATGTTAGTGAGTATTTATTTTTAATGTAATTTATTTATTTTGTATTCTAAATGTTTTTTTAATTTTTCTCTACTAATATGTTTTTTGTTTTCAGGTCTGACTCTGAGTACGAAAATACCATTTCGGCAGTAGCCCCTCAGTGCGCGCCGCCATCCAAAAAGGCAACAAAACGCGGCGCCCCCGTCGCCGCATCGCCAGCACCGAAAAAACAATCGAAAGCAAGAGCGAGAGTCCAGGAATTGTTCGGGTAATTATCTGCAGACTACAAATACGTGCATACCAAGATAATATTATTTTTTCGTTATCAACTAATGTGTGCTGTTATTTTTAAGGTCTGATTCTGAATCGGAACCCGAGAACCCAGCGGCGACGTCCTCCTCAACCTCATCCAAAAAGAGGCCGCAAAAGTCAAACAAAAAAGGAGCCGGTAGCGAGCAGCCTTCCAGCCTGTAAGTTTTCAAACGCCTGATTCAAAGTAAATTAACCTACGACTGAGTAATGTTCCATTATAAGAATTCTCGTATTAAGTTAAGCTGACAGTCATTATCTCGTTACTGGTGCTTAAAAACTTTTCAATGTTATAGGTACATGTATATTATTATGTATTACGCGTATTTTAACGCGGTAGCACTCGGCAGAAATTTTTATGTATTGTTTTACTTTCATTGTTACAGAAAAAAGTCCGGGTTCTTCAACTATATTTTGAAGGCGGAAGAAAAGGCTGCTCGGGAGAAAGAGGAGACGGCCGCGAAGGTTCTGTACTCGTCCTTTACGAGCAGGGTGGCGGCTGGGCGTCAGCGGCGCGCCAAAATAACGGAGGGCAACTTTTACATAGATTTGAAAATTTATAATACTGATGACGCGCTGACAGGGACCTCTCAAACTTTGTACAAAAAGGCCTTAGTGGCCATTAAACTCCAAACTGCAGAGGGCTCCCCGCCTTGGGAAAAAATACAGCAATTTATGGAGGACGCCTACGGCGTCTTCAAAGGCTCGGATCCGGTGGTCTACAAAGATTAGTCACCAATTTTATATAAACCGACTAATCTTTGTATCCCATCGTTAAATTAGTTCATAGTAAGTAATAGTTTAGGTAATTTAAGTAGGTTAAGATAAGTAGGTAGGTACTTAATGTTACGATAGTATATAGGTTACCATATTGATACTTCAAATATATTATATTTTCTTATATGGCTTATATTTTTTGATTTTCTGGTTTTAGTTAGGCACAGTTAATAATACTTACAAAGATGCCTTATTGTGCAGTCTGTAGTACTTCCGTTGACGCAAAGTCTTGGATAGGGCACTTGCGAAGTAACGTTCATAGAAATAACAATAATAATTTTGTTGAACCACATAGCGAGGGTGTTGATATTATATCTTCGGCATTCCGCAAACGAATCGCCACTTACAGGTTAATATGTAATGAACAAGCTCTTAGTTCAATTGATGCGTTTTTTATTTCGATTCGCGATAAACTAAGCACTCTTTTAAACGCTTGTCTCAATAAACACATTTGCTTTAAAATAAACTTAGAGTACTTCGCTAAATTTCTTATGTTTAAAAATAACACTGAAGAAATGAAATCATTTCTGACTAAAAATATTATTCTATACAAAAACTCTAACTTTGATGTGTTCTTTTCAGACATGGTAAGTTCGTTAAAAGAAAAAGTAGAGTCATTTGAACATCAAGATTCAGGGTGGTCATTTTTACATAACACTCATTTGGAGGTCAATATTAACAAATATGAACCTCTACGCGGTTCCAGCTATATCGAATTACCGAAAAAAATTAAAAATAAAAAAGCATGTCTCAACATTCAAAATAAAGACAATTGTTGTTTCATGTGGTGTGTTACGGCTGCTTTATATCCAGCTAAGTCACACCCAGAGCGGGTAACATCTTATCCAGACTTCCGCACAGTATTGAATGTAAATGATGTGCAGTTTCCGGTTACGTTTTCTGATATACAAAAATTCGAGAGCAATAATTCGCAGCTCAGATTTATCGTATATGGGTTAAAAAATAACAAAATTATTGTGGGTCCTTTATACAAGTCGGAAAATAAAGAAGAATCTAGAAAGACCATTCATTTGTTGTTACTGGAAAACAACTCGGGAACGCAACATTATTGCTTAATCAAAAGCTTGTCTAAACTTGTTAGAAGTCAAATGACTAAACATCACGGAAAACTTTATTTTTGCGAAACGTGTTTAGTATTTTTTTCTAATGCTGCAGAGCTAAATAATCATGTTTGTGGTGGTGTTGTTACGGTGTTACCCGAGAAAGGATCGGTGATTAAATTCAAACATTTCGAACGTAAGCAGAATGTTCCTTTTGTTATATATGCAGATTTCGAATCTTTATTGGAACGAAACTCTGACCTTGACATTGACACATGTAACACGTCAACATTGCATCATCACTTACCAGCGGCGTTCGCCTATTACATTGTTTGTTCTGTTGATGAAAATTTAAATCGTTTTGTATCGCATCGCGGTCCCGATTGTGTAGAAAAATTCATTAAATGCATATTTGAAGACATGCAAAACATTCATAAGATTTTGAATAAAGCTACTCCAATGATTTACACTGAAAATAATGCACTTGATTTTCAAAATGCCACTCGTTGTCACATATGCGAACATTTTTTATTTTCAGACAAGGTTCGCGACCACTGTCATATCACCGGTCACTATCGTGGTGCAGCGCATAGTCTTTGCAATTTGCAATTCAAACGTCCATCGTTTGTACCAATATTTTTTCACAACTTGTCCGGCTATGATTGCCACTTGTTTATAAAAAAATTAGGGGAAGCTCCTGGTGCAATTAAGATCATTCCAAAGACGAAAGAAAATTACATATCCTTTACAAAAATTATTGCTGTGTCAAAAAACGAATTTATTCAACTCCGATTTGTTGATTCGTTGAAGTTCTTGGGAGCTAGTTTGGATAAACTAACAAAAACTTTGCATAAAGACAGCTTTAAACATTTGCGTGATTTTTTTCATGACGATAAAAAATTCCATCTGCTGTCGCGGAAAGGTGTTTACCCGTATGAGTACATGGATATGTGGGAACGTTATGAAGAGCGGTCTCTTCCCTCCAAAGACTGTTTTTATAGTTCTCTAACAAATGAAAACGTATCCGACGAGGACTATGAGCACGCGCAATTAGTTTGGACAGAGTTCAGAATGCATGATTTAGGACAGTATACGGATTTGTATTTAAAGACAGATGTTCTTTTACTAACCGACATTTTTGAAAATTTTAGAAAAACATGCAAACAGCATTACGATCTTGATCCTGCTTTCTATCTGACAGCACCGAGTTTGTCATTTGATGCAATGCTTCTTAAAACCGGAGTTCAACTTGAACTCATTGACGATTTGGCTATGCTGAGAATGATTCAACACGGGGTACGTGGTGGAATTTCGCTTTGTTCTCATAGAAATTGTTCCGCGAATCACGCTGCTCTTCCTGGTTATGACCGGACTAAACCGGATTCTTATATCATTTATATCGATTGCAATAATTTGTACGGATTCAGTATGAGTCAGTATTTACCATTATCGGGTTTCAAATTTATGGAGCAAAATGAAATCAATTCTTTGGATGTCACAGAAATCCCAGATGATTCTGTGCACGGCTTTATTCTAGAAGTCGATTTGATTTATCCGAACGAACTGCATAGTGCACACAACGATCTCCCGTTCTGTCCTGAAAAATGCATCCCTCCAGGTGGAAAAACGGAAAAACTTGTACCGAATTTGTATGACAAACATTTTTATGTTATCCATTACATCCATTTAAAAACCTGTCTGAAACATGGATTAATATTGCGTAAAATACACAGAGTAATAAAATTCGTGCAGGGACCGTATTTGAAAAAATATATTGATCTTAACACGCAGTTACGTCAACAGGCAACATCAACATTTGAGCAAGATTTTTTCAAGTTGCTAAACAATAGTATATTTGGAAAAACGCTAGAAAATAATGAAAAACGGGTTAATGTTAAATTAGTCAACGAATGGACAGACAAAAAAAATAGCACTAAAAAGAAAACGACGGCTGCAAAATTGATTGCAAGTCCACATTTTCATAGCGCATCTGTGTTCTCTAAAAATTTGGTCGCAGTGCAATTGAAACCAGATCGCATAGTTTTAGACAAACCAATCTATATCGGTTTTACCGTACTTGAGCTATCAAAAAGTCACATGTATGACTTTCATTACTCGGTATTTAGACCTGTCTATGATAATCGCATTAAGATGTGTTACACTGACACTGATAGTTTTATATATCATATTGAAACTAAAGACGTATACAAAGATCTAAAAGAAATCTTTATTTCGTATTTTGATACGAGTAACTATGCGATAAATAACGAGCACAACATTCCTCTTAAAAATAAAAAAGTTCCTGGTCTTTTTAAGGATGAGATGGGGGGAAAAATGATCACTGAATTTGTAGGTCTCCGTTCCAAACTTTACTGCGTGAAAACAGCTGACAGCATCATTAAAAAAGCAAAAGGTGTAAAAAATACTGTCGTTGACGAACTAGATCTGGCCGACTATAATAAAACCTTATATCACGGAAACGTTTTGAAAAAAACAAATGTTCTTTTTAAATCAATAAAACATGAGGTATTTACACAAAAAGTAAAGAAAGTGGCTTTGTCAGGAAACGATGATAAGCGTTTGATTTCTGCTGATAAGGTATCCACAAAAGCTTGGGGTAACTGCTCAATCCTTTTTAGGACAGGTAAAATTGATTAAAATCATTCATGTACCTACCTACTTTTTTTAAGGTATTCATACTCAAGTGAAATCAAACATTACGGAACAGCAGAGGTTGTAACTGGTCTTAGCTGCAATTATTGATATTGTTATTTTTAATTAAAACATTCACCAAGATTAAAACATGGAACTAAAACGGCCTGCTCATAGTCGTTATGCCCTGCAACAAACTCGTCTGCGGAGTTTTGACTCTTGGCCTAAAGGATTAGCTCAGTCACCAGAAGAAATGGCTGAGGCAGGTTTTTTCTACACAGGACAAAGTGATAAAGTGATTTGTTACTTCTGTGGTGGTGGTATCAAAGACTGGTCAGCTCCAGACCGACCTATGATAGAGCACGCACGATTTTTTCAAGACTGTTCCTATATTTTAATTTTGAAAGGTGAAAGATATATAAAAGATATAATAGAAAAAAAATATGATCAGTATCAAAAATCTGAGGCGTTCAATGTTAGTAGTGATAATATTAATGACGACGATGATATTCAAAGTAAAAAGTACTTTAAAAATATGATTTGTAAAATTTGTTTCAATGATGAGATTTCATTATCGTTAAATTGTGGACATCTTAGCTGTGTAAAGTGTGCACTATCTTTGAAAAATACATGCCCATTTTGTCGTAAAATGTTTTTTAGAGTTATAAGATTATACTTTTAAAATATTGTTACCTACCCTAGCTTAATTAGTTTATAATTATATGTCCTAGGTTTAATAAATGTATGGTACCTATAATACTATTCAAATTGTTTTATTATTTAGTTTTAATATACCTACCCTGAATTAGGTATTAAAATAAACAGAATATTAGTCAGTATACTGCACAGGTGGTATGGTTTCCAATTACCGTTCTTATACACAACCAATTGCTTTGCAAGCAAATATTCTGCCATTGCTGTAACAAGTTTGAACTTGCTGATCTTATGCGCGCAGGTGGTATAGTTTCCAGTTACCATTCACAAACTGCATTGCTAGCAAATAACTGAATCTGAAGTGCACAGGTGGTACGGTTTCCAACTACCATTCTCATACACGATCAAACTGCTTTGCAAGCAAATATTCTGCCATTGCTGTAACAAGTTTGAACTTGCTGATCTTATGCGCGCAGGTGGTATAGTTTCTAGTTACCATTTGCAAACTGCATTGTTAGCAAATAACTGAATTTGAAGCACACAGGTGGTACGGTTTCCAATTACCAGTCTCATACACAATCAAACTGCTTTGCAAGCAAATATTCTGCCATTGCTGTAACACGTTTGAACACGCAGGTGGTATGGTTTCCAGTTATTATTAGCGTAGGTACACAACAAAACTGTATTGTAAGCATGTATGATTCAGACATTGTTAAAGTTATTTAATAACTGTAATGAATAACCGCATTCAAACGGGCGCAGGCAAACGGAGCAGCAGCAAGCAACAAAGCACAGCAAGGGTTATTTTTATTTCAACGAAAACCTATCTACCAAAACAAAGTACCTAATGGTGAGTTTTGTTGTTTTTAAGTTACTTTCTAAATAGTAAGTGTAAGTGTTTAGTAAATGTGTTTAAAATATTTTGTTTGTTTCAGGCTACTCAGAATTATGGTTTCTCGATTTTGTCCGACCCAGAAGAACGCGCTGTTTCACCGGATCCGTTTTCTCAGTGTGCTCAATACTTCGAGCCTCCGACACCGCCGAACTCCCATGAACTCTGCGATGTCATCAAGGCTCAGCGGAAGGCGAAATCTAAGAAGCCCAGCAAGAGAATGGCAAAAGGCCATGTAATAGAAAAACGTCAGCGTGGTTACGAGCCGTCGTTTGTTATTAATGGAGAACCATCTCGAGGAATACGACTAATCAAAATACAAATTTTAAATATGGATAAACCTCAGCGGCATTCGAGTGACTGCAAATGTGAGGAATGCGAAGACAATGTAATGCTTAGTGCCCAATACGTTGTGAGAAATGTAAATGATACTATATATGATCAAACACAAAATGTAATCAATAATATTTCAAAAAACTTATGTGGTTATAGTTATGATTTTTCATAAAATTATTGTAATGTACCTACGTAATTATTTCTGTTTTATGTTAATTAAATATATTAAATTTTAATAATACTTAATTTTTATCATCACAAAATGTACTTCAATGAAGTTATAAATGTAGTTATGTAGTTATGGTTATGAATTTTCATAAAATATTATAATGTTGTATCTAAGTAATAATTTTCGTATTTGTTAAGTAGATATAAGAAATAATATAATCATTATGTGTAATTTAAGCTTACTTATAAAATAAATGGTATTTAACTATAATAAAATCTTTTTTTCCTATTAGAGTAGATTAGGTAGGAAATAAAAAATAATGCTTATAATAGTTAAAATATTTATTACAATGAATAAACAATTTCTTAAATAAATAAGTTAAATTTAAAAATATCATTATCTTCACACCATTTTTTTATACAAATTACATTTCTTAATGCACATTGTTTTTTGTGATTAACACAGTTATAATATAAACTATCATACCGTGAGTGCAACTTCATAAAATTAGGACACCCTTTTTCGCCTATATCAACTACATCACAGGTCTCACAAAGCTCCTGAATCCATTTAATCTTCTCCTGGCCTTTAGTTATAACTTTTTTTCTAATCAAATATGGTACTATGGTACGCTTTAGTTCTCGGTGGTCTATGAAACCTTCGCTCCACATAATTCCACGGTTGTTTTCAATCCATTTCACTTGTCTTTTTTCTTCTTTTGTTAAGTTGTTATAGGAATAGGGAGGCTTCACCAAAAACGTTTGGCTATGATCTTCACTTGTAATTGCAATTTCTTTTATGATAAAATTGTTTCTTGAATCTTTGAATCCTTGAAGATCTACTATGATTGTATCAGGATTCATGTTATCTTTTTCACCAAGTTGCTTAGAGGCTTGTATTCCACAATACAGTCGTTAAGAATAAGACAGTATGCCGAAGTATTAGCAGGAATCTCTGTGTTGCTTTCAAACTCCACGCGTACGTTTACCACAGGTCCTGATTTTATATTGTCACACTGTCTAGAGCAATCAATAACGAAAAGTGGAGCTATTTCCTTAAAATTGGTTATACTTAACAAGGGCACGGTCCCACTACCGTAATAAGACTGTTGAAATCTGACATACTGCTCGTATAATATAGCATATTTGTGATCGGTAAAATTAACATTAAGGCTTTCGTAAGGAAAATACGTAGAATTGAGGTACACTTTCAAATCGCGTAAATTACAATGATCAAACTGTGACATATCTTTATCCCATTGATTTTTTCTATTTGTTTGAAGACCAACAATTACATATCTGGGTTTTTCTATTTGAGATGACGTTTTAATAGACCACGTGTGTTTTGTACTTTGAGGTAATAAAGGATACTCATATAGATCCCAGTTTCTAAAAGCGAGCATAATCGGTCGATCCTTTTCAGTAAATTAATTTTTTCCTTGTCGGATACTTTAACATGTGGCATGCGCCAAATTATTTTATGAATTTCTATATTTTCTATAGTTTCTCCATTATTCAGTTTTACAGCATTTAAGTCTGTATTGCTACGTAGAAGAACCAATTCGTGTTTACAGTTAATGATAATTTTTTTATAATCTTCTGCGAATCCGAGAAAATTTCTGAGCGGTATTGATGCTGAAAAGTTCACTCCTTGTCTTGTTCCATGAATGTCCCATCCCCAAGCTTTTGCTACTCTAGAGTCATCTAAACTCATAGATATCAAAGATTTCATAGTAGTTGATATACCAGCATTTTTGATCTTATCTATTTCCACTCCGTTAAGCTCATACCTAATATCTTGAAACAAGTAAAGCAGAGGATTGTTTGTATATTCAACGTGATCAACCTTCTGTTTTATATCTTTTTTTAAAATATTCACAGTTCCTTCTAAATACAAAGTACTGGCTGACGGTAGCACGTATAAATCTTGCTGATTAATAGGAATACGAATTTCATCATTCCTGTTAAAACTTGTCACATAAGGCTTGTATGAATGGAATTCGATGCCGTCGATTGTGTTGTCGCAGACAGGTGTACTTGTTATATCTAAAATGCTCATTTTAGAAGCCCAATAAATTTCAAATATTTTTTATTTTCTTTACTTATTTTTATTTTCCGTTTAGATGTGTCTTTGCGAATTGTGCAATTAACACTGATTGCTCTTGATACAGGATTCACGTATTTATTGTAGTCAATCATTTCCTTTTAAGATGTAGATAGAGCTGTATTTCCTCACCTCTTAGATTAACCAAATTATCGTTTACGTCCAATACTCTAATATTAATAGAACTGATATTATGTTGATTGACAGGAAAATAAATGATGTTTTTAGGTATTTCTATGATTCTATATCCAGGAGGTACATTTGGCGCAAATTCATGAATAATATGACTTGATTTTCCGTTAATATATGATCCGCTTACTATATCACATTCGATCCTTACCACAGTCGTTGATAAAATGTTCACTGGAAGCTGCGACTCATGTATTATATTAGCTTTTAATACCTGTTTGCCGAAACCTAACAACATTCCAAGAGAACTTTCTTTCTCAAAATGTATGTCTTTAGTGCAATATATAAATGTTTTTAATGTATTGTTGTTGCAGTACAATTTAAGATTTGCATTTTTCATTTTGGTTTTCAAGTAGTCACAAATATCTTGAAGTTCATACGCTCCTTCGGGTATTACTATGATTTCATTATCATCGTAATAGAATTTATTATTTGTAATATCAATATTTGGAATTGAATTAAAAGTAGACAAATACAATAAAGCACACTCGTATTCTTCGTCAAGCTGTAATGCAGGCGAATAACTTGTTGATAAAAGTGATGTACTACCAGTTATGGACAGTGTGAAAGACATTGTAGTAATGACATAAATTAAAACAGTACTTTATATTTTATACATCTTTATTAATGTTTTCTAAATATTTACTCAACACAATAGTGGGGTTTTTCCAAAAATTTACAAGATATTTTATACACAGGTGTCCACAATTAAAAGAGTTAAAGCTTTGATATTTGCTATAATTGTATGTTACATCTTGTTTTAAATAATTAATCAATTCATAGGGTGGCTTTAAGTCACCGAAACTATCAAAATATTCACAATAATCTAAAAACTTAACGTAGGCTACCCAATGAGTTCCTTCGTTCGCCATACTATCCAAATTAACGACGGCACATTCAACTTTTCTAGGATGTTTTGGTAGCGTATCTCTCATATAAACACCTCTGAAGTAAGGTATGCGATGGACAGCATATTCTAGGATGTCTATGTTTGTGAGTGGACGATTAGGTAGCCGTTTCATTAGTTTTTTGATTTAACAAACAATCCATTACCCTTTTTATAAGGTTTCATATACAAGCCCTTTCCTAAGGCTATAGCTTCCATCACTTTATTATGACGCTGAGCTTCCTCCAAGTTGCGTTGAGCTGACTTATAATCGTTTACAGTTTTAGCGATTCCTGCTGCACCACCTGCCGCAGCGCCCAATGCAGATAATCCAGCGAAAATGGGTATTAAAGGTAAAATACCGCCTGTTTTTGGCACTGGTATAATGCGTGGCAGACTCATTCCTTTATTTTTGGAATTAATAAGTTTTTTCGCTGCTTTATATGCTAGTTTAATAGCCGTCGTGTTATTTTTTGGTTTTCTTTTCTTCAAACTGGAGCGAATTGAAGAAACCAATTTTTTGAAAGATTTCACTCCAGCTCCATGCTTTAATTTAGTTTTCATTACTTTACTTACTAGCCAGGAGGCTAGCTTTTCTCCTTTGCCAGCATCTTTAGATTTTATTCTCTGTTTTGCCATATTTAACAACTCCGAATCCGCTCTATGACGATCTTCTAAACTATTGTTAGCCGAGTATGCGATGTCGTGTTTCATACAAGCTTCATCCAATTTATTTATTCCTTTATCACCTCGCTGTAATCTTTCCTTCAGTTTCGTGCCCGGTCCGCAATAATTATATCCAGGTAAATGTAGTTCAAATGGTAAATTATTTATTACACTGTTAATAAGTCCTCTACCTCGCGTAACTGACATTATAATGTCCTCCAACTCGTTGTATCCTGATTTTTATACAATAGCTCGTCTATCAATCCAACTGTTTTCACTATTAGGCAAACCTAACCATTTTACAAATAGTTTGTTGCCTTTTCTTCTTATAACTTTTTCAATTAGATAAATACTTGGACAGTTAGTTCTTTGCAGTTCGTGCTCATAAAAACTTCCCAAAATTGGTTGCTTTTTAATATCTACTACTAAGTAAGTTATAGGGAATGTTTTATTAATTTTTTTAATCACGAACAGTTCTGTCGACCAGTTGGGGGTATAGCCCTTTTCGAAACTGCCTTTGTATTTGCTTATCCTCACATAATCCCCAATGCTAAATTTATTTCTTTTCAACATAAATATCTGTGATTTTCGAATATTATATCTGACAATGTTTTCATTCTCTTTATTTACGTCTACTGGTTTATGTTTGGTAATGCGGTGCTCTGTGTTGTTGTAGCATTTCACAACACTTTCTAAGGGCTTGCCAATCCATTTGTAACTACCGTTTAGACTAAAGTATTTGTATAATTTGTTTTTCAATGTTTTAATTAACCTTTCAACAATCGAAGCTTTTTTTACTGAATATGTAGAATAATGATTGATATTATACAAAAGCATGAGTTTCTTAAAGTTTTCATTGTAAAACTCTTTTCCCATGTCTGTTTGTAAGCTTATTGGAGAGCGATTAGTGATTTTTAAAATGTGTTCGAATGCATTTGATACTTCTGTTTTTGATTTTGTCTTGACTGGAACAGTTAAGCAAAGTTTTGAGAAGCAATCTATTATAACTAAAATGAATCCAAATCCATTATTGTATCGCTTTAAATTCTGTATATCAATAAGATCTGCTTGCCATAAGTCATCGATTCCTTTTAAAACCACAGGTCGCCTTGGGAAATTTCTTCTTGCTGTTTTGTGAATTTCATTTACTACTTCTTCCTTACTCATTTTAAGTTTAATTTTAAAATATTTTCTAACTCAGCTTTAGTACAATAATTTTCTTCAAGTTTACCGACTGAAATCAGTATGTCGTTTTTAATAGCATGAAGTAAATGTTGGACTTCTTGTTTACTGTAATAATTTTGTTTAATCCTGTCCACATAATCCTTGTTAACAGCATCACTATCCACCGAAGGAGTTCTCACCCCTGTCAATCTTGTCTGTTGTAAATCGAATTCTTCGTTTTCCGTTTTTGTTAAAGTATTGTCAAATATACCTAGTAATTCTGTCAACCGTAAGCGTTTATGTATATGGTTACCAAATTTATCTGTATTCATTGCATCAGGTGAACCGCAATGTTTAAGTTATGAAATGGAAATGAGTTAATTTTGAAAATTTCAATGTATTTATTTATTTATTTATTACACCACTTTCACGCAATTCTTCGATGATTGATATTATTTCGTTATCTACTCCTGTGTTACCAGCATCACGTGAAGCAATTAATAATTTTAATCGTTCAATCAATTCATTTGGATCGTCCCAATATACATAATCAGTAGTTCTCTTCCATTTTTTTAACAGTGGCAATCCGGAACCTTGTCTTAAATCTTGATTACTGCCTTCAGTACTTGCAGAAACTTTTCGTAATTTAAATAATGGTTTTATAATGGCTAAGTACTTTCGTCCTCTGTTGCTTTTCATTGGCTTGTTTGGATCATAATCTCTTCTGTGAGCATTAGTATCTAACAGCATTGACTTATAGTGCATAGTATCTTCATCCGTGACCGCAGCTAAATCTGGGATCTTTCTAAATAACAGCTCGTATATTCCAGGGGTTTTTTTGTATTTACGTCCACTAACTTGTACGTAGTCATCAGTAACAGTAACACGAGATGACCCCATCATTAGCTTTCCGCGTTCATTCCTTACACCAAATGGAATGTTGCTCAAAACGTCTGGAGACAGAGACCAAGAAGATATATTATAATCTTCATTACTTTCACTAGATCCAACTGTCTTAAAAGATACATTGCTTGTATCTTTAGCATCACTTTCATCTTCTTCCTCACTCTCCTGATACTGATCTGAATTATCCGTTTTATCTTCTGAATCAGTGTCTTCATATTTTGTTGTATTGCCAACTGTGATATCAGACTGCCTCTTAATAAGAGTTTTATCAAAGTCTTTTGACTCAATGGATGTGTTGAGCTTATTATTATCTGCACTTGTATTCTCATTTTTCATAATTTGATTAAGTGGGTTAATTATTGGTTTAAAAACGTTTCTGATCACTTGATCATTTTCATTCTCTATATCTTTCATTTGACGTATTTTCTTTTTAACGGCTTCTGCAGCATTTACTATTTGTCTTTTTAGATCTTTTTCCATATTTATTATTTTGAAAATAATATGTACTTATCTTTGTACTGTTTAGTGTATAATGAAGTCCTATGTATGAAACTTTTATTTATAAGTACTAATTAAACTTGACAAATGTGTCAAAGTTTTTTCTGTAGGCACCTTTGTTTTTTTCACAATCTTTGTTAATCACTAGGTAGTTGTACGGTTTGCTCCAAATCCTTGAACACATTTCTCTGAACTCTAACCATGTCATGTCTGTAGTTACATGTTCATCATAAATATGTCTCATGTTTACATCATCTTGTTTAAAGAGTATAATTAAATTTGCATTATCTCTCACCAACTGTTTAGGTATTTTACTATAAGTTTGATTTAAATAAAAACAATCAATGTGTTTATGTCTACCCATAGCGAAATAATCTCGCATGTTCGACTGGTTTTCACATGCAACATCATCAAATATTATTATTGAATTAGGTTTGGCGTCCTGTGGACTAATAACGTCTTCATTAGCTTGATATTTGGTGAAACAAATATTAGGAACCATTTCCAGGACTTTTTCTAGAAATATATATTTCGGTTGATACAAAGTTTTAGAATATACATATATATTACGGTAACGTAATCCTTTTTCATGTAAAAGGAGACCAACCATTAAGTTTGTTTTTCCACAATTAGATGGTCCGATAATCAAACAGCGCATTGTGTTTGGAAGTAATTTTCCATGTCGAAAGATGTTTTTTTTACAATCTTCATATATTTTGTTAAAACTCAATGATTCCGCTTGTTTAATAAACTTCATTTTTATGTATCAATGTTAGGGATGTTTTCCATGCAATGATAATTTTTTCGTTGTTATGGTCGTTATATACGAGTCACCATCAAAGCTTGAACACTAAATTTTCTCGCCATAACAGGATTTCGAAAGCGAAGTAGAATTACTTCATCAACGACAATAAAATAAAATAATATTGGGTATGCTATCCCACCAAGCGAGTGGAACGAGCGGTGCGAGTGTAACGAGCAGGGTGGGATAGAATGCCCAATATTATCCTACTCATACGTGCGGATAGCGGAGCGACGGCAATAACATTTTCAAATACCAGGACGGTCCTATTACTTACTGAGCCAAGAATGGCGCGATTTCTACTTAACAGTTGTTGCTTTATTAAAATGAGGTAAAGAAATAAAAAAATTGGAACGTGCAAATATGAATGTGAGTTTATTTCTCAAAAGTCTGATGAAGTATCAAAATGGATACAAATCATTTTTACTAGATGGTAGGACTTTTTGTTGAGAGACAGAGGTCGTCTAGGGAGGTAGGTAGCACTGCAGGGCTTTAACAGTTATTCTGCCGCCAGGTAGGTAATGTGGTAGCACTACTGTGTTCCAATTGAAATTATTTTAGGTTGTATTTAAGCACAATATGGGTTTTTTTGCCTGAAATAAAGACATTTTATGTATTATTTTATTTATTACCTGATCTCATATTTTAGTAATTTTATTGTTTAAATGTGCTAATGTCTCAGGATGACGTGCGCAGTGCAGCTTTATATTTTAGTATCACTACAGCTATTAAGAGCGACCGTAACGCTTAACATCAAGCGAAAGACTATCCCGTTGCATCATTAATTGTTTAAAAGAAAAAAATCTTAAGCCAAAACATAAAGTTCATAATTTCCCAAAATAATGAGAAAAAAGTGGTCGTCAAATAAGTAAAATAACGAGGAAATTTCGGGGCCTCCGTAAAAATGTATTTATGTAACCAGGGCGAAGTTTGCTCACTGGCGGCCATCATAACTTGACCTGTAGGGATTTTTCAAGAACTACCCCTCAAAACTCGATCATGTCTCATGCGGTTGCTATTATTTTAACGGCTTTAACTTTTTGCTTGTTAGTCTCTTTCGACCTTTAGAAAAAGCCAACTTGCAGGTCTTATAAAAAAACCTCAAACGAAAATGACTAAGCCTGGTTTTTTGCCACTGCAAGGCCAAGTTACACTGGTCCTTCCATAGCCACAATATGTCAAAGATTTGTTCATATCTTTGTTCCTTATTGTTTTTGATGTACGAACTTGTTTTCACCAAGTTCAATGTTCCAGGGAGGTTGTGTAGAAAGTTTGGATATATTATTACACCTTACATCTCTGTACCTGGGAAAAAAGTTCGAAATTTGAGTTTATTGTCAGAGAACATGTGCAAAAGTATAAAAAGGTCCAAGTTATGTTTGCTCGCTCTCGCTTACTTACGATTTGGATTTTTTGTCTTAGAAAACGTTCCTCCTGCATATCCCTGTAGAATTGTAGATCTTATTTTAAGTGGAAGTTGTTTAATTAGTGATATAAATCTTTGCCAGATAGCAGAGTAATAATATATATATAATAATAATATATATGAACATCATTAGCGTCCTGCTGGGAGAGTGTATTATTAGGCCGTAATCCATCACCCTAAACAAGTTTTAAAGAAAGACTTCTCGTCGTCCCCGCCCGAGACACGTCTTGAGCGACCCGGATGATCCTATAGCAGCCTTTGTTTCGGCTGCGCTAGAATCACCGGACCAGTCTAGCCCTTCTGGCTCAGGTACCGGCACTGGTATAGGATACCAGCGTAACACAATCAGACACCGACTCCGCCGTTGAGGTCGACGAACCCCCCGTAGCTTAGCTAGAACGGTCACGACTTTCCATAGGGTCAACTCTTCGAGTGGACGTAGCCTTCTCGATCCTCTTATCCCGGCAATGGCCCAAGCCGAGGCTCACACCCCAGGGGTGCCTTTGAGCTAGTTGCCTCCCTTTTTTGACGGCTGGGCGTCTTTAGTGAACGTGAAGCTGTAAAGGACGGTAACAACAGCATTAGTCCGTCAAAAAATACTTTGCCAAGTGCGTGTTGTTGTGGGTAGATGACCTTCAAATTTTGTGATTCTGGCATTGTTGGCGACTTTCCTCACGATGTTTTCCTTCAACACTGTGAAAGCACACAAACTTAAAGTCATTGGTGCAGGGTCGAGCGGGACACAAACCAGGATGCATCGGTTTGACAGTTGTACGAATTACCACTCCGCCACAATCGCTCTCATATAAAATTAATATCTAAGAAATAACATCTAAACACAATACCATTCAGTCGGAAGTACGTGGTACGTGCGAGGAATTTATTTCTGTAATAATAGCGTTCCCAATAAACTGGCTTATTGCTCGGCTCGGATTCCTAAACATGGGTATTGTAATAGAACCCCTATCTTAACCTAATTATAATAAATTAATAATAAAATCACCGGATTACCGAATATTCTTAACCAACCTTACGACGCTAAAAGATTAGCAAAATTTGTTGACTATTTTGGACTACCTATTTTAATGTTTATGGCCTTGTGAATCGTCACCTAATAAATGGTAGAACCGTACGTTGTGATAATGTAGTAATCCAAATCCTTTTAAAGTAATGAGACAATACCTAACTAACATCTAACCTATTCAATAATATTAAATAAATTTAAAATATCCATCGTCCTACAAATAATTGCTATTTAATCCCCTGATGAACACTATTCCTATACTCTGAGTAACCGAACTGAAATTTCCACATAAAATCATATTATGCATCAATCAATATATTTCCTACTATATTTTTGAAAGGTTTCAATTGTAGGAATGAATAATTTTTTCCTGCAAAAGATTGAACATTATAGTTCCTAGTCATAAACAAAACTGAAGGTAAATTAAAGCTTCATGACGAACGTATGTTGAAATTAACAAGACAAGAAAGTGAAACATAGGTAAAACGTAAGTAAGTACATTGCTAACTGAGTTTAAGCTTGTTATATAGCAAAGTCATAGTAAACTTTATTTGTTTATCATAACTCTGGCATAGGAGCCCCGCCACCGCTCCAATGCTGTGGGTCTCGACTACCTGGCTGGTTAACCCTCCACTATTTAGTGCTTGAAATTTCCCACACGGAGGTACCGTGTGTGAAATTCCCCCACACTAAGAGAAATTTGATTTTACTAAATTTTGTTCTATTTATCCCAAGTCAGTACGTCAGGTACCCCATCTACCTATTCTTATCTACTTATCTAGTTTGGACTCCAAAAGGTGCAAGGGACAAGAGGACATTATTTTTTTCCAAATCCTAACAAAATAGACATCACCTTAGTTAATTGTGAGTCTATCTAATACGTACTACATTCGGTATAAGACAGACTCTAAAAATAGCTCAACTTTCAAATCTCCTAGTTTTCGTCTAAAGATTATCAATATTATCGTAGATTCTATATCAACAGCATGCAGTGGACTAAACAGTAGTATTAATTTTAACTGTAAATATTTATTTGAATTCAATGATCTGTTAGTGATATTCAGGTTGTCTCTATTTTCCAGAACTTGTATTGAAAAGTAATCTAAAACCCGTTTATATAATTTAGGTATTATATTTCATAAATATGAAATATTATAATAATATGTTTTTTTGCCAGTAATATAATAGATTATTAATGCTGTTTTCTAACAACAAGATATTCTCATTCGAATCTTTAAATTAGCTACCCCTATCCGTTTGGTAAGGAGATCACTAACAGGTACTGCTGTGCTTGACCCAAGACACGAAGGACAATTTCTTATCACTAGTACTTTAAATGTTTCTTATAGAATAAATAGTAAAATTCTTATTGAAAATTCAATCAAACAAACCCAACTCTGAATTCCACTAAATTGATCTATAAACAAACACGAATAACCCTAAACTATGAATAAATTCCCGGTAGTTATTTAACAATCGCACAAGCAAAGCATTATGTATTTCCATACTAGAGTGAAACTCAATTACGATTTTATTTAAGTTACTCGCGAATGATTTCAAACAGAGAGTAAATTCCCAATAGTTATCTAAGTAAAAGGAATAATTCCCAGTCGTTACTAATTCCCGGTAGTTTCCTAACTATCGTTCAAACATTACCTATTTTGCAACTAGAAAACAAAACGTTCGTTTCCTTGCAAAAATATGATCCTTCCAACTCTCCTAAGTAAAATTCCGCCTAGAATCCGCTAAGAAAATACCTATCTAATTATGCTGAATTTGTACATCAGAATTAGGCACAGAATAATATTTTCTCAGTAGTGTCATAACTTGTTCATGTGAACTTTGTATCAGCGTTTACTATCACCGTGTAGGAATAGAACCTTTCCCATATCTTCCGTAGAGCATCGCAAACCCAGCTAAAGAAATACCTTCCTATACCACAGAATAGATATATAGTACAACGCATTTTTACCACAAAATAGGTTTATAGAATTACGTATTCATACTAATATGATCCGCAACATTAACGACAATAATTCTCCAGTTGAGACTAGGTCATGAAAACTAATGTGATGAATCGTATTCAAATACATTCCCCTTTCTATCTCTACTGTAGTTTCACAAAGCTTGTGCCAGCTATAGAAAATACCTACTTATACCTTTGCAGCGTTGCTCTCTGTACATTAAATCCTTCCGTGATCACCCAGCTTTCCGTCAAAAGCAAGGTCCACGACAACTAGCTCTACAATAAACACCCACAGCTTCAACCTTCGAGAAAACTTGGATTATAATTTTATGACTTTGATAATTTACGTAATTGTATTTACACTTTTATTTATTAGTATTTTATTATAATGAATTTATCTTTAGATGTATTTTATACCGCTTTAAATTTATTTATATATTTATTGAATTTTATCTATTTCTCTAACACTATTATTTTTCCGCGATTTTCAATATTTTATCCCTAACTTCCCCATCCTACGTGTGTATTCCTCGACTTATAGCTTTTCCCTATACATTAGTGTGTACCCCCAAACACTGGAGATTGCTACAAATCTCACATTTACTTTTAAACGTGCATGTCTGTTCTCGGTGTGTGCAATGAGAACATACCTGATCTAACCCTATGAGAGAACGAGCTGTGACAAAAGCTCTCCAAAGCTAAAACCTGTTGCCACCTAATTTTTATCTTGCATGCGGGACCGGGGTCCATGGGCAGCATACAAGACAAAACCCTATCACTTGGGACAGTTCAGCTTAATTTGCATTTAGGATCCGGGTATCGTATACACGAAGACGGGACAGTTAATCTTTTCAGCCCTCCTTTCAGCCAGAATGCAAACCAAACCAAAAAGGTGGATCCAGATCCTATAACGGAGGCAAAATCTGGTGCAGGTCTCCACATAACACGCGAACTGCATGCCCTAAACAAAATAAGGGAAGACAAGCTTCGTTGCAATGTTTCAACTTATCTCTTACTGAGTTCCTGGACCCGAGGCATACTTCCCCCCAGATCCAGAATTACTTGAGAGGGCGAAGCTAACTATGAATTTAACCGTGAATTTCACGTGCATTTTTTACCAGGTTTCGACTTGCGAATCCCGTGAATGATTTTATAACTGACCGCGTTTGACCGCTTGACAGATGTCAAAATCCTATTATATATCAAAAACACTTTAAAGGTAGAAAGGTAAAAAAGTAAAACTAAATATAAAGAAGGTTTGATTTCTTTTACTGTTACCTTATTTTACCACAGGTAACCACTTTTACACCTATCTCTACATTTTCTTTATCAGTTAATGCGATGCCAATGACTATTTCCTTTATTTTTGGACTATTCTTTATGCATAAAGTGCTTCAATGAAATTATTTCAGTATTTTTATAATTTAGGTAAAATTTATAATATTTGTGACGTCACGAGACAGCCTGGATCGTTACAATCGCCCCTAAAATATTTGCGCAGGCGTTTTAAATTTAAAGCCGAAGTAAAATTTTATTCTTTAAAATACATTCACAAATATTAGCAAAACTATAATAAAAATAATTTAAATAATAATTATAACTCTACCACCTCACTTAAGCAATTATAATTTGTTAACGTTTGGCTCCAAACTTAAAATGTATTTATAGTTCTGTAGTGTTCCTAACCGTTAAATTTAATTTAAGAGAGCACCTAAAAATAATCAACCTGATAGCAAATAATTTGCGAAACAAAAATACACTTGTCTTTTCAATTGTTTAATATGCAGTATACTGCGTATTAATTTGTTATTCGTTTGAAAAATATTAAATATTACTAATATTGAGTAATTTATTTTCGAAAGTTTAATGTTGTCAAATGATAATATTTTTATTTTTAATATACTATTGAATCCATCCTTGAAAACAAACCGTAATTACTATTCTATTTTAAGCACCCTCTTAAGCCGTAACAACAGTGAATTACTTTATGAGTCAATATCCAAAATTTCATCGCATCAATCATACCCAAAAATCACTTATCCCAAGGCTAACCTAGCCACCAAAAGAAACCAGGTTGTGAGGCTGGTCAGTCCTAATAACTTTAAGTAGAAGGTACCCCTAAGAACCATGTTTTCGTTCCGAGCTGCCTCCCACAAAACCCTTCGATAACCAGGTCAACTTTAATAGTTCAAAATATAGATTTATCCATGACTTCAGCAATATTTCGCATATATTTCCCACTCCGTAATTCGCTATCATTTCGGATGTAGAGTGTAGCAGATCGGATGTTCCTACCTTGTAGAGTACGGGGTTGTTATAACAGTTTTGTTTAAACTTAGGCTTTCTCTTTTAACCTAGCACCTAGCCTTAAATTATATCAACCCATTTGTTGAGTCGTGTAAATCCAAAACCACCCGTCAACAAACCCCTTAAACCGTAGATCTTGCTAAGCCACTAAGATCCTCCTGCACTGTTAAACCTCTAACCATGTCCATACAATGATACTTGCTGACATAAAAATGACTTTTTTTTTTAATTATCCAAAATCAAATCCCTTTCATAAGCAAAAACAACATAACAATTCATTAATCCACATTTGACCCCAGTCAACTAACTTATTCGCTATCTTAACGGCTAGCAATTCCCAATAGATTTAAGGCTTCTTTGAAGTTATTGCTTAATACGTATCATGATATTAAAATAAAATCTTTAATTTTATTTCGATTTCATTTCTAAAACAAAATTATATATAATGATAGATTTCGTTTGAAATTTTATTTAATGTCAATGCTGAAACCATTCATTTATTATAGATAGGTTACAATAACAATAATTAATAAATATTAATTGTCGCGAACTGAACTAACCTCTACTAAAAATAATTTATTTTGTTACGTTTTAAATATATTATCGTTATTAAGGTATGAATTTTATAACACAATATTTTATTTGAAAATTTAATCAATAAGTATATTCATTGTCAATAATCCCGAACTTGAACTCGAATTACGCGCAAAACTACCAAACAAGCTAACCAAAATAATTTTAAATTCCGCTATTTTGAAATTGTAATAATTTATTTTAAATATTTTTATGTTGTCTAGTTTATTGTGCATCGTACAATAAACATTGAATCGGAACTTAATCTATCCACCGTACCAATAACCACTAATAAAATTATTAAATATCTTGAACTGTTTGCGCCCCCTATAGTTTTATAATTTTAGCCAACTTCGAACCTTTCCTATTTCCAAACCCAGAAAAGAAATCTAATTTATTTACCCTAATATTTCCGAATTATTCACGAAAATTGACTCTGTCGTTTTTCCTAAATTGGATGATGATAAATTTCCCACGTACTTCCTAAATGAAAGCTCAACCTTATTATGTGCATCAATAAATTTTAAAATTAATCAAACAGAATACGTACATGTCTGATTAATAAACTACTACTTCTTTCCAACCTACTACAACAAATTTCCATGTTCGTAATGAAACATTCTAATGTTGAATTTATTTAAATTCCGTTGAGTTTATTGCAACGCAGCCTATTTTAAATTTGTATGTATCTAATGCCATCCCTAAATATTCGTAAATCAAATAAACCAATGTTTGCATGAATAGTTCGAATCTCGTTTATCTATTTATTCATCATCTTCATCATCTAATTAATCCATCTTCTACGATAATCTAATGATGATATCCTGAACGTTATAGCCCCGAAAAATTATTAAATAACTAATAAAGTAACGATTAAAACTCAAAAGATTGAGTCCTTCTTTTAACTATGAGATAATTTATAACTAATTTTCATTTAATTTATTGAAATCTAAAACTGCCCCTACATATTGTCTCAAAACCTTTCCTTTTCCACGGACAGCAAATTGTGCGATAGTAAATAAATACCATCGCTACTTAAAATAATATCAATCCAAAACAATCAACATCCTCATTCTAATCCAAAAACTCCAATGTAAATATCTAAAATAAATCAACCTGATAACGAAATAAACGCACGAAAATCCTATTCAAGTAAAATCCTGGCCATTTGAGATCCTGGTCAATTAAGATACTGGTCAATTGAGATCCTGGTCATTTGAGATCCTAGTCAAATGTCAATCCTGGTCACGTAAAATTCTGGTCATTTGAGATCCTGGTCAATTGAGATCCTGGTCAATTAAAATACCGGTCAATTGAGATCCTGGTCATTTGAGATTCTAGTCAAATGTCAATCCTGGTCAATTGAGATCCTGGTCATTTGAGATCCTAGTCATTTGGCAATCCTGGTCAATTGAGATCCTGGTCACGGCACCAAATTGTAATAGAACCCCTATCTTAACCTAATTATAATAAATTAATAATAAAATCACCGGATTACCGAATATTCTTAACCAACCTTACGACGCTAAAAGATTAGCAAAATTTGTTGACTATTTTGGACTACCTATTTTAATGTTTATGGCCTTGTGAATCGTCACCTAATAAATGGTAGAACCGTACGTTGTGATAATGTAGTAATCCAAATCCTTTTAAAGTAATGAGACAATACCTAACTAACATCTAACCTATTCAATAATATTAAATAAATTTAAAATATCCATCGTCCTACAAATAATTGCTATTTAATCCCCTGATGAACACTATTCCTATACTCTGAGTAACCGAACTGAAATTTCCACATAAAATCATATTATGCATCAATCAATATATTTCCTACTATATTTTTGAAAGGTTTCAATTGTAGGAATGAATAATTTTTTCCTGCAAAAGATTGAACATTATAGTTCCTAGTCATAAACAAAACTGAAGGTAAATTAAAGCTTCATGACGAACGTATGTTGAAATTAACAAGACAAGAAAGTGAAACATAGGTAAAACGTAAGTAAGTACATTGCTAACTGAGTTTAAGCTTGTTATATAGCAAAGTCATAGTAAACTTTATTTGTTTATCATAACTCTGGCATAGGAGCCCCGCCACCGCTCCAATGCTGTGGGTCTCGACTACCTGGCTGGTTAACCCTCCACTATTTAGTGCTTGAAATTTCCCACACGGAGGTACCGTGTGTGAAATTCCCCCACACTAAGAGAAATTTGATTTTACTAAATTTTGTTCTATTTATCCCAAGTCAGTACGTCAGGTACCCCATCTACCTATTCTTATCTACTTATCTAGTTTGGACTCCAAAAGGTGCAAGGGACAAGAGGACATTATTTTTTTCCAAATCCTAACAAAATAGACATCACCTTAGTTAATTGTGAGTCTATCTAATACGTACTACATTCGGTATAAGACAGACTCTAAAAATAGCTCAACTTTCAAATCTCCTAGTTTTCGTCTAAAGATTATCAATATTATCGTAGATTCTATATCAACAGCATGCAGTGGACTAAACAGTAGTATTAATTTTAACTGTAAATATTTATTTGAATTCAATGATCTGTTAGTGATATTCAGGTTGTCTCTATTTTCCAGAACTTGTATTGAAAAGTAATCTAAAACCCGTTTATATAATTTAGGTATTATATTTCATAAATATGAAATATTATAATAATATGTTTTTTTGCCAGTAATATAATAGATTATTAATGCTGTTTTCTAACAACAAGATATTCTCATTCGAATCTTTAAATTAGCTACCCCTATCCGTTTGGTAAGGAGATCACTAACAGGTACTGCTGTGCTTGACCCAAGACACGAAGGACAATTTCTTATCACTAGTACTTTAAATGTTTCTTATAGAATAAATAGTAAAATTCTTATTGAAAATTCAATCAAACAAACCCAACTCTGAATTCCACTAAATTGATCTATAAACAAACACGAATAACCCTAAACTATGAATAAATTCCCGGTAGTTATTTAACAATCGCACAAGCAAAGCATTATGTATTTCCATACTAGAGTGAAACTCAATTACGATTTTATTTAAGTTACTCGCGAATGATTTCAAACAGAGAGTAAATTCCCAATAGTTATCTAAGTAAAAGGAATAATTCCCAGTCGTTACTAATTCCCGGTAGTTTCCTAACTATCGTTCAAACATTACCTATTTTGCAACTAGAAAACAAAACGTTCGTTTCCTTGCAAAAATATGATCCTTCCAACTCTCCTAAGTAAAATTCCGCCTAGAATCCGCTAAGAAAATACCTATCTAATTATGCTGAATTTGTACATCAGAATTAGGCACAGAATAATATTTTCTCAGTAGTGTCATAACTTGTTCATGTGAACTTTGTATCAGCGTTTACTATCACCGTGTAGGAATAGAACCTTTCCCATATCTTCCGTAGAGCATCGCAAACCCAGCTAAAGAAATACCTTCCTATACCACAGAATAGATATATAGTACAACGCATTTTTACCACAAAATAGGTTTATAGAATTACGTATTCATACTAATATGATCCGCAACATTAACGACAATAATTCTCCAGTTGAGACTAGGTCATGAAAACTAATGTGATGAATCGTATTCAAATACATTCCCCTTTCTATCTCTACTGTAGTTTCACAAAGCTTGTGCCAGCTATAGAAAATACCTACTTATACCTTTGCAGCGTTGCTCTCTGTACATTAAATCCTTCCGTGATCACCCAGCTTTCCGTCAAAAGCAAGGTCCACGACAACTAGCTCTACAATAAACACCCACAGCTTCAACCTTCGAGAAAACTTGGATTATAATTTTATGACTTTGATAATTTACGTAATTGTATTTACACTTTTATTTATTAGTATTTTATTATAATGAATTTATCTTTAGATGTATTTTATACCGCTTTAAATTTATTTATATATTTATTGAATTTTATCTATTTCTCTAACACTATTATTTTTCCGCGATTTTCAATATTTTATCCCTAACTTCCCCATCCTACGTGTGTATTCCTCGACTTATAGCTTTTCCCTATACATTAGTGTGTACCCCCAAACACTGGAGATTGCTACAAATCTCACATTTACTTTTAAACGTGCATGTCTGTTCTCGGTGTGTGCAATGAGAACATACCTGATCTAACCCTATGAGAGAACGAGCTGTGACAAAAGCTCTCCAAAGCTAAAACCTGTTGCCACCTAATTTTTATCTTGCATGCGGGACCGGGGTCCATGGGCAGCATACAAGACAAAACCCTATCACTTGGGACAGTTCAGCTTAATTTGCATTTAGGATCCGGGTATCGTATACACGAAGACGGGACAGTTAATCTTTTCAGCCCTCCTTTCAGCCAGAATGCAAACCAAACCAAAAAGGTGGATCCAGATCCTATAACGGAGGCAAAATCTGGTGCAGGTCTCCACATAACACGCGAACTGCATGCCCTAAACAAAATAAGGGAAGACAAGCTTCGTTGCAATGTTTCAACTTATCTCTTACTGAGTTCCTGGACCCGAGGCATACTTCCCCCCAGATCCAGAATTACTTGAGAGGGCGAAGCTAACTATGAATTTAACCGTGAATTTCACGTGCATTTTTTACCAGGTTTCGACTTGCGAATCCCGTGAATGATTTTATAACTGACCGCGTTTGACCGCTTGACAGATGTCAAAATCCTATTATATATCAAAAACACTTTAAAGGTAGAAAGGTAAAAAAGTAAAACTAAATATAAAGAAGGTTTGATTTCTTTTACTGTTACCTTATTTTACCACAGGTAACCACTTTTACACCTATCTCTACATTTTCTTTATCAGTTAATGCGATGCCAATGACTATTTCCTTTATTTTTGGACTATTCTTTATGCATAAAGTGCTTCAATGAAATTATTTCAGTATTTTTATAATTTAGGTAAAATTTATAATATTTGTGACGTCACGAGACAGCCTGGATCGTTACAGTACCTCTTACTATTCAACGGATGGAGCCGCAATAACATGATATAGAACATAAAAATAGCTTTTATTTTGATCATGTTGTCAAAAAAATTGCTTTTACTTTGATCATATGGAATCAAAAGTCCCGCCCGAGGGTTTCTGACTTGGTTTAAAAACTGTACTCTTACAAAAGCAACTACGAACAACCAATGACTTAAAATCCGATTCAAAGCACGCGTAGTTTAGTGCTCAGATGTATTTTTTGGTACTTTCAATAAAGCGCCCTTATTCTCTAAAATCTAGAGACAATAACTTATATAAATATTTATATACATTTCACACAGCGCCATCTAGTCCCAATAAAGCTAAGTTCATACTACTGAATATAGATTAGAGGTACTTTTTAAGTAAATAAATAGGTGCATTCACACCGCTTCTAGCTGGTGTGCACTGTAGTAGTACGAAAGACGTATGGCGAAACGTTATCTAAATAAGAGACGTGCCAAAGAAAGCAAATAAAATATAAATAAAATAAAGCCAGGAATTAATGGATTAAACTGGAAAGCAGCCAGCTCAGGTATAGCAGACTTTATTGATAAATAAATATAATTAAATATATTTTTATGAGCAGTGATTAAAACAAAATCTGACTTGATGGATTTAAAAAAAAAGTAGAGCAACATTTCGAAACTCGCGTTGCCACTTGGAACTCGTTGCGGCTTTCACCATTAACAGTCTGAAGAAGTCCACTGCTGAACACCCACAGAGCGCCACTTTGAGCGGCTGCTTGCCTCCTGCATCCATCGGCTCTCCGCGGTTTTCACGGGGAGCCGATGGATGCAAGAGGCAGGATGGACCAGGTCGGCAGTCCACTTCGTGGGGGATCGGTTATCAGTTCTACGCGCGATGTGGCCTGCCCATTGACATTAAGTAAGTACTATTTCTAAAATTTTGTTTACTAACGGAACATTGTTTACCATGTAAATTTATTTGTTGCGAGTTGCTGATATTTCGATGCTTTTGCAAGCACCATGAGAGGTCACGGTCGAACTGAAGAACTTGCGGGTAGATGATAATAAGTTGTGGGCAAATGTAATGGTCTACCCTCCTTCGTAGACGTTTAAATTAATTAACTCTTTGCAATGGACTATGAAAAGTCTGCGCGGGACAGCTAAAATGTAATACATGTAATACATATAATACTGGCAATACACTATTTAAATATAATGCCAAAGAAATAAACACGTAAATATTCCAAAATGCCGTCCGTGGCAGTCCTCCACAAGCTTAGACAAGGAAATAGTAAGGATGCGCCACAAAGATATATTTATATATACAAAGACCGCCTTGCGGCATAACCGCCATGTTGTGCATGAATGGCAAATAAATGTATGTAAATGTATGGCGAGCACCAAAGAGCATATAAGTATGTTTTAGTGTAACCAAGTTGAGGTTTGTATGCAAAGTGGGCGGCATCAGTGCCATATTGTGCTCTCAAAATTGCCGCAAGTCACGTGACGTGTTTCATATCCTCTACTATTCCCTTATCAAAGTCCACAAGCCACCAGTCAAAAATACTTTGAATATCAAGTTGCATTACAACAAGTCCCAGAATATACACCAAGCAGGAAATGCACACACGCTGACAGTTCTATTTGCATAAATTCCGTGCTAAAATGTGGAACAACTAAAACTGGAGTATTTTGCAGTTCTATGCAGTTTAAGGTTTCATTATGGGTATTCTAGTTGTGCTGAAGTAAAATGTTGTAACGGTTTTGTTAGACTTTCATAAATATCAACACACTTGGATTAATTATGACATCATTGTGAGTGTTAAATAACTTTATTGATAAATGGCAGAAAGATTTTGGGAGTTTCTTGTTGCTTCTTGTTTACAGGTCAGAGTCAGTCATTTTTTTTTATTGCAAATAGGCTATTTTTTAGCATATTTACAAAACAGGAGTAATCGAAGCGCCGGATTGGAATTTTCTTTGCTATGTTATCCTGGATTGCTTGCATCAGTAAAGGATAAAAGAAAAAAAAATTGCTGCGCCCGGTCCATAAATAAGAAAAAAATAAGAATAATAGTAGTATTTTGTAATAGTAGGCTCTGATGAGCCTACTTAATTAATTTTATATCTTATTCCACCTATATGTACACAATGGAAGTAATAAAAGATCCAGTGGCTTAGGGTGGGGGTTTTTAGTCTTACCATTGGTTACCTTTACTACGGATCAAAAATCCACCCTTAGGCTGTACGTTGCTTGTCAGTCGTCAGTCACTCAACTCAGTACAAACAGACTATAATAAATTAATAGATATATAATAATAATAATCATCTTTATAATCTATTTTGTTGGCCGTGTTTTGAATTTTCCTCTAGAACGACTTTTCGGTCTTTTTCAAACTTTTATCTTGATCAAAATAAAAAAATATGATTTATATAAAATACGGACTCCTAATCAAAATGTAGGTAAAATATAAATCCCTACGTTTAGGCCACCTATTCAGGTGACCTGTGAGTTATGTTTTCTCTGCTTGAAGGAGTGTGGATGAGTAATATAAACCACGGCACACGATATAGGTTGAGTATATTGAAAATGCCCTTACAATAAATTAATAATTACACGACAGTAATCGGAGCAGTTAGTGCGCGGTGAAAGTAATGGGCGAGCGATACGTGATTCACGTTTGACGTGTGGGAAGCACTGGCGGGCGCGGGGAAGACCGGTGTGAACCGGATAGTAGGTGTCGCGCTCCTCGCTGCATACAGTACTTGTCTCGAGTGTTTCCAATGCGTGATAATGACGGGATATTGAACCGATCGAAATTAATTTGATCGGAATATAAATAAAGAAATGTGTTTAGAAAGTATTGCTAATTAGGTAACTATTTTATATTATGATTTATGATTCAATTCTGTAGTTTATATATTAAGTGTAAATATAAATATTAGTTTGTAGTTTTGTATATAATTTAAGTAGTACATAAATATTATTATATTTCAGTAGGTATATTATTTATTGGTAGGTATATTAGTTATATGGTAGTAGCTCTGCCTTCTGGACTATAGGTTGTGGGTTCGATTCCCACTCAGGACAAACATTTGTGTGATGAACACCCATGTTTGTTCTGTGTCTGGGTGTTATATTGTTATTCTATGTATCTATTTACAAATAAAAAGTATCTAAGTATTATATTATCAGTTATCTGGTTCCCATAGTACAAGCTATGCTTAGTTTGGGGCTACATGGCGCTGTGTGAAATGTCCACACATATATATTTTTTATTTTTTATTTATTTATTTAATTGTTATAATGAAAGTGTTAATGTTTATTATTGTTATATACAAAGATCTGTATGAAACGTATTTGTTATAGATCGATTTAATATTAAGTATGGAAGTATTTGTGATGTAGACTTGTATGTATTTATATATTTGTAAATGTTAATATAATGTAGTTGTGTAAGTAGCCTACATACCTAACTGAAAGCACAATAGAAGCTGTTCAAATTACAAAGGCCTAACATCCTACAACAAAACATTTTAAAATTGATTTTCTCGACCCGCATTTAATTCCTGGCCCTAAAGCTCCACTTCACACATGACAGCGCCCCCGGTTGTTGTTCAATTTTACGCTGAAACGGCGAAATTTAATTGTATAGGCTGTGGACAGTTCGAGAGCTACGCTTTGGGAAAATCGTGCTCGTCGATACTTGGTTTTAGCTACCGAACATCTTAATTGTTATCCATTTCATCACAGGGCGTTATTTTGACTGCTGAATCGAGCCTTGTCTCTGGAGAGAGATAGGTCACAATACATCGCGCTGGACAAGTGCGGGTTGGTGGATGACACATGTTCTCGAGTGTTGTGAATCTTGATGCCAGTTTCCTCACGATGTTTTCCTTTAAGAGCGATTTAAAATTCCGGACATAATTAGAAAAGTCATTGGTGCAGGGCCGAATGGGATCTGAACTTGGGTGTATGGGTGTGAAAGTCACACAGTTTAACCGCTGAGCTGTAGTCGCTCTAACTGCAAATTAGTAAGTATAATTAAGATGAATACAATAATTAGAGAGCCTATTCTCGTAATTATCTGGATATAAAACGTCAAGTTTTGAGTGTTTGCGGGCGGACCTACAGGCAACTAAAAAGTGTTAAATTTCATTAAATAAAAGAGTTGTCTGAAGATGATTAACTGTCTGTAACTGCACTGTATCATTCGAAGCGTTCTTCTAAGCATGTATTGTTAAGTGAATTTATGGTGGTGTGTTGTTTTAATTTATTTTTGGACTAGGTTTGGTTCATGGTTACAAGGATCGTTCATTAATCACGTGAGGTTTGAGTGGGGGAGGGGGTTTGGAAACATCACGAAACATCACCAGGGGGAGGGGGGTCTAGTGAGATATCACGTGTATTAAATTTTTCTTTGAGTGCGCGATTGTAAACAAAAAGTGGCGTGTGATTTGACGTGCCGTAGCAAGGAAGCGATATCCCAATAATAAATAATTTAATTTAATTTTCTAAAATTAAATTATATTATACCTGTATTTAGAGATAGTTAATTAACAAAAACCAGAAATAAGAAAATAAACTTTTTACCAAAATATGCCGTGATTCTGGATAGACGACCCCACACGTGCTACCACTGTTGGAAGCTTTACTGGCTGATTCACTTAGTTAAATCGGGTAGAAAATACGTGTAAATATATCTTGTTTTCATTTTACACCATTTTTTAATTTATGTAAGCAAATGGTTTGACGATCCAGTCATTTACTTGATTTTAAGCGTCATGGCTGCCAATAATAGTAGCAGTGTCACTCGGCACTCTAAAATATAAAGTTTCTCGTTACATACACTGCGCACGTCATCCTTCTTCTTCTTCTTCTTCTCGTGTAGGCAACTGGTCAGCCCTAATTGTTAGGCCGCCCAAAAACTTCTGACTTACGACTATTGTCTTACGACAACAACCGGGACCGCCTCGTCATCCTGGGACATCAACACACCTATAGCTCAGTTGTCAAGAAATAATGTAAAAATGATAAAACGGATAATAATAGTGATCAGGTTATAAACAATATTCAATAATCAATTTACATGTCAGGAAATAACTATCATATTTTTTTTTTGTTTTTATTATTATAATAATAATCATCATCATTATCATAATAAAATTTAACATGTATAACATTATATTGTTAGTTAAATGCGTCGTAATTATTGTAGTACACATCGTATAAATTCTTATTTGCCTAGTAACTTTACATCAGTGCCCTTCAAACCGGAAGTACTGTGCCAGAAGCAACTGGCAAAGTAGTGGTACCTACCTAGATCTACACGAACTCTGCCGAAAAGTCCTACCCCGTAGTATTCCATTGCTTACATATACTTCCGGATCAAAAAATAAAACAATACTCGCAAAGTAGTATTAAAAGCTTCAAAATTACATAAGAAGTCTTATTACCGATACAATTAGGGTCTTTCTCCTTTGTCACATAATTATACTTCTATTTCTTTAAAATCTAATAAAGAGCATAATCGGCTAAAAATGTTGACAAAAGAAACCCCGATAACAATGTTGGGAAGTTTCTGTAAAGCACTGAAAAGCTCCGCAATAGCAAGTGGCACTTAAATGTGCGAGCATCAGGTTCTTGTGGCTTAAGATAGGGGTTGGGTTTTGAGAAAGGCTATTGGAAAATTGGTGTAGTCTTATCAAATTAGGTTGTAACGCACTGAAGCGCTGATACCGGAAGACGTAGCGTAGGCCGGCCTCTCACTAGGTGGACCGATGATCGGGTCAAAACCGCAAGGAGCCGATGGATGCAGGCAAGCAACCACTCAAAGTGGCGCTCTGTGGCGTATGTTCAGCACACAAGACGATTACTTACTAGTGGCTCTTTAAGTCTGTCATTGCATAAAGCTTAAAATTGAAAAACTACGCACGTTACGTACGTACTTTACGTTATCAACTCTTATAATCCCATTTTTAAAAATTTCCAAATAAATCCCATATACTTATCGAGGCTTCTCACAACCTCTATTGAAACTCCTATTGGCAATTGAAAATCACTCCTAAAAAGTTTCATACAATATTTTTTATACACGTTATCGGCAATTTGTTAAAAGGCTTCCAACTTCAAACGTTTTTGTTAACGTATTAAAAAGTCTCCAACATGACATCGTGGCAACAAAGGGTGGGGAGTATGCTCGAGGTACCTCTCGTAACTGGAGCACAGCACAGTGGGGCGTTTTATGAACAAAATTAAGCAGTTAGGCAGTTTTTACGTTAATATTAGGTGTTTAAAGCCCCCCGTGCAGTGGTTTGGTTACCCTGATAAAATCTCTTTACACAAGAAGACAAGAAAAATAGAAAATGAAGCCAAAAAAACAAAAGACAAAGTCATGTAACCACGCAAGGTTCTTCTACCAAAAAACACCTCACTCAGTCTATAAATCTCGGGGCCATCAGTGAACATACATAAAACATAACCCTTCGTTTCAATCGGGTAAAAAAATCCATACAGTCGAACATAGAACCACCCCCTTTGTAGTTAGTCGATTAAAAAAAGGAAACTAATTGAATCTGTTTGTTTCATTCTGACGATGTACACCTTGTTAATTAACCATTGATCGTTAATGAACACGGGCGCTGAGTAACGAATAACGGCGGATAACGGCATAATTGCAGCTTGTAATCAATTTAACGAATAGTAGATGACAGAGAATAAATATTGGAAGTGCAAGCGATTTTAATTGGCTTTTTCACTCAGACAAAAATAACTACTAAAGCAAAAACGTTTTTCGAAATATCAAGAAAGAGTAGGTAGGTGCTATTTCGATGGTATATTGGGAGCGAAATAGAAATACAGGTGTCCGCTTGTTTTAGCTTTACTCTACTAGATTCTACTTTTGTGAAATGAATTTATGACTTACTCCGTCATGAGTATCATCATCATCATCATCATCAGCCTGAAGACGTCCACTGCTGAATATAGGCCTCCCCCAAAAAAGCACCACGTTGAGCAGCTGCTTGCCTCCTGCATCCACCGGCTCCCCACGGTTCTGACCAAGCCGTCGGTCCACCTAGTAAGGGGCTGGCCTAGGCTGCGTCTTCCGGTTCGTGGTCACCACTTGAGAACCTTTCTTCCTCATTGTGAATATGTAGATCAGAAAACTATTTTATTGTATAATGTCTGCATAGGTAGCAGATACTTTAGCATAAGAAGTATCGAATACTTTAAGGTATGAAAGTACTCATCGATATGAACTACTTTTACTAGGAGATTAAACTCGAAATCGTGAAAAAAAATACAGCTGCTCCATACATTTTGTTGAACTGCCCAGCGGCAGCCCGATAACAATAAACCCGTCCACACCACAGTCCTCTAATACTGTACAGTAAGCAGACCTAACATTATCGTCACTACTACATAGACGAGAATAAATAATAGATCCATTACTTTCGCTCTTATTAAAATTTGATAACTTTATCTCTTTCCTTTTTGCTGTTGCAACACTTAAGCACCCATGGACAAAAAAGGAACGCGTGCCCGAATCGCAATCATGTTCCCATTCAAATTCAAATTCAAATTCTGTTTATTGTAACATGAACGGCATACCTACCAATTATACATATTACACAATAATAGATCAACACATTATTACAATTAATTATAAGAATTAAAACAATGGAAACATGTCACAGAAGTGACATGGCGTCATATACAAATAACGCGCGGCCTGTTTTTTTTTGCAATATTCTTGTGTTATGATTGACATTAAGTGCGACAAACACTAAAATAAAATAGTAAAATGCAGTGCGCCTTTGTGCGGCGACGTTTCATATAGGAAAACATCCGAATCATCTTTTCACCAGTAAGTTTTGATGTGCATGTCAGTGTGCGTGAGATTTGCATGTTGTAAAAAGTGGCACGCAATATTTCTCTTATGTTAAGTCTGTTTACAAGTAGTTTTGATGTCACATGTAAGAGACAGCAAATAGTGAAATCTCTAGAGTAAACATTTCTTGGTATATGCTTAGATCAGCAATGCAATTGGAAGGCTCACATTGCGTATGTTTGTTTCAAATTAAATCGTTTTGTCTTTGCCCTGAAGCGTTTAAGGCGTACGGTTAATGAAAGCGCTGCCCTTGTGGCATATCATGGCTATGTAGCTTCAGTACTCAGGTATGGCCTTCTACTCTGGGGCTATTCAACGGACATCACCAAAGCGTTTTTAGTAAAGAAGAAATGCATAAGAGCCCTTAGTGGTATTGGTCCGCTAGACTCATGCAGACCACTTTTCAAAAAATTTAAGCTTTTGATTTTGACCGGCCTATATATTATGCAGGTAGGGGTTTTATTGTTAAAGAGCATCCTGGTATTTTCCAAAAGCCTAAACAATTATTTACAAGGAGGGTTGTTAAAAGTAGTCCACTGTAAAACCACCCTTTACCAGCGAAACTGTAACGCTATGGCAATTAAAGTTTATAACAAAATCCCTATGTCAATAAGAGAACTCCCTAGCAAATATTTCAAACATAAATTATTTATGTGGTTAGCTGAAAACTGTTTTTATGACATGAAAGAATTCTTTAATCTTAAAAATTGTAAATGAATTCTTATACCCCAATATGCTGGACTTCTCTGTTAATTGTTATTTTTGATTGACGTTAATTTTTAATATCTAACATTGGTGAATTGCGATTTCTTTTATTATGAACTAATTGGGAATAAATTAATTATATAATTTATGACGAATGCCATGAATATGGTAATTTAATGATGCAGGAAAAATTAATATTATAATTTTTGAAGAATGTGTTTAATTTTGTATTTTATTGATGTAGAATTTTTTTTTAACGGGCAAATTTGCCTTTATTACTCTAGCTAACTACTACAATAATTAAAACGAAACTAAACTAAACTAAACTAAGCTAAACTAAACTAAGCTAAACTAAACTAAACTAGCTACACTACCTACTACAAAGAACACTTATGGACTGTATAATAGCCGCGATGGCCTATAGACAGTCCAAGTGCTCCAGCCCACTAACGTAGGTAGCGTACCCAACATGCTGGCCGCATTGCCACGTTGAATTGCAATGCTGATGCGTTGGGCCAAATAAGTGCCAGCATTTTGGTCACGCGTCGCATCGACCAGGCGCTCTGATAGACTTTGGAAAACGCGATGAGCTCCCGGTCCCCACGGACCCAGGGTCTCAATACCAAACGGCTCAAATATGTAACTGCTACCAAGATTACTATATTTGCGCCGTTTTAGCTGCTCAGCAGAATTAGCCGCGGCGCCGGCCTTAACGTGTGCCTCGGGAAGGTGTGACGGCGCCATAGTATCAACGCAAGTAGCGTCCCACACTAAAGGCCGCCCCATCTTCCAGGGAACCAGAGTCATTCCGTCGGGTCTTTTACCATCGTCACGCATGATGAGACTATTCGGTTCGAGAATGGCTGCAACATTGGCGGTGGTAAAAGCCCGGCGAATGATGTCATTAAGACTAGCGTGGCGCGAAATTCGACCAGCGCTTTTTGAACACGAGAGACCGTGATGACCGAGCTGGTCAACTGCGGTACCGCACTGGCAGCGATGGGCCACACAGCATCTTGCGCCCAAACGTAAGCTGATAGCTAAACGAAAAGTAGTCGAATCTAAAAGGTTACCAGTGTTGAAAGAAGGCATGGCCTGTAACCAGAGTCCTGACTCCCACACAGAGACTGCGAGAAGCCGAGCACGATCAGCGACGCTAGGACACGTATCTAAAAGATTTTTCCGTGCTAGTTCGCAGAGCGTAGATGTAGAATAATTTAATTTAATCATTTACGACGAATGTGTATAATATTATATCTCAATGATTTACTTAAGTGGCAATTTTACAATTATACAATTAACGCCACATGACAACAATAACAAATTTGTAGAGTTAATAACTTTTATAGTCGCATTGTGTTCAATTTAATTTTTGTTTGCCAGTTTCTGGTGAGATATGCTGAACTGCTTCTTTTTCTGTCACCTTATTGTACCATATTTTGTGCAAATGAAATATTTTCATTTTCATTTCATTTCATTTACTGTATAGTATTAGATGTCTGTGGTCCAGACGCACCACCCGGGTACTTGTAGCTTTATACCTAAAGTGCGGAGTGAACCAGGCCTGCTTTAGATCCTGTACGTGAGAGAACCGGCGGCACTCAGCTTGCAAGCTTTAGCATCTGTATTTATACAAAGCATTTTTAAAAGAATGTTGCTACAGTTTGTTGCCTCTTCCATTAGTCACGAAAACATCCAAATTTCTCGGTTTACAATAAAAACACATTAAGATGTACGATATCACGTCCTGTGCCACGTTGAATTACATTAGAAACCCGCCCTTCTCATTATTAATCCATCAAGGGGTAGCAACCCTCCCACAGAGTAAACAACACCCAAAACTTTCAGAATGTGGTCAAAAGCAAATAAAATTCTGGAGTAAGCAATAAACGTCAGAATGTCGCTGACGGTACTATAATTATAAAAGACTAACAGATTAGTAGACTGTTCATACTGCTCTCCAATAAGCTGCTATTTAAAGCATATGTTTGAGTTGTTTCCAGAATAGTACCAATTTTATTAGCACCTTTGAAAGTAGCACCAAACTATCTAAAAAGTTGCGTGGAGATCGTGTTTAGTGACAAGGCAAAAAATAATCCTTATTGATTTTAGAAAAATTCGGCACTTTGATTTTCTAAATTTTAATAACAGAGGGTACAAGAAAAAGTTGGTTCAATTTGATATTGAACCAAATTGAACCAACTGTATGTATGATGTGTATGAGAGCTGTACAACTAGGGTACAAATAAAAAACGTAGTCCATACAAAGCCGATTTATATAGCAATAGGCGGGTCAACGCTAGCCCTGTGCCAATTTTCAAAATAAACAAACATTTTAGATTACCTTTTGGAACTAGCGTAACGAAACGCTTGCGTGATTTAGAAATTCGTTGTCGGCGGCGTAGCGCCATCTAGTTTCGTTCTTACTAACTAAAGCGCCACTCGGTACGACGCGAACAGACCGTTATACAAGAGCAATAAATAAATAAAAACATTAAAAATATAACTTCCAACAATCACTTACTTTCAGATGATTCTGGCTTTCAGTAAATATTGAATAATTAAAACCTAAATGTTTCAAGTGTATTCTCAATACGCACTAGCACATAGAAATACAAATAAAAAAATCTTTATTGTACACCATAGATGAAACTAGATACAGACAAAAATAGCTTAAGCTTAGTACAACGGTCAGGATTATCATCATCATCAGCCTGAAGACGTCCACTGCTGAACATTGGCCTCCCCCATAGACCACCACTTTGAGCGGCTACTTGCTTCCTGCATCCATCGGCTCCCCGTGGTTCTGACCAGGACATCGGTCCACCTAATGGGGGGCCGACCTACGCTGCGACGGTTGGACTTATCGCTAAAAGCGATCTCTTCCAACTATCCTTTAGTTGTAGTTTCGCATGACACTGTACTGTGCTTGTCATGGCCTGAGAGGCAAGCACAATCTAGTATTAAGATTAAACTTTTAGACATACTGTGAGATTAGATCTTTGCGCAGTAACTTCACCAGTTATATAAATAATACAGCTAAATACACAGAAATAACTCCACGAAATATAAGTACCTACCATTTCATGTCCATTAGCTGTCATCCATAAAATAGCGTGTACCAAAGAGTAGATAGAAACGTAGACACGACATCAAACGGCACGATGCCTACAGCACGCGTGCCTCAGTGAATAAACTAGCGGTTTTCTGATAAGATTACCAGTAGAGGTCAGCCGCGGATCGCATTACTAACGCGTGGAGTGAATAATATATCTGAGTCTAGTACACGTGAACATGTAATTTTTATTTATAACATAGTGATCTGTGTGTATGGTTTAGTTTTATGTTAACGATGTAGTATTTTAGTTTTCTTTGGAGATCTTGGCAAGGTTTGTAGTTTACTAAAGAGGCGCGGCTTCACTAGCAAAAAATTCCAGTTTTCCTGCAGGAATTTTTGGTTTTTCAGAATATAAGGTATCTTTTTTTTTAATGTAATTGAATGACGTGACGAGCTAGCCGTTTGCCTGGTGTTAAGTGACACGGCCGCCCATAACAGATTGCAGTGTCACTCGGAACTAGTCGGAACTCTAAATTAAAGTTTTGCGTGGCAATGCGCACTGCGTTATTACATATATATATGTATTTACAAGAACTATTTATAGATTCACTACATAAACTGATGTAAAATAATTTATGTCAGTATGTGTTTTATTTTTATTTTTATTAATTTGAATTTTATTTTGTATTGGATGTGATTTATAATTTTTACTTATATTATTATATTGAATTTGAGTTGTGACATTATAATTAGGATGATTATCGTTGTATCTCTAATGTATTGTATGGGTGTAAGTTACCTGAGTAAATAAATAAATAAATGAAAAATATTTTGTATTTGTTTGTATTTACTTGTCACTTTGTACCGAATATAAATCTAATTTCTACATGCCTAAAATGATTTTGGTTTCTGCATCACAATTTTCTATTGAACCTAATATATAACAGGTACCTACATTTGTTTAAAATAAGATAATAATAAAGGTCGAACTAAGAATTACAGTGAAATCAAAAATACAAATTAACATCAAAAAAATCGATCATAAGTATATATACATACCTGAAAGAACTTCCAAAGTTACAAAAATGTCCTGACAAGTCACAAAATTATACCATCTCTTTGACCATTACGTTTATATGGTAAAGGATACAAATTGTCTTAACGGAAAACTGTTAATTATACGATTTAACAACACATTTTCAAAGCAATTAATTCGTCATTCTACTTCAGATAGAATCTAGGTCGTTAACAAATAATTTTAGGTACATAACCCACGCGAGCCTTTTCATGCTCCCAAATTGGTTGTCAAGTATGAATTTATTATTAGGCAAAAGGTCAGTGAGTTGTCACATCTGCATCATTAGCATAATCTATGTTACGTTATCGCTGGTATATTGTGGTGTAACGTTGCGGGCGCCGGCTACTGTAGCTTGTTGGGACATTTTGTTGTTATGTTATGTTATTGTGTACCATTTTAACGGGATAAGGAGAGTGTTATGTTATTTTTTATTTAATTGTAATGAAATTATTAATCAACTGTAAACACAGAATACTTACCAACGGTGCCATAAAAACTTTACGCAATAATTTAGGTATTTAGGGGAGTTTTGGGTTTTTTTTTTCAGGTGAACGACTAGCTCGTCACGTCATTCATTTACATTTAAAAAAAAATTGATTCACACTTATTTAATTGTTGTAATCCATGAAAAGTTGTTGGCACCCAATTAGATTTATTAATAACACAGTAGAATTCAAAAATTGTTTATTTTTTCATCGTTGAAATGATTACCAAAATTTATAAATTGCTTTGAACGAAACCGTGCATACAATTGAAAGTTCATACAGTTGTAAGTTTGTTTGACTATCAACTATTAGGACTTAGAAAAATACTACTAAAAACATAAATGTAAATTAATTTTTTTTAAACGTGATCCTCTTTTTTTAAGTTAAACACACAAAGGGACGTGAGAAATAAAAAAAAAGCAATACGCGACACGAGTAGCGAGACGCAGAACCAGTTTTCGAGTATAGGTAATGAAGACATATCATCTTCAAATCAAATCAAATGCATTGTGATAGGTATTCATATTCATATTCATTTATTCTGTTTCCACATGTGCATATTGGTCTTACATTAGAAATAAGTCCTAATTATATTATAAGGTAACAACATGGACCCTGCTGGTCACTACAGATTATATTGTGAGGGTAGGATTACTAAAATTAAGTATAGCTTAAGATTTAGATACATACCTACCAATTTTACAATTCAGCTGATCGAAAGATTTACGTTTTATTCTTGTCGTCAAAAAATTCTTGCAAAGAATAGTAGCATTTCTTAACGAGATATAACTTCAATTGGCCAAAAAAGGCACATTTTTAACGCACAAGGATTTTAATGCACATAACATGTGTACGCGTACTTTGCATTTTTAGTTTTGAGTTAGGAAGGGCCACAGATAACCCCCAATAGATACCGCATTACGGGATTTTTGTTCGGATCCTAGCTCACCAAAACTGGCGGAAGGCGTGGCTTGCGGGGACTGGAGCCAATGCGCTATTATTGGCTGTTTCGAGTGACGTCCTAATAATGAACTCTAATAATTGGTCGAAACTAAGGCCGTGCTGCGAAGCGGCGATTTATATAGAACCATTTACGCCAATGCGTGGTGCGCGGTCGTCGTCTTTCATGCGGTATCTATTGGGGGTTATCTGTGGGAAGGGCTAACTTGTCTTTATATCTAAGATTAAACGCACCTGAATAGTTATCTTTCAAAGTTTAAAAAAATTGGGGGTATTTTTTAACAAATTTGCAAATTTCTAATATATAAATGGAGGTTAAAGTTAGGATTTGATGTTTAACAAAATATGGTCTACAACTTGTGGTGCTATCAACGTGTACTATGATACGGATACACTTTTTTTGTAATATAAACAGATCATCGGCTTCGGTGCTATTCCCCCACAGTATGACACCATACTGTAACCAGGCGTGAGCGTAAGCATAGTATGCCGAAAGCGCTGTCGCGATATCTGTTGTTTTCTTTAATTCTGATAAGGCGTAAGTGAAACTACTAAGTTTAGATTTTGTTTTTTGTATGTGTGTCTTCCAATTAACGTTTGTATCGATGTTCAGTCCAAGAAGTGTAAAGGTGTCTACACACTCTAATTTTGTGTTATTATAAGTAAAGTCAATTTCTAATTGTGATTTTTGACGTGGTCTAAACTGCATTATTTAGGTTTTTGTGTAGTTTATTTGTAAATTGTGGTCTTCTAGCCAGTTAATGACTTTGGATAAGATGGAGTTTAATTCACTGTTAAGATTAGTAGTTTTAGTAGGGTATGGCAATAAAATGGAAATATCATCGGCAAATAACACGCATAACTCATCGAATATTTTTGGTAAGTCGTTAATATATATTAAAAATAATAAACATCCTAATACGCTACCTTGCGGAATTGAACTATTCATTGTTTTGGGATCCGATTTAAATTTTTGTATATTACCTGTTTGTAAATTATAGTTTTCTATTTCTACAGTTTGTTCACGGTCCTTTAGATAGGACACAAACCATTCGTGAGCAAGGCCCCTTACACCTATGCCATATAGTTTTTTTTTAATAATATAGGGTAGGAAACTTTATCATACGCTTTACTCATGTCGAGCAGGATACCTATTGCGTATTTTTTTGCATTTATAATATTCAGAACCTCTTGCATGTATTTGTATACAGCAAGAACCGTTGACCGTTTTTTTCTGAAACCGTTCTGACTATCATCAAAAATTGAAAATTTTTCGCAGAAGGAATATAATCTTTTACTCATCGCCGTTTCAATAATTTTTGATGAAGTAGGTAGTAGTGCAATTGGACGATACTGGTTGGGGTCGGTTTTATCACCTTTTTTATGTATAGGTTTTATTAAAGACTTTTTTAGGAGATCAGGAAAAACTCCTTCTTCGAATGATTGGTTTATTAGCAAAGTGTAAGCCGAGTTTTGACGGGAACATGAAAAAGTTCACGTCGTTGCATTGTATTATTTCTCAAAACTTATGCTTTTTCTAGTGTTAATGTTTAAAATTAGTGGCGTTTTACGCATTAAGTGCTGAATTACGAGTATAAGTGTGGGCAAGTGATATAATGTAGTGAAACGTGGTTTTTCGTGTTGCTTCCAAAATTCCACAGAAGCCTCTAGTAAAGTTGCTACTACTTTACTAGGACATGACTTAGACTGGATTATGACTACCTGACTTAGACTGGACTATGACTACCCTGACTGCCTGTGACTAAGACTTGACTTTACATGAAATATTTCATAATACGATGAAAAACTACAATACTTGACACTGGCTAAATACACTATGTGTGGAGCCAAAATACAAGAAAAAAAAAAAAAAAGTGTAAGCCCAAGTCAATTCTTCGGCACACTTTTTGACAAGTATTGGTGGCAGTTCATCAAAACCAAAACTACATTTGCTTTTAAGGTTTTTTATAATGTAGTAAACTTCCCGCGGGTCGACTGGACGCAGGTACATAGTGTTATCAGTAGGTGATAGCACAGGGCGACCGTGCGCCTCGCCCTTCGTACCTGTCCCTCCTACCGATGCGAAAAATTCATTAAACGAGTTAGCTACTAAGACGGGTCTTCCGTTAGAATATTATGGATCATTAATTTTATATTTTGTTTGGTTTTTGTTGTGATTTTGTTCGTTCGTTCCTTAATAATTCGCCACATTGATTTTACTATATTATTTGATTGTTTTATTTTATTAATGTATTGTAACTTTTTAAATTTATTAATTGAAGTTTTTAATAATTTTTCATATATTTTATAATAATATTTTAATATTTCGTTATCGGATTGCTGAACTATAATTTTAAAGAGCCTATGTTTACATGATTTTCTTATTCCTGGTGTTAACCATTTTTTATTTGGTTTGTTTGTTAATTTATATTTTTGTTTTGGTATCGTTTTATTTAATGTTTCAATAAGGGCGTCATGAAATGATCTATAGTTTTCATTAATATTTTTGTCCGGTTTAATGACTAATTCCCAATCAATAGTTTGAATTTGTGTTTTGAAATTTGCGATATTTCTATCATTAAATACTCTTTTCTCGGTATACCATACCTGCCTTTGTTGTGATGAAAACCCTGAAATGGTCATCATAACACCACAGTGATCAGAAAAGCCGTAGTCTTGAACTATGACATTATTTTTATTTGTAAAATTTGTAAAAATAAGATCGATACAAGTTGAACTAGTTTTCATTATTCGTGTTGGTTGGCATACTAACTGTCAAAAATTATAATTTAACATGAAGTCCAATAGGTTTTTTGCCTTTTTTGAATGAGAAGATACATCTACATTAAAATCACCACCAATCATTACATTTCGGTTCTTATCTTTAAGTACTATTTTACTCATCATTTTTTCTAAAGTATTATAAAAAGTTTCGGTCTCTCTTTCACTATTTGCCCAATATAGGACGATTAATAATAAATTTATACTAGGGATATCAATAGCACATATTTCTAGAATATATTCAACAGACAGGTCCACTATATCTTTTCGCTCAGAGTATTCCAATCCTTCCTTTAATAGTATGCACACGCCTCCTCCTTCGTAGTTGTGACGACAGTATGACGACGCGAGTTGTATCCGGATAATTGCATCAGATTCAGTTTGGCCTCATTTAGCCATGTTTCAGAAATACATAGTGCTTGTATGTTGGATTTTTCTTCCACAAATTGTTCAACTAAGTGAAGTTTGGGCTTTAAACTACGTATATTCTGATACAACACAGTGAAATCATTAATGAAATGTCTGTTTTGTGGTTCTATCTCGTGTGGTTTTCCTGAGTTTATGTGGGGAGATTCTTACATCTTTGGAGATAGTTTTTGTTGGTAAGTGACCTTCTTGTTTATTTATGCGCGACGTTATAGATCTTTTATTCTCTTGAGAGTTTGGGGTTGAAGAACAGCTCGTACGTAGGTATCGACTGTGTTTAAAGAAAGAAAAGAAAAAAAGAAAGAAAATCCATTTATTCAGGACATCGCACAACATCACATTCCTAACATACAACATAAATATAGAACAATAAAAACAAAAAAAATAATAGGTACACACGTACATACAAAATGTAATGTTGCGTGACGTCATGATAAAGGTCCCGACTCAGCATGTAATCAAGGTCGTTACACCTCAATAACTGGTTTTCAGTCGGAACCCGTCATGACATCACGAACTTCAGCACAAACAATATATAAATAAATTAAGACTATACCTACAAATAATACATACAAAAAAACAAATATTAGAGAAAAACAATTTATAGCAATATTATCAGACCACGGACACTGTGTGAACTGGTGAGTTGATGTCACTGTCAAATTGTCAACGACATGCCAATTTGCATTCACAGATTTGTGGGAATTCTGTGCGTTCTGTGTGTGCGTTATATACATAATTATATACTCTAAGATTATGGCTGCCCATGCTAGGGTGCCAGAGTCATTTGTTTTTTTTTCTCTAAGCTGTGAGTGCCAGTTACGCAGTAAATTATATTAAGGTACTCTGTGAATTATATACTCTGTTTGCTCTTTTAATAAATATTCTTCTTGAGATATTGGCGTTTCAGGCTCAGAAGACAAGTTTACTTTCTTTTCTAATCCATCAACTATCAAAGACATGTTACGAATTATTGCGTGCCGGCCTAAACTACGTTCCTCACGTTGTTTTTCTTTTAAAGCCCGTAGTTGTTGCTGTTGCGCCTCACTCATATAATAACTAATGCGAACACCTTGACTGCCAAGATATTGGCCATTATTTAAAAGGTATTTAACCATCCGTTTACTAATGAATTCCACTAATAGCGGCCTGTGGTAGTTTGGCGAGAATCGCCCAAGACGTCTAATATCATCGATATAGCCGTTGATTTCAGTGTCCAAAAATTCGTAATAGTTATTTATGATATTAGGGTGGTAAGTTGGTTTTTACAAACGAGTAGACAAATGTAGGCCCGAGACGAAGTCGAGGGCTTACCATAGTCACGAGTTTGTAGAAACCAATTTCCGCACGTGTATCATACAACGTTTTTCAAGACATTTGCGAGAAAACAGTACAATAGGTAATAAAACAAACTTTTGTTTATTAGTGGGAAAGTCACAGCAAACAATCTTTGATGTTCCTAATCTAATATGAAAATGGGCTAAAATGGCGCGCAATTTTTACAATGCAAATGGTGCCACGTGCGTGTGGTGAAAATTAGAACTGCATCTGTAGTTTCATTTTCTCTTTAGTATTAAAGTGAGACAAACGTTTTGAGCAAAAACGTTTCCAAGGAGTTTCGATCATTCAGCTTATTTATTCTCGCAATGTGAAACTCCTTGGTGAAATTCTTATATATGTTTTATTGAAATTAAAAAATAACCATAAAGGTTACGCACGGCGCTATACAAGGAACGATGCGGTAAAATAGGTACTTAGGTGAGAGTACCTACTTTACCGCACGCTCCGTTGTATGGTGCGTAATGTTTAACTTTCGAACAATGTATACAGGCTTTGTAAATGCGTTTTTTGAGCAAATGTGTTGAAAATAATATTACTCACTCGTTGTATTGTTTCATATTGGTGTTCCGCACGATATTCTGGAAATCCATAAATCACAATTTTTTTAGTATTTATCTCCACGTCCATTTTATCTTTCAGTTTTTTTAATTCTTCCTTTAACATAACGTTCTCGGCTAACAAATCATTAGTTATTTTAGCGTTTTCCACTAATTTTGCATTTTCCACAGTTTCCTGCAGGTTTTGGATCATTTGGAACATTTTATCAATCTTTTCTTCCATTTTAAACCACTATATTTTAATTATTTTAACAGAGCTAAATAAAAGTTCGACTTATCAGAACGGCAGCCTACCCTCTTTTTCCTATACCCACCTACCTTTTTGTATATACCTACGTAACATAAAATGGGAGTGCTTATCGTGATATCTCTTCCAATCAACCGTCATATTCTTTGAACTTACCAAGATCCTCTTTCCCATATCCTAACTAAACATGAGGTGATATCCGACACCCCAATACCCACATTGGGGTCTACAGAGTAAATAAGTCAGCACAGCATCCCATATTGTGTCCACAGTGTAGTTGCGGAAACTCGGCCCAGTTGGCTCAGTTGGCAAGTTGCTCCAACACAAAGCCCTTTCTATTTGAAGATTACATTTCTTTGAGGTCCGACGTAAGCAAATTGTAACAGAGTTCTCTATGAATGTGGGACAAATTGAGCTCTTTCAAAGGCTTTTTGAGGGAAATAAATATTGTAAATATATACGGAAATTGTGAAGTAACTTATAAGAAAATCTCTTTATGTTGCTTACCAAAAGAAATTAGTATAGTGTAAAGTCAAAATCGTAAAGTGGTCATACAGAATTATGACCCAGCTGTAACACATTACAGCTGGGTCATAATTCTGTATGACCACTTTACGATTCCTTGCTTTGAAACCACGCGAATTCCTTGTCTTACATAAGAAATCTGCAAAAATCTATTCTCTATGAAATGAAAACGAAACCGCACGAAATGAATTTGAAATTGGCGCGATTTGAACTGTCACAAATCATAATGTTCCACTGAGACGCGTTCCAAAGCATCAACACGTCAAAAGTTACCACCACTTATGTTAATATTAATTATACAATAAAAAAATAATTATAATGTAACGAGATGGGATTTCTAAAGGTTTTCTGTCAAATTTTAATAATTACCCATAGCTTCGTTATATCACCTTTAAATATAAGCCATTCTTTTATTTTAATTTTTACCGGTTTTGGGATGAGAAATCTTTTAGTCTGATTCGGAATGCACTCGAGGGATCCAAAATTTGTAATAGATAATTTGTCTTAGATTATACAGAATACAAAAATTGACGTTTCCTTGCTGTGACACGATTTGAACAAGACACGATAACGACGTGGTTTCTGGTATCGTGTGAAATCTGTGTTTTCATACAGAATTATGGCCCTGGAAGACGTCTACTGCTGAACATAGGCCTTTCCCAGAGAGCGCCACTTTGAGCGGCTGCTCGCCACCTGCATCCATCGGCTCCCCGCAGCTTTAATATCATTTAATAACATCTATAATGGTTACCGTAGACAAATCGTAGTATTAAATTATGTTGTAGCAAAATAATGATGTTCTACGCCATTTTCGTAGCGTGTCGTAGCACTATACCCGCTCTACGTTCTACGACGTCTATGCCGCGTAGCTTACAATATCGTACTCCATTCGTAGCACGTCCGTAGCGCGCCCGTAGCCACGTAGACGTTACCAGACAAGCTTTGTCTAGTTCGTAGTATAATGTAGATATTGATGCTATCTATTGTAGTTATTTACTTTGTACTTGCTGATGGAATTCTTTGCGAAATATTATTTATTATTATTATTATTATCTAGTTATATATTGGCAAAAACTCAAGTCGAGGTGATATTGGAAAAGATAAAAGCTAAGACACAAAGAAATTATGATGCTTATAAAGTTTTTATACCTAAATCAAAACTATCAATTTTTATGGACGCGGGACTGTGGCCGGACGGCATAACGTTTAGACGTTTCGTCAACTTTAGGCGAGATGTCGTAGATGGAGCATCGAGCAATAACAATACTTAACATATTTTATGATGGATGACAGACTAATGTGCAATTTAATAACATTTAATTGTAAATCTGTGAAGCGGTCAGTGGGAAACATTAAGCAATTATGCAATACTGCAGATATAATAGCATTGCAGGAGACATGGCTGCTGCCACATGACATCCCTTTTTTAGGATCTTTACACAATGATTTTGAGTATGCCGGCAAGTCAGCTGTAGACACGTCACAGGGTTTACTTCGTGGGAGGCCGTATGGGGGTGTGGCGCTGTTGTGGAGAAAAAACCTGTTTCACTCTGCAACGGTGCTTTCGTGTGATAGTGTGCGCATAACAGCTGTGAAGTTTGAGGTGGATACCCGGTCTTTTATTGTTATCAGCGTCTATATGCCTACACAGTGTACAGATAACCTACCTGAGTTTACGGAGTGCTTAAGCGAAATAAGTGCTATCATAGAAAGCGCGGAAGTGCAATCAGTGTTTGTTCTGGGGGATTATAATGCTCAGCCGAATGAGTTATTTTGTAATGAGTTAACAAGCTTCTGTGTGGATCAACAGTGGGTGTGCGCTGATATACGAAAGTTAGGTATCGGTTCTGGTGCGTATACGTTTGTCAGTGATGCGCACGGCTCTCGGAGATGGCTAGACCATTGTGTTGTGACGCAATCCGCCTGGGACACCGTAAGAGACATTAAGGTATGTTACGATGTTCAGTGGACTGATCACTTTCCAGTGTTAATCAAATGTGATTTAGAAATAGTTCGGCCCAGTTCAAAGTTGCATGGCTATTCATGTAATAAGGTGATTTGGGGTGAACGCTCAACGTCGCGAACAAATGATTATTATGAGTTTTGTAATGGGAAACTGAGGGACATAGACTTTCCATCTGAGTTTTCTTTGTGTGCGGATAAACATTGCTGTGACCTGACGCATAGATACGTTATTGACGGTAATATCGTTACTACTCTTAAAGAAGCCGCTGTGTTGTCTTATGAGAATAAAAAGAAATGTCCAAAAAATAATTCTCTGGTGATAGGGTGGAATAAGCATGTAAGTGCTGCCCACAGGGAGGCTAGATATAATTTCAAGCTTTGGTGTTGGTATGGTAGGCCAGATAGTGGTGATGTTTTTGTTAATATGTGTGAAAGTAGAAAAAAATTTAAAGCTAAATTGAAATGGTGTCAAAAGCACCAAGAGCAAATAAAGATGGACATCATAGCAAGTCACAGATACTCAAAAAATTTCAGTAAATTTTGGAAAAGCACAAAAAAGCTTAATTTAAAACCTGGCTTACCTGTGAGCATCGGAGGAATTTCTGAACCTAAAGGGATAGCAAATATGTTTAAAAACTGTTTTAAAGTTGACTCACCATTGTGCAATTCGGCACCGCAGGTGGTCGATGCTAAGGCCAGTGTAGGCTCGCCTTGTAAAGTCCGTTTCTCAGCGGAGCAAGTGGGGAGAGTTATACAAACCATGAGTAGAGGGAAGTCGCCGGGCCATGATGGCCTTAGCATTGAGCACCTGCAGTGTGCAGGGGTGCACTTACCACGCGTCCTGTCCATGTTCTACTCCTTTTGTATATCACATTGTTACTTGCCTTCAGATCTTATGAAAACGATTGTTGTACCAATAGTCAAGAACAGAACTGGGGATATTACTGATAGGGGTAACTATAGACCCATATCATTAGCTACTGTTATCGCTAAGGTATTAGATCGTTTGATGGATGGCCATCTTGATAGCCATCTTAAGTTGCATGATGGACAATTCGGTTTTAGAGCAGGATTGTCAACAGAGAGCGCGATATTTAGCCTTAAGCACACCGTGAGATACTATGTCGAAAGAAGTACTCCAGTCTATGCTTGTTTCTTGGATTTATCGAAAGCTTTCGATATGGTGTCTTACGATGTGCTTTGGACAAAGCTAAGGAAGACGAATCTGCCGGCTGAGCTCTGTTCTGTTTTTGAGTACTGGTACAACAATCAGATAAACTGTGTTAAATGGGATGGAGAGCTTTCTGAGGCATATGGGTTGGAGTGCGGGGTGAGACAAGGAGGAATAACCTCTCCCAAACTCTTTAACCTTTATATAAATGAGCTGATAGAGGGTCTTAGCAGCATGCAGGTCGGCTGCTCTATTGACGGTGTCAGTGTAAACAACTTGAGTTACGCAGATGATATGGTGCTGCTGGCACCCTCTGTCAGCGCACTTAGAAAGCTGCTCAGTAAATGCGAAGCATATGCGTTTGAGCATGGCTTACGCTACAATGTCGTTAAGAGTCAATTTATGGTGTTTTCCAAAGGTGGAACAGGTCCTCGCGATGTGCCTCCTCTGGTGTTAAATGGTGTTCCTCTTAATAGGGTACACCAGTTTAAGTACTTGGGTCATTTTGTCAAGGACGATCTAAAAGATGAGTTGGATATAGAGAGGGAGCGCAGGGCGTTGACGGTGAGAGCTAATATGTTGTCCAGAAGGTTTGGTACCTGTTCTGACGAAGTCAAAATTACACTATTTAAGGCATACTGCCAATCGTTCTATTGCAGTAGCTTGTGGGCAACATATACTCAAAAAACGATAAATACCCTGCGCGTTCAATACAATAACGCTTTCAGAATGCTGATGAGGCTACCGCGTTTCTGCAGTGCTTCTTCTATGTTTGCGGAGTCACGGACGGATGGTTTTGCTGCGATTATGCGTAAAAAAATTGCATCACTGTTAGAACGAATACGCGGGAGCAGCAACAGCATTCTTAAAGCTACGGTGGATAAATTTGATTGTCCCATTCTATGTCATCATGTCCGGGTGCTAATTAGGTAGTAACGTTGTAGGGCGATATAATTATAAAATCTTATATTGTTCTTGACGGTGATAATTTAATGTAATTTTCTAGGTAAGTAAGAATAATTTAATTTAATTTATTTATGTGAATTTAATTTAATTTTTATATTTTATTTTATTTTATTTATTTAATTGTATTTAATGAAATTGATAATTTTAGTGTATGCTTAGCTTATTTAATTTTTAACTCATTAATTTTACTGATATGCCAATGGATCTTTTGTGTCTGAAATAAATGATTATTATTATTATTATTTATTATTATCGACTTTAGAACCACTTTCGGAAAACTAGTACTCTATATCTTTTATGTTTAAATTTATTTATGTAGTTTGATTTTATACATTTACTACGTAAAAACATATTTAAAAAATTTAAACGTCGAGGTTTTAAATCTGTAAGTAAATATATTTTTTAATAAAAAAGCTTTGAAGCTGAAAATTCATAATGAAAAATTCATACACGATTATCAGACTATCTGTATTAATATTTAATGCGACCAAAAATTTAATAAAGCGTAAATATTTGCGGAAACCACGCCCGAAGTTTCGCAATTTAATATTGCCGCTACAAGCAGCGCGGAAGCCGCAAAAACAGCAGCTTGGTGCCGACATAACGCTTTAATTAGGGGTGCCGCACGGGTTCAGTTGTAACTCCAGGGCCCTAATTCTGTATGACCACTTTACGATTCCTTACTTCGAAACCACGCGAATTCCTTCTCTTACATAAAAAATCTGCAAAAAACTTTCTCTATGAAATGCAACGAAACCACGTGAAATGAATGTGGAATTGGCGTGATTTGAGCTGTCAAAAATCATAATGTTCCACTGAGACGCGTTCCGAAACATTAACACTTCGAAAGTTATCACCACTTATGTATTTTACGTTGTTGCCCATTGACACGCAAGAAGAAGAAGACCACTTATGTCAATATTTATTCAAAATAAAAACATCTTTAATGTAAAGTGAAGGTATTTCTAATGCAGTGACACGATTTGAACAAGACACGATAACGACGTGGTTTCGTATCGTGTGGGATCTGTGTTTAGATAATACAGAATTAGGGCCCAGGTTTGATCTATAGGCAGTAGAGAGGGCACGCCAAACCATCGGTCGATCATAGTCGTAATAGACGTGAAGCCAAAACAGAAGTCGCTGGATTAAAAATCCTGTAACCAGGGCTGACAGGGTCTATAAGAGAAATGAGTATTAAGGTTCGATCCAAGATTTATCGTATACACACTACATACAACCCACATTCAAAAAGCATAAAGTGACAACCCTATCTATACATTATAATGAAACTAAGAAAGAAAGAAAGAAAATACATTTATTCAAGACATCACACAACATTACATTTTACAAGAAGGTACTTATACAAAACAAATCACACAAAAAAGAAGAACACCGCAAAATATAATGTTGCGTGATGTCATGTTATAGGTCCCGACTCAGCATGCAATCTGTAACAAACTGTATCTGGGCTAAATGTATATTGAATATTTTTTGAAAATTTTGATGTATTACACTTTTTTATCGATATAAAAGTAGAAATATATATTTTTCTTTTTTGTCGTGTGTTTATCGCTTTGAACACGCATCACGCTGGAACTATTACACGGATTTCGCTGAAATTTGGTATGGTTATAGCTAATTTTTTTAGAATAACATTTTAGATACTTAAATGTTTTCAAAACGGCCAAGTGCGGGTTGCACGCAGTAATAAGGATTAAACTTTTCTGAAATAATTTATTGGTTGTGTATTTTATTTATTTATATTCATCCTCTCAAAGGGAAGAGAGAAAGGAAAGGGAAAAAGATAGGGGAACAAAACGGGTGGGAAGGCGAAGCCTGACTTCCTTCGCCGGCTTCCATTCATCCTTATTCTCTATCTTTTCTCTTTCGCTTCCCTCTTCCCATGAACTGGGTTAGGACGTAAAACTAATTAACCCGTGTGAAGCCAGGGCGGGCCGACTAGTTTATAAGAAACGTCCGGTTTCATTAATAACATGTTGAAACATTGGAACGACTGAATAGTAGACTTTAGAGTTAAATACTAACCAAATATTTGTAGGTCGTGCTGTTGTATGATGCTATTGTAATAGCAACTTTAGTACTTTTGAATAGATGCCTATTTAGCGTGCTCAACATGTAGGCTGTTATTCATAATTTATCTATCGCTTTCATGTCAATGTAGATGGAATACAATACATGCTCATTACGTATGATTGTAGTATTATTAAATAATACCGCATTTTTAGCTAAAACAATCATATTATCAACTTATTGACATGATATAAAATAAATGGACCCACAATAATTACCTATTACGGGGTGGCCACAGACATCAGATACCGGAGCATGTATCTGTACTTACAATAAAACTGTAACAGGTTCAATTCTGTACATTGAAGATATTTTGAAAAATTTATTTGGAGGGCCCTTTATTATCGATGCTGAAGCCAAAACTATATTTTTTTCAGTTTCGTCTGTCTGTCTGCCTGTCTGTCTGTCTGTTTATCTATCTGTCTGTATCTTGGCTGAGCATCACGCCGAAACTACTGAATGGATTCAAATGAACCTTGGCATGATTTGAGTTCATATTACGAGGTAGGCTATATAAAAATCGATAATCCGTCTGATTTAGGGATCTAGGTACTAAATAAATACAATGCCGTTTACTCGAAACGTTTTTAGCACAACCAGTCCTAAAAAGTGTGGAACATTCATTGATAATAGAGTTTATTTCTATACGAATACAAACGACTTCTTTTGGGGTTGTTTCCTCGATGCTTAGTACCGATATTAAATTCTTTCCCTTTAAGGGATGGGAAAGGATGAATTGAAATAAGGGAAAACTAACAGAAACGCTGAATAATATTTGTGGAGGTTTTCAAGAGGGTAAGGGTGTGGTGGGACAAAGAGCGGGAAAGGTCGCACAAATAAGCTTGAGATGATTTTATCAGATTATGGTGAAAGTTTCTATATTCTTTCAGTGGAAGGCAAAAGCTTTTGCCAACAGGCAGGATTTCTACGTAGTATCTATATGCATGATAAAAGGCTTTGTCCTGAGTAAGTGACTGGTCGGCTGACTGACGAATAACGTGCAGCTCAAATCCCTGAGATTAGAGACTTCAATATTTGGATGGAGTCTTCCTTTTGTGGCATAAAGCTCTACTGAATAGTTTTTGAAAATTTAACCCCTTGTTGAGGTCAAATGTACGAGTCAGGTTATACAAAAAAACGAGAATGAAACCGTTCACTGCCTCGTTATAGAAAACAGTGTGTAGGGTTCGCTATATCGTCAACATCCACCTTTCAACCTCTTTCATAATTTTCCTGGTACTCAGGGCTGGTCAGATGGCAGCACCGGCAGTTGGTTCTACGGAAGTCGGTCTTGGAAAAGCCCTGGAAACGGCCGGAAACATGAAATAAAATTATAGTTAAGATATATATAAATTACGGTGTTGAGAGCACCAAGAGCCCCAACAGTCGACGGCTGCGACAGAATTTGAAGACTGGTATTTGCGGGCAGCGAAGACATCAGGATCCATTCCGATCCAGTCAACTACAGCAACACCGTCGGCGGCGTAGCTTGGTGTACGTTCTGGAAACACCTTATCCAGGATCCGGCTTGGTTACATTCTATTTATTTTTATTCGGCATAATTATCTTCCCCTCCGCAACGCGCGTGAAGATGTAAATTTCTAATGAACTCTTAATTGTTTCTACCCGATGTGTTAATTTATATTAAATAGTGTATCCAGTCCATTTGTGTGTATATTTTACTGTAGGCTCTGCAGGTATTGTTTGGCACCCTTCTGTTCTCTCTCTAGTAACTAATGTCCGTAATAGGCTCCAGAGTCTTTAGGTAGGAGTTACTTGATGGTAAGCAACCCTCGGAGGCCGTTTCGTGACAAGTGACAGTAAAAAAAGCTTTTTCTATTGTTTATAGATAAAGCATTTGACCACTGTTGCACCTGATAGTAAGTGATGACGCGCCTACGGTGATGGATGCTTGCCTAGAAGATACCTGTTCACGCTTTTTGCTCTCCTTTTATTTTTTAATGTCGGTCAGAAAGAGATCCACTTTGTGATAATACGTGTGGTGTATGGCTGTAATAAAATATCTAATCATACTCATTTTGAAAGAGAGTTGATCAGATTCTCGATATCAGAGATGCTTCTAATAAAATAAATAATAATAACAAGTAATGGTAAAATAAGAGAGCGGTTATTTATCCATGATTTTTGTATTTATTACAAGGCATTGAACCACCGACTTTTATAAAAGTTTAATAATTATTTCGGTACTAAATGCCTTTATTATATTTCACTGAACCAAACTGAATAAAGACAACGTTACAATATCGCTGAAAGCTCCCACAAGGGACTCACCCTCAGTATATCTTGCGAAAAAACATCCCCTCCTGGAATGTTAATCTTGATCTATCGAGCCGGTTCGTGCCAGACAAGTGTAGATTGAATATGTATACCTAGTAGCTCTTCTTTGGGTTGGTTTATTTTATTATGCAGAAAAACATAGGTAGCATTTTTTAGGGTTAGTATTTACTAAACTTAAAAGATAATTCACACTAATCTTGGGTATTAAAATATACGCCTTTATTTTTTTAATACTAACACAGTTTATATCCCGAATTGTACTGTTCTCCATAAATATAAATAAATAAATAAATATGTGTGGACGTTACACACAGCGCCATCTAGCCCCAAACTAAGCAAAGCTTGTACTATGGGAACCAGATAACTGATACAATACTTAAATACTTTTTGTTTGTAAATACATACATAGAATACAATATAACACCCAGACACAGAACAAACACCTGTGTTCATCACACATATGTTTGTCCTGGGTAGGAATCGAACCCACAACCTACAGTTCAGAAGGCAGAGCAACTACCAACTGAGCTATCAGGCCAGTCAAATTACATTTATTTTAAAAATAGTATAAAATCAAAATCTTTAGATAACAGTATATTTAGGTGTTAAAATCGAAAACTGCACATAACTTACTACATAAGACAATGGTACAGAGCCGAGGACTGAAGCCGGTGCCGTAAGATTGCGAAGCACACATACTACCGTTCGGCCACCATCGTCATTTACCCTATCCCTACCCTAAAGAAAACTTTGGATTATTCTCTTTTCTAAAGTTGCTAAGAGCTTACACTACGGATGCGCTCACATAAATAATCGAATTGACACATTAACTTGGCAAATAGGCTTTAGCACTTTTACAAGTCTAAATCAGAATACCTGCCTAAAACACTTATAATACGACATGAGATAAGAATCTCCGGCGCTTGTGCATATACTCATATTAATCGCTAATCGCTCACGCTCTCGAGCTGCCCACATTATTTTCGGTGGAAAACATCAGCGAGCCAGCCAGTAATCTTGATTTATGCTGTACAGATAGCCGAACGACTATAGATTGCTTGTATTTGCATGGGTTGTTGTTCGTATGAGGATGTGTACTCGTAGATGAAACGGTTTTATTGCTACTGGAGCGGCTGAACTGATTTTTTTGGATGGTAGTCAAGGTAATGGTTTTTTATGTCCTCTTTTTTGTGGTTCTATTGGAGTGCAAGCGAAAAGGAAAGACTGGGATCTCTTACAGAGAGAAAGAGAGAGAGAGGGATTAGGGACCACCGTATTTTACTTTTTCATAACTTTGAATTCTGTATTTCTAAGATATGCCCATTATTTTTATTTTTATTAGTGCATTTTAGTTTATAACAAATAGTATTTGGAATGATGATGATGATGATGATGAGTATTTGGACTGTCATTGCAACTAATACTTGATATAGTTGATATTATTTGTAGTTTAAAAAAAGGCATTTGCCCGTTTAAAAAAAGCAAAGTAAACGAAGAATTCTTTGTATATTTATGTCGCGTGAAGGCTAAGAGAATGTTCATAACTTTAAGTAAAAACTAACAAAAATATTACATTACCTCTGGAGGTACTTTGTTAGTTTTCGCTTCACCCAAAGACTTTAATAGAAAAATGTATGCTAATATTTGTTATTGAAACGTTTTCAATATATGCAATATTAAAACGAGTCGGTTTTATTAAAAAGCTGCATAAAGAATGAGCAACGTGTATAATATTAAAAGCGCCATTCATATATTGCATTTTCTTGTAGGTTGGATGTGTGCAACGAGGATCGATTCATGATATACTGCTCAATACGTCAGTATTATACTGCACATTTCTCAAGAACCTTTTACCGCACACTCGTCAATACTGCACATTGATCAAGTACCTAATCAAGTACCTATTACCTACCGTACACTCGTCAATACTGCACATTCGTCAAGTACCTATTACTGCACACTTGTCAATACTGCACGTTTGTCAAGTTCCAATACTTCAAAATTGTCTTGAGTTTCCTTAATCACTTTGATTAATGCTAAATTAGCATTTTAACTTTTCTTTCAACCTAACTAAAAAAATAAAATAAGTTCTTTTTTAATTTTATACTCATTAGAGTTGTAACCATATGAAAATATTCTAGGCCTGTGGTTGTAACATAATTGCACTAATAGCGTGGCCGTGGCACGCGCGGCCTGTAGTGCGATCTATGTTAGCCACGTAGACGCCATTTATATAACGTTTACGCAAAAATGACGTCTATGTAGCTGTCGTAGATCGCCGAGAAACGATCTCATATTAATTTCAGTAACTTTAGATGAGTATTTTAGTTTTTAACTTCATTAAATACTTCAAGATCATTAAAATTCTTTACTCAAAGTTACTTATTCTAACCGCAATTCTCTCTTTCAAACGAACACTTCAGAAAGCTCGGGTAGTTTAATCCAAACTCCGCTAGCTTAAAGTCAGTCATAAGTAAAAGCTCGAGCTTAAGAACAACTTAAACTTAAAGTACACTTAAATGAAGTAAATATAAGTTTAGTACAGACATAGTTTAATTTGTTCATTAATAACAATAAAAATAATTAGAAGAGCCTCGACCAACACTTCGAGGGGCTCTCGCTAGACGAGAGATCATATTTTCCACAGGCAAGGTGGAAGGGAGACGGCCCAGTGGACGAAGTCCATTGCGGTGGTCTGACCAAATCCGCACCACACTCGACATCAAAGTCCATAAGGCCATACACGCCGCTGCGGACAGACCGCGTTGGTGTACAATTGTCCGAGGAAAGTAATCTGTGGAGGGGGTCACGACCCTCAGCACTGAGGAAAACGCAGCAAGGAGGAGGGAGGGAGGGGGGAGTAGTTAGTTTAGAGAAAAACAAAACTTTACCCTTTACAAAAATGAAGGTATACTTATGTCAACCCTTGACATTTGTTTGCTTGAGGAAAATCGATGTCTTCTTCATACACGCTCACATCAAAATAAATTCCCTTTCACCGTCTTTGAAAGTAAACATTCATAACGTATCTTATGTAGTACTAGCAGCGTCCCGCGGTTTCCTACAAGAACCGTTCCCGTTTCGGGATAAAAAATAGCCTATGTTTTAATCCAGGGTATAAACTACCTCCGTGTCACACCTAAATCCGTCCAGCTGTTAGAGCGTGAAAGAGTAACAAACATACACACATACTTTCGCTTTTAAAATATTAGTGTGATTAGTGTGATGTCATGTGCTGATGTGATAGTGTGATTAGTGTGAAGTATGTTGATGTGATGTGATGATTACAGGAAAGATACAGTTGTGATCATAACTGCAGTTACAGTTTAGAAAAATAATTGAAAAACAGTTGATCGATAATCTTTTTTGGTTAGTGGGAATAATAATTAATGTCAATTTCTGTATGTATTAATGGCAAAAAGTTCACATGGTTGTACTGAAATCGCCACTGAATCTGCTTCTCCGTCGACAAATTTGTAACGTTCAATTTGTGGTGCGAGAGCCCACTGCATAAAAACCTACGTCATCGTGTACCCCAACAGGCTATCTTTAGATCGTTAACCGATACCTAAATATGTTAAAAAAATCAGGTCTGCCAGTGCCGATCCTGCCGGGTCATGGAAATAATTGAAATTTTTTGACGTATTTTTTTTTGTCAAAATTACGTCATAATATACCCGAATGAAAGTGCTGACAGGTAACTATTGATTAATTATGTAAAAAAACTGGTCTGCCATTGCGCACCCTGCCGGAAGTACCTGGCAGGCCCCTAAGAATGTGGCCTTCACACCCTTTAACTACCACAGCGAATACCCCGATGAAACCTACGCCCAATAATAGCCAAAATGACCCAGATAATAGATTAAAAGGTCTGTCAGGTCTAAACTTAGCGAAACTAGGTATTCAAGGAATTTGAAGTTGATGGAGGTGGTTTATTTCCATGACCCGGCAGGATCGGAACTGGCAGACCTGTTTTTTTTACATGTTTAAGTGTCAGTTAACGATCTAAAGATAGCTTATTGGGGTACCCAATGACGTAGGTTTTGTGCAGTGGGCTCTCGCACCATTGTGCTAATAGGCTATTTTAAGCTTTTTACAATGTCAGTGTTAACTATCCATAAAAATAACAAGCAAGCGCGCCATCTCTGATCATTCAGTAGTATCGGATTTACTACTAATTGAATAAATTACCTGTCTTATATGTGCTATAGATGTCGCCACGACTGCTTAGTCGGTGAACACATAGTCCTAAAGATTTTCGCAGTCAGCGGTCATGTGACTATAGCTCAGTTAGCAGAGCGTCTAACTCGGTGAGTTGGAAGGTGCGGGTTCAAATTCCACTGGTTGCTAAAATTTTATGAACTACTAGCTGCGCCCCGCGGTTTCAGCCGCGGATAAAAAGTAGCCTATGTGTTAATCCAGTACATAAGCTATCTATATTCCAAGTTTCATCCAAATCCGTCCAGCCGCTTGACCGTGAAGGAGTAACAAACATACAACATACACACAAACACACACACAAACTTTCGGCTTTATAATATTAGCGTGAATTGTGATAATGTGATAATATCTTTGTCAGTGTTGAAATACTGAGTATAATCAATTAAAATTTTGCACTTAACTGTACATGCTCTGTGTTTGTATGGATACATGTATATTTATGTTCATATGTATACATATTATACGTAGGTACATACTCTCGCACGTATTCAGCCAACAAAGTTCGGAGACATGTTTTCGTTGATCCGTGCGCAAACAGATGTGTTTGTGGATGGAAGACGATGTTTTTGTACGGATATGTGCCAAATATATATAATACACGAGTCACGGAGGCTACAGCCGGAGGATGCAGAATAAAACTGGAGACGGGTTTTAACGTAAAGTAATCTATACTTAATTAAGGAATTAAAATATTACATGAAGGAATAAATCAAATGTGCCTACAATCTAGCTGGCTTCCAGTACCAAGGTCGAGACTGAAGTACCTTATATAAATCAAATAATTAAGCAAATGACACAAGACACTTATGCACCGTCGGTGCATAGCTTAACCGATGCCGGCCGCGGTATGCGGTGGTGACGTCACACACGTATAATACGATGTATAGTACAAGCTACTATAACTTAATAAATTCATCTAATCGGTACATCTGGTAGAGGTACACGTGACCAAAATTCTGGCCTCTACTTGACCCTAACCTTTCAACGTGGCACTGCTGTTAACAGTTTGGGCACGCTGGCTATTGGTAGTGGTAAAACACAAGGCTCCCCCGTAAAACGTTTTTTTGGATGATTATCACTGAAGGGAAGAAGGGGGAAGTAGGGGATACCTATAATTTTTATTTTCTACTTGTATTTTTGTATTACGATCTTTCTAATATTCCTCTTACACTGGTGTGTAATGTATGTACCTAGTTACCTACTTTGTAGTATGTTTAATTATGTTGTAACAAAATTATAAGTGTTTTAACAATTAAAAAAAAAAATGGATCAAAAAATGACACTGTAAAGTTTCTTGTAGCTTCTTCTTTACAGATGTAATCGAAGCTACGGTTCGGAATTTTCTATTCTACATTGTGCCGGATTGCTTGCATCTGAGGTGGGGAAGAGAACTTTTTTTTTCAAACTCGTATTGTAATGGGCTTGTTATAATTATAATATTTTGACATTATTGACATTAAGCACTGTGTAAGTTTGTTTAATTATGCTTGCTTAGAATGTACAATAATTTAAATTTTATTATTTTTAAATACAATATCTAGTTTTGACTTGTAAAAGTGCTAAAAATAGCCTATTTGCAATAAAAAGTTTTGATTTGATTTGATTTGATTTAATCAATTACCGAAGAGACTCAAATGCTGCCGCCCGTTATCTGGATGTTGCCCTTTTTTTTACTTACAGCATAAGAACAAATAAGTAAAAGGATAAAACATCAACCAAACCACATTGAAATATTTTATATAGAAGGAAGAAGGCCTATTGTATTTTTCAGGTTGAAACATTACTGAAAATAACTTTATATTTTCAACATGTTCGAACTCTTAGCGCCGGCTGTCGGAACATCCCCTTTAATTAGGAGTTTAGTTGCGCCTACCCGAGCTCTTTGTACTGAGAATCAACACAGAGATACAATGGAGTAAATAAAGATATATTTGCCTAATAAATTCCCCAGTTTTTGACACAGAAAGCGCGTGAGCGAAGCGTCTCCATTTTAGGTTGGGCAGACATGATTTCGTGTGTCTGGAGGATGACTGGCTATTCTCATCTGCAGGTTGCATATCTCAACCGTTTCTCGTGAAATTTTGTGAGTGGGTTCGATAATTATTGTGATTTTTCTTGTCAGTTCATATTTTGGAAAATATCAAAACAGCAAAGAGAATTGAAAACGCAAAAAATAGTTTTCAAGTTTGAGCTACGCAAGACAGGTTCGCGTGGTCTACAGCTCACAAAGCCACTAGTTTATGTTATAGCAAGCCATCATGGCATATGGACCACCTGTCACGGTGTAGCTTATGGATATCTGTAACACCGGAGGCGTCACCAATGCGTTGCCTGTAGGGCTCTTCAATTCAATTTCAATTGTTTATTTGCTTATAACCCACTGTTGTCATCATCCTCTTTGCCTTTTTTTATTTGTTATTGGGGTCGGCTCCCAACCTAACCTGTAGTGGCGAGCTACCAGAATTACACGAGCGACTGCCATCTTACCTCGCAACCCTTAAGGAACCAGTAACAGGGATGGTAAGACCAGGTATCAGATTCTATCAGGCGTCTGACTATCCGTAACGATTGCCATAGATGTCCTTATGACAACCGGGACCGACGGATTAACGTGCTCTCCGAGGCACGGAACGATGGAATCGAAAACTGCACATAACTTAATAGATAAGTCATTGGTGCAGGGCCGAGTATCGAACCCGGTGCCGTAAGATTGCGAAGTGCACTTGCTACTTACCGCTCGGCCACCGCCACTCCCCGTCGTTGTAGCTCTATGGAAAGACCACTGGCGGGAGTTGGGTGGGGTTCTAGATGACACGCGCTTGCTGGCAGTATAAAGTAGATAAAATACCTCAAGTATAGTGATTACGATCATATCACCAGTTGCATAGCGAGCATCGAATGGAGAAAATGGTCTATAAGAAAAACCGAGTGAAAAGTTGAAAGCAATAAAAATGAAAAGCGCTACCCTGTCTGTGGTAAGAAAAATAAAATAGATTTCTTCGATTATGATATACTATCTGAGTTTTAATTGGTATATTATCCCGAAAGGGGGTAAATCTACTTCCCAAGGTAGACAATGTTTCTTCTACGACTTTTCTAAATTAATAGTTTTTCACTGAATAAATGCCATGTAAAGTTTACGTTCGAAGATAGCCTAGCGCAGCTGGGTGGTTGAACTTCATCCTTGACCGAATGCAAGGACAAAGTTCAACCACCCAACACTTAATCAGCACTTAATGAGTTTAACGACCTGTGTTTAGAAATGAATTTATAGTATCTTGTTAACTCGTTGCGATCGCACGTGCAATTTTGTGAGTGGATTTATTATTTAGTATGGAGGTTTGGAAACACGCAGTTTCAAAGTAAGGCTCTCACAACTTGTGGGCTATCAGGTCCCCCCCTTTCAGGATAACATACCAATTCAAACTCACCTTGTATTTAAGAGGGTATAAAGAAGTGTTTATCTATCTATTATATTGTGTCCAATATGGCGTCGGTCGCGCTGATTTAACGTGCTTTTAGTGGCCCGACGTCGTTAATATAATATTATTAATGGACATATCTAGGAGCGTGATTTATTAGCTCCATGGCTCTTGGTTCAAGTGTTGTTTTGGTGCTTGACTGTCGAGTAGTGTAGAGGTCTTCACATATAATATTCATTACTGGCGCAATGTAAATAGCCAACAAGATAGTTCTTTTTATTAAAGCTAAAATGGGCATACGTTTGACAACAACTCACCTGATGGTAAGTGACGAAGATGTCTAAGGTGGAGCACGTTTGCTCATGAGATGCCCATTCACTCTTGACTTGAACAGACCCAGGAGGAAACACTTGCTGGAAGAGCATTCCATTCCTCGGCCGTTCGGACTTCGGACTTCGGACTCAGCAAAACGCTTGGTGCGGACTTGTGGTACACTAATGACGTAATGATGTGAAGAATCACCAAGCCTTGTAGTTCTATGATGGAAAGGGGATGACGGAATGAGTTGTTGTTGGAAGAGCTGAGTTTATCATAGGATAGACTTACCATTGACGGATGATTTATTGGAATGAAAAAGATATTCATTGCTTTATTTTTATGTAAACGAATGACCCGATCGTCTAGTCGTTTACCTGATGTCAAGCGTCACGGCTTTGAGCATCACACTTGAGCTAATGCTGTCGTTTAAATCAGAATTAAGTTTTAAAGTTGTATTATATAGGTGCGTTTGTGCTTTCATGGATTTTATGCTGGGGGCATACTGAAAATATACAATAGACGTTAAATATTGGATTATATTTGAAAATGTATCCAAATTGTTCATATATAGTATAATTTTGTATATTACTTAGTAATTAAGTACTTATGTGGTCTCAAAAGCTATTCCACTAAAATCCCTTGCGGTCACGATCGCAGCCAACATTTCGTAACCGGTTGCAATAGAAGAAAATGATCCTTTGTTCGTAACCAGTTGTGAACTAAGAACATCTATGCCATATCGTTGCAATAAAAGGAAACGAAAGATGGTACGATCACAAGGAAAAGGACAAATCAATTTACAAACTAACCTGAAAGCCACGTCCCGTTAAAAGGCTTGTAATGCTCGTGCAGCAGATGGTGCAGCGTAGGCCTTCGCCCCCGAACCCTGCCGCCGTCTCCAGCTGGAGTCAGCAGCGCGATGCTGAAGACTATCAGTCCTAGAACTGCTGCGATCACCAGCAACGCGATGAGGATGCCGCGCCAGTTCCGCTGCGTTGGAGTGGCTGCTGCTAACTCCTGGAAAAAAAAAGAAATTAGAATTTCTTTCTTAAGTAATGTGTGGGTGAGGGGTAAGCTTTTTGAACTTCTTGGAGTTCTTTTTATTGTATGATAGGCTTCAGCTTGACCACTATCTCACCTGATGGTAAGTGATGATGCGGTCTAGGATCAATAAATGTGACATCCCACATATGCAAACAAAGCGATATGTTGCTACGTTTATCACGTGAACCTCATCTTGGTGTTCTATCATAAATCCATCCGATTCCCTTATCTTTTCCATTCTCCCTTCTCTCTGCCTGTCGAGAAGGTTAGGTAAAACTAATTAACCCATGCTAAGCCAGGCGAGTTAGCTAGTGTAATAATGAAAACGGACCACTGCATAAAAATTGTGTGCGAAAGTATGCGAGTTGAATTTGCAATCGATTTCCTTTCTATTAACAATTCTGATTGCCGACATGTGTATTGTTTCTCATAAAATTGCGAAGGCTTTTGTCATGCTCGTGGCAGTAAAGAAGCAACAAAGTTGCAACATAGAAGCACGACCCGACTTTCACAACCGATACGCAACATGTAAAACGATCTACGCGGCTGCACTATGGAGCATCAGGCCACGTGAGTGTGTTGCGACTGCAACCTGGGGGTCTAGCAAAGACCCTTTTCCATTAGCGTTAACGCCAAACGATAACTTCAAAATGTATGCGAATGACATTACCTGCGGAAAAGCGACGTCCACAGGCAATGTCATTCCCATAGATTTTAGAGTTACCGTTTGGCGTTAACGCTAATGGAAAGGGATCTTTGCTAGACCCCCTGTTACGTCAAATTACACCACAATCATCGCTTCGCTCTTTATCATCGGAATTATTCCTGATAAATTAATAGATTTAAAGTTACGAGGCCTCTTCAAAAAGTGGGGCATCTATCCCGGACTTACCCTATCTATCTTAAATAGTAATTATTATCTAATAAAAGTGAGTTATAGTAATTAATTTAATACTACAGATACAGGCTTGAATTTGATACTACAATTTTACCACAAGCTTATGCTGGCTGTCGGCGCGAAGGATGGTGTCTTGTTATTCTTTAAATTACGTAAATACCTACCTGGTAGTGTGTTTATAATTTGGGAACCTCAATTGATTTTTAACAGGCATTGCGTGATGTAGGCCTCTTTGGCTATATATTGTCCATTAACGTCACGTGAATGGGGTAAATAAATAGATAAAATGGTGTTAAAATATAAAATTGTCATCCTTTTTATAATCGGCTTACGCTGAATGTCGCTAAGACCGTGCAATACAACAATTTATCGAATTCCAATAACTTGGAGTCAACAAGTTTGGGTAAGATTTATGAAGTGTTGTGCGGCCCAAAATGGGTTTAGAAGGGGTTTTAAAAGGGTTTAAGGTTCATTGACCGCGCCCGAGGCGGTCTGGGTCTATAAAAGCGGTGTCATTTTATCCTTAGCTTTGTTTTCCTGTGAAAATTAATCTTTTATCAATCGGTTGCCAGCTTTTTCGTTTTCGTGCTTTAATTTTTTTTTCGCAATTTTCGCATTTCGGGGGGGGGGGGGGAGGGAGAGACCGGGATAACAAGGAATAATCAGATTCGTTCCACCAAAATGAATTTGGGGCAAAGAGGACTTTCGTTTTGGATCCTAAGGTAGAGCAATAGCATTTTTAACCGCGAGTCCAAATACTGAATGGAAAAAAATATTTGTGGGACAGCTTGGTGGGTGGGACACTGGGACAGAACAATCAAGAAAATAATGGAAAGAACAATCTCCGCTCAAAATTTCAACCTAAATTGATTCAGCCGTTTTTGGATAAAAGCCACACAAAAACAGACATGTAGAAAAACAGAGTAGTATGGTTGTCATGAAATTTGAAATAAAAAACATATCAGCGCATTGCGAATCGCATTTTACCTTCGAAATAAGTTTGCAAATATACTAAGGTACTGTCTATTAGGGATGAGTAGGGAATCAGGGATAAGCAGGGACACGGAAAAAGTATGGGATACTCGTGACCTCTTTGTATTGAAGTGGCGTTATTTTTCTTTGCCTGCCTTAAAGTGGTATGAGTAATGATAACATACTTAAGCTAGTAGTTTCGGCGAACGGTAGGCCTCGCGGGCCGATGGCGCCGCAGCATACTTCCCCCCTTTTTGGGGGAAATACAGTCAAGCCGACACTCCCTCTCCTCCCTATCTCCATAGCTGCCACTGCTAGTACGTGTACACTCGCCGGCTAATTACGTAACTCGCAACAAGTTTGCAACAGGCGTAAGATTCGCAATCATTGCTGTCAAACATCACTTTGACAGAACAGAAAGCGATCGAGCGCTAGAACACCGTCTGTCTGTTGGACAATCGATGAACTAAAAAGTCCATTACTTTGATTGAATCTATTGCTGTTCTGTTGCTAGTGACGCTAGTATCAAAGGCCAAGGTCAAAGTGCATGCAGCAATAGGCGGGTGACTTACGATTTCCATCGATATCTTGCGACCGATTGCTAATAGTCCAGTAAAAAAATTTATTGGGAGAAAAAATCGTATTTTTTAGATTTATTATGTTCAGAGTTTAAATAATTCCAAAAAGTTAATAATAATGGGACAATAACGTCATAAGTCATATACAGCCAGCTCATTCTAAACTAAAATTTTTTATTCACGTTTTTAAATGGAATAATTACAAAAACTTAATTAGCTTAATTAGCGACGGTCAAAATTTTCCGACTTTTTAATCTAGGCTTTCTCAACATGGACCTAATCGTCTGACAAAAATTGAACGACTTTAATCATTTCAGTTACGAACCAAATACACCCTACTGTTACTGAACTATAAGTGTTTGCTGTCGCTTTGCTGTTGTAATTTTTACATATTTTTTTTTTTTTTTTTTTTTTTATATTAAGAGCAACAAACAAGCATACGGCCCGCCTGATGGAAAGCGGTACATAATACCGGTGTCGGTTTTTATATTATTGTCTCTAGCGAAACCAACGAAGCTCAAATTGAATCCGTACAACCAGGCTTCCATATAAAATTCACGTGAATATCATATCGAGGAAGCACAAAGTCACCCCTGCCCCATCGTCATTAATATTGGACTCCTCTTTTAGAACCATTCAGCCCGATGGAATACCAAATGAACGCTTATGGAAGGCGTTATGAAGGTACGAGTTCCTCTCAGCCCTTTCCTTTCCTTGTTAATAATTTAGCAGCCAGCTGGCGGGCGGAGATTTTTTGGAACTGCTTTTTTTGCTTACGTTGTAGTTTTTGGGCGTTTGACCGCATTTTAGGTTAGTATTGCCGGATTCAAGGTTTTTGTCTGATTGTCGTTTGATTTTTAATTCAATATCCATACCAAAATCTGCCTTTTTGGCAGAAATAATTATTAATGAAGCGGTTGTTCATAAAATGCGTTGCAGAGATCGCCCATTTTACTACGTTTTAAATTTATCTTATTTGTGGTATACTTTAAAGAGTATTTTGCATTTTATTGTAAAGATTATCGTTAGAGGCATTTACGCAAAAAACATCAATACGAGTGAGTTGGCTACTTTCTATATTTGAATTGGTTATTTCTTCCAGTGGGTTGTGGGTGGGTTGACTAACTCCATTATTACGATCGATTCACCCAATTGGGATAAACCATAGTACCTATAGGTGTGATATCTATTACGTTATTGAGTAATAAAAAGTACACTTGATTGATTAGGTAGTCAGGGAAAATACATTTATTTTATTATTCTTAATTCTTTCTTCTATTATTAATCAACAGCATTACATAAGTCATAAAACTAATAGGTATAGGAAAAAAACAAAGCAATTAACAAATCACCAATACCTAGTTAGGCGTTAACATGAAATGTGAACAAACAATTATTATTAATTTACATGAAAAGAAATGGTAGTTGTAACTTGTAAATCAATTTTCTCAATTAGGGCAAAGTCCCGTTGCGTGGCGTCGCGTGGCGTGAGTAGGTGACAAACCGTGTAATGTGCGGTGGCAACCTAAATGCCAATTACGTTCTGGGAGAAGATATTTAAGCTATTTGTAGCGGAATTTGGTCTCTGTTTAGTAGGGAATAGCTCGAAGCTATAACTGTTTCCATTGGGAAAACCAAATGCCTACCTATGTGCAATTATAGATATTGTTCTCTTTCGACCAACTACAAAAAAACTTTTTTGTAGTTGGGTTGAGTGGGGGAAGAGGGGGGGGGGGTTCACATTCAATACATAGGTTACTGCTGGTCCGGAGCACTTAATGTCTCGAATGTCTGAAAAACACTGCTAACAGAGAAAAGAGCATGAGAAATCTGTCTAAATAACCCATTGAAACAAATATTGAACATTTATCCCGGCTCGGTGTCAAGTCAAGGCGCGTGCTCCGTGTGTGGTCACCTCCGACGTAGATTTAGCGTTTAACTTTGTCATTGATACAAGAACAAGCCAGATGGCTCTACCAGTATTGCTTATTGCGCACTGAAAACACGTGATCACAAACTAAATTAGACAAGATGTTACATTTAGATGCTACATTTTGAGTTCCAAAACCATAACTTTTACAAGTATTTAAATTATATCTTACACTACTTATATAATTTTATTATGGTTTTTTTATATTATTTTGGTTTTTTCTTATTATTTTTTGAGTTCTTGAGTATTTCGGCCACATATCTCGGAAGAAAAGTGGCAACCTCGAGTAGCTCATCATCACAGGCAAGGTGGAAGGGAGAAGGCGCCGTGAACGAAGTCCATTGCGGTGGTCTGACCAAATCCGCACCACGCTCGACATCAAAGTCCATGAGGTCATACACGCCGCTGCGGACAGACCGCGTGGGTGTACAATTGTCACAGACAAAGTGGTCTGTGGAGGAGGTCACGACCCTCAACACGGAGGAAAGCGAAGCAAGGAAGAAGAGAACATTATTTAGATACCTACTAAACGTGCAGAATACAATATTCATTAAACTGAGTAGTGACGGCCATGAACGGGAACAGGCAGCGATGGCTGACTCCCTATTAGGTCAATCTTGTAAACTACAGGGAGCCGTTGGATGCAAGGGGCAAGGAGTGGCGCTGGGGGAGGCCTATGTTCAAAAGTAGAAGTCTTCAGGCTGCTTAAAATTAATGAAGTGGTCACCATATTCTAATGGATTTATATGAAACGTCAACCAACTCCGTTTTGAAGTAGCTTTGGTTGCCTCAGTTAGGTCCACATTGAACACTTCTGTTTTCCATTGTCCTACTGGAATGAGATAATCTATTACGTCACGATTACGTCATAACTAGGAACTATGAGAGGGAACAGTAAGATGGAAGAGAATAAGACCTTTCCAGAGTTATAGATAAATGACCCTGAATCCTGTTGGCTTACGGAGTAGGAAACAGTTGCCAGGTGACCGTAGAAAAAGTGAAGTATTAGGTAGCGTAGTAGTAGGTAGTGTAGCTAGTAGCGTTTAGTATTAGTTGGCATTATTATAGTAGTTAGCTTAAAAATAGCACTACCTACGCCTTTGAAAAATTAAATCAGAAATTAAACATTTGTATGGGGAATTACTATTACTCGTGATTTGTCTCGAAAAGTAAACAAAATAAAAGCAAATAGGTGTAACCAGCAGTGGAGATGACAAGTCAATGAACCAAATATCCAAAATAAAAACCAGGATTTGAAAACTCCGGATGTAATACGGAGTAAATATAAAAGGCAAATTATTTCGAAGTTATGAAACCATAACAATAAAAATCCAATAAAATGCGATGAAGAAATAAAAATAGCTCCAGATATTTCTACAATCGACGTTAGGTACCGCCAGCAGTGTCGCGAATCTCGGAATTTCCGACCCTAATCGAATATCCCGGAATTCGACGACCTATTTACATAAGTGCCCGCTTTTCTATTATTCGGAATTTCGTGACTATTTTTCTAGTAAACTTAGAAACAAATAGAAGGACATTTTCGCAGTTTCGAAGTAGAATATTGTGAAGCAAATTCTATTTATAACTATCGTTTTTTCTAAAATGTTCAGGTTTAATTTTTCTTTGCCGAACTAACTGGTACCTATACTATATACTTTTCAATAACTGATAATTACAACAATTCATTACAGAGGGACAACATAATACATTTTTGAAACCCAATTTTATTGTGTTTATAAAAAGTGAGTTGATAAATAACAGACACGTATTTTTTATTTTAATGTCCATTGGCTTTCTGTTAACCGTTATTAATGTACATACAACATTATTGCTACGTAGCGAAGCTCGCCTAACTGTGAAATTAAGCAACATTCACTTCGATGGGGATCGCTACAAAAAGTGCTATAAATTTATGACTGCATCCCACCATGCTACGGAGGGCTCATTAAGGTGCCGATCCCAGTCCGTATGCTTTGATTACAGCCGTAAAGAACAACAAGAAACTGAGAAACTTAAGTTATTTTAGCTAAAGTGAAGTTTAACAAGTTTACTGTAGTTGTTGTGAATGAAAACTAATAATAACACTCATAATCATCAGCCTGAAGAGTTCCAATACTGAACGTATCTAAGTATTGTATCAGATAACTGGTTCCCATTGTACAAGCTATGCTTAGTTTGGGGCTAGATGGTGCTGTGTGATATGTAAAAATATATATATATATAAACATAAACATAAAACGTATATTATTGGCTCCACATGCACTTAAAAATCTAAAATCTTCATTAGTTTTTACACCACACTCTTATACATCAATGCCACTCTCACACGTTATACCGGTCGAAGTTAGCCAATATGTCGGGGAGCAAGCTGTCATTTTGCGAAGTACGTGACAATCGTGTAATTGCCGGCGGGACATGACGTGATAACGGGTAGCTCGGACATAGGAGCGTGTCACGGAGAACCTATCCGAAAGTGGAGATGGTTATAGATGTATTGATAAGCCAGATGGTAGGGCAAGAGCATGGCCACCTATACATATTGAAAAACGGTTATGATGTTAAGGACTTGTGCAAGGCCAGCGTGAATTCAAGCCAAAGCCACAGAATAGATATATAGTACTAGGCTAAAGCGGGGATGAGCCAGGGGCCGAGCGGCAGGGGCGGTCTAAGTTAAAATGGTTCCAACGCGCAATAGTTTAGGTAATTTATTATTACACTGAATATAATGGGTATTTTAAAAATCCACTATACATAAGCCCTCCATTATATTTAGTTCAACTACTACACAAAGTTTCATGATCTTATTTCAAGTATTCATTGAATAATCACTGTTTATTTGTACGGTTTGGAGGTAACTTTGTCATTTTTTTCTATCGAGAAAATTTTTTTAATTCGTGTTTTCACTATACATTTGCAGTAGCATTAGTCCTGAACTTTACCATATATTCATTTCAAAGTCATTGTTGCAATATTGTTGACAGGACACTGCTTCAAGCTAAGCCATTTTAAGCATTTTGGCGTTATATTGGCTCTTAAGATTATAGAAGCCTTTGGGCGGTCTAAAAATTCTGACACCAGGGCTGGCTGACCACTTGCCTGTACCTACGAGAACTAGAAGAATGTATAGATACGTTTTAGTCGTCCCAGTTTATTCCAATAAAAAATATTATAGCTTATATTTTTCGTATCATTTTTGTCATACATGCATTACGAAAATGTGGAATAAGCAGTAAATTCTCGTTGAGCGGCAGTAGCGTGAAGACCTATCACACTTGTAAGCATTGGAAGTTTGTATAAGAAACGACAAATATACATAATGGAAGATTCAAGAAGAAGTTTCTTTTTATTTATCATATCAGATTTGCCATAATTACTACGCTTGGCATGCGTCTTGATGACCGCAGAAGATTAGAAGATTTTAGTGTACCTCAGAGAATGCTGCTGCCCATTCCCTGGATATTCCCTTAGCGGATCTTACGGCACTCACGGGAAGAGGCGTTATGTATTATCCGTTTTTTTATAAATTAACTTTGCTTAGCCGTTTGGTTAAGTTAACCTGTTGTGTTGTTGTTGTTTTTATTATGCACAACGCTGCTACGGATAAAAAAACTGAAGAAAATACACCCTAAGGTTGGGGTTTTTATCTATAGTTAAGCTAACCAATGGTGAAAAATCCTAACAAATTATGACCATTGGTTAGAATTTGTAACTATTAGTTAGCTTAACTAAGCATCAAAAAACTCATACCTTGGTGATTTATTTCTGATAAATTCTCAAACAGACAGACTTCCTTACACAAATACAGATTTATTTATGAACGCCACCTTATAGTTATAGAATAGGCGCGGGCGATGTGACGCAGTAATCTTACATTAAGTATGTACAGTACCAACGTAATTATTACATTAGAGCGACATCGTACGTTCCATTAACAGATTTACGGTCCCACCACATGCCGGGATTGAAGTTCAAACAGCTTGCCAAAGGTGCCTCAGTACCCACCCTAGGGCTTTTCGAACCTTTATAACTTAACCAACTTATTTTACGACGTCAGCTGGCACTGAGCATGAGTGTTTATGCTTATAAAGGTAAAAAAAGTTTTATGAATACGCTTAATTTTTTTTTTAAATATAAGCGCCCTAACCGTCGCGTCGTAGGATGATTCATTTGAAGACCTAAAGTGAAACGCTACAATACAGATAAAAAAAATGTGTGGACATTTCACACAACGCCATCTAGCCCCAAACTAAGCATAGCTTGTACTATGGGAACCAGATAACTGATACAATACTTATATTTTTTTTTGTTTGTAAATGCATACATAGAATACAATATAACACCCAGACACAGAACAAACACCTATGTTCATCACAAAAATTTTTGTCCCGGGTGGGAATTGAACCCACAACTTACAGTTCAGAAGGCAGGGCTACTACCAACTGAGATATCAGTTCAGTCAGTATACAAACAAAGCTTTAAAAACATTCGAATAAAAATAAATAAAAATAATAAAAAAACACAGGTGTTCATCACACAAATATTTATCCTGGGTGGGAATCGAACCCACAGCCTACAGTTCAGAAGGCAGAGCTACTACCAACTGAGCTATCGTTACCTACCTTGTATACCTACTGTATTGCTGTAGCTCATGTATCAAACTTCTGCAAAGTTCGTCTAGGTAGGTTTTCTAGGTAGGGTAGGGAAGCTGGCCACTTTGCCAGTTATTCTGCCGCCAAGCAGTAGTGTGCAAGCTCAACTGTGTTCCAGTTTGAAGGGCATTGTAGCTAGTGAAATTATTAGGCAAATGAGACTTAAGAACTGATGTCACAGTCTAGAATTTTTTTTAGACTGTGATGTCTCATGATGTCATCATGTCATGCGCAGTGCGCAATGTCACGTGAAACTTTAATTTAGAGTTCCGAGTGACACTGCAATCTATTATGGGCGGCCGCGTCGCTTAACACCAGGCGAACGACCAGCTCGTCACGTCATTCGTTTACATAAATAAAAAAAATTGAATCACGTGAATAGGTGACCGATAGTAAACCCCCTAACCTAACTTACTCCGTACTCTCAGGGGTCTCAAATCGACAACTTGAGTGTGATTTCCTCAAAATGTATATCATTTACAGGATTAAAAAAAAATGCATGTTCATACTGGTCATATCTTCTTTCTAACTATACAAATCAAAACACATTTTCGAAAAGTTTTCCCAATAGAAAAAAATCGTGAAGTGGCCTCTAAAAAAATCAAATGCAAAAAAATGTTACATTATAATAAGACACTCCATTGAAATTAATCATAGTGATAACCATGGAACAGGTTAACACAGAGCATGAAAAATAATACGCTTCGCCCCCGATGCGTCATTTTTTAACCCACAGAGCATTGGCTCTGTGGGTTAACTGGAAGGTAACACTCTGTCTAGTTCGCCGATGTGCTGACAGTTGTTTGTGCAAAAAGCATTTTTTATCTATCTAACAAAACGTAAAGTAGTCTCTTTTGTGGGATCAGGTCACAAAATCTCATTTGCCTAGTAATTTCACTATTTACAGTGCCTTTCAAACTGAAACACAGTAGTGCTTACACTCTACTGCTTGGCGGCAGAATAACTGGCAAAGCGGTGGCACCTACCCAGACGAACTTTGGCTGAAAATTCCTGCCACCTACTCCAATAAATATAGTGCTCAAATACTATTTTGGAGCAAAAACAAAGTCAAGTTTTTGCTTTTGTGCGATGTCTTGCTACAAAAACAAGTCGCTAATTACCATAGCCCATAAATAAGAGTTTATTTCAGACCTCAGAGCGTATCGATCGCCCTCGGGGCAAGGGACAACCCCCGTTAGAGGGAGGTCTCTAATAATAGACCTTGTGTCCCGTCTAGTCTTTGAGGATTCTGTGCCCTCAGATTAGAAAATTAGGTAGATAAGCCAATAGAGGTATTGAAAAAAAGCCTTTAATATCAAAACATAGCAAGCCTATACCTGTACCTACATCCTATCATCATCATCATTATCAACAGCCTGAAGACGTCTACTGCTGAACATAGGCCCCCCCAGAGAGCGCCACCTTGAGCGGCTGCTCGCCTCCTGCATCCATCGGCTCCCTGCGGCGTTCACCAGGTCGTCGGTCCACCGAGTGGGGCCGGCCTACGCTGCGTCTTCCGCACACGTCTTATACCTTATAATATTACCTTATACCTACCTATACCTTATTAATAAATCAGGTTAATTATATAATTATGTTCTCTTTCCTACTGGTAGTACTGGTAGTAGAACAATCTGGCACAATACAGTAAAGAAAACTTTGGTCTGGAGCACCGATTACAATATGCCATTTCTAATCCAAGCGTACTTTTCAAAATGTTCAATACCTAATTCGTGTGCTAATAGCGGATTTCGTTAGGTTATGTGGGTAGACCATTAAAAAAATAACTCTGTCAGTTAGGTTTCAGGTACGTGACCCGTTATACCCGAAGTGTCAGGCAAGACATGTAGTATGTGGCTACATGTCTTGCCTGACACTTCGGGTATCACTAAAAATGCAATGTAGGTTTGCATTCGGGCAGAGTGTGCTCTGCCCGAATGCAAACCTACATTGCATTTTTAGTTCTAAGCGCGCTATCTATTTTATTCGACTAGTCAAGGCTTATGCCTATACTGGAAGAAATGCCTGAGAGAAATGTGCCTGTCTGTCAGATTAAATCTTATCTATCTATAAGGTAAGTCATGGCGTTGACAGGGACGGATTTGAAGAAAGAAATCTTATGGGGTTCTATTAGATTTGTCTTATCTTTGTGCGCTTTGTCCCGGATAGGGGATTGAAAAAGAAAGTACGGTTCTATTTCTATTAAGTTTAATGCACATTATCTGATGATGGGGAATTGGTTATTACGTCCTAATGGAGATAAAAGACCGGTTTTAAGAAATAATGTATGACGGGGCTGACCCTTACCTACATGAGAAAAAGAAGAAACCGAAGAAGAAAAAAAGACAATTTTTATTTTACTTATATAAAGAAGATTTGATCATCATCGTCTTCAGGCTGTTGATGATGATGAATCATCGTCCACTGCTGAACATAGGCCTCCCCAGAGAGCGCCACTTTGAGCGGCTGCTCGCTTCCTACATCCGTCGAAAGACTTGATATAATAAAGTAAATAATATTATGGGTAAATGCTACAGTTTATGCCTGTGTATATTTGTTAACCACTTAGCGCTGACACGAATGAATGCATTTTAATTAAATTTAGTTTGACTCATCATCCGCTTGATAAAGTCCACTTCCTGATATCATAGGCCTCTCTCATAGAGTGCCACTTTGAGCGGCAGCTTGCTTCCCGCATCCATTGACTCCCCGTGGTTCTCACCAGATCGTCGGTCCACCTAGTGGGCGGTCTACGCTGCGTATTCCGGTTCGTGGTCGTCTCTATGTATGGCTGAATGAGTTTTGATAAAGTTAAATACATTAGATCCTAGAGTAATATATTATATCTTATTCCAGAAAACTATTTGAATCCTGTTAGATATAGATATGTAATATCACTTCCACGCGAGTAAAACCGTGGCGCACTGCGAGTTTATTTATAGTCTAGCAAATAAGTCATCCTAAAGCTAAACAATATAGCTAGAATATAACTAAAGGATTATGTTATACCCAATCGATTTTCTATTTAAGTCCCACTTATCGAGCTTAGAGCTGGGACAACCGGGATTAATGTAACCCGGCTGTGGCAGCGATATTATGTTGTGGGGAAATGGAAAAATGTCCCAAGTTTCATTTTCTGAAATGCTGGTTCAACTTGTTATTTTTAAGTTATACTGGACTTTTAATGATGGTCTTGGATTTTCGATATTATTAGCTATCTGTGCGCAAAATTTCATCCGAATCGGTTAAGCGGTCTTGGCGCAAAAGCTGACAAACAAAAGAACTTTGTAAATATGGCTATTTACAAATAAACTCCCAATTTGCTATTATAATACACAATGATATCACATCCTCATAAAACGCCACTTTAGACGCTTACAAATTGAGGCGGCTCCGGACGGGCATAATCACCACGCTTGGCGTCGTCACGTCCACTCTTGGTGATCACTAAAGATTTTAATGTATACTGAGAGGAATGCTGCTACGTATTCCCTTAGCCGGCTCTTCCGGGACCCACGGGAAGTGACGGGGGTTGTAGTATACTCATACCGAGACCATGATCATGTGGAAATCGTAATTTTGACGTAAATTACCTGTGTTGCGTCTTTTACATACGCAAGTTGACGCGGTTTCTGCCATGCCGTGCAGTATGTATCACCCCGCCATATTGAGATTTTACATGTCTGAACAATGGCGTCATAGATATTTCGTCATTACTTTGACATGTCAATACCTGGTGTTGCACCATTACGCTTACATTACTCAGCGTGGTGAAACGTCCGTAAGTAATGTTAACACGGTTTCGCCGTTATTGCAGTGTGTACCCTACGTATTTAAGGATGCTACACTATTCTTTTTTTTTCAGTGTACACAGCAATAAAATTATTGATAATACAAACTTTTTAGAGCAATAATAAGCAGGAGGTAATACACTTCTATCGCAGACAACGTTCCAAACAATCTACTGATTTATATTTCGAACTTAACTTTCACGAAACTCGATAGCGCCAACTTTGAATCAGATCGTGTGATAATTAATCAAAAGTTTCCCTTCTCCTTCACGGATCCCGAACTTTATTTCCTCGTTATAAGAATGCAAATCAATTGCCTTTTAACTTGCTAAGTTAGTCAGTTCGCAAGTGCGGGTGTAAAATGGATGGAGGGGTAATTACTGACTTTTACTGAGGTTTTATGTTTTATTACAAATTGAAGTGGGATTTTATTGTGATTGAAGTGTTTTTTGTAAGTATAAAGTCTAGATATACGCAATTTTTGGTAAGTATGGACAATTTTACACAGGATACATTTTTTTTCAGGCTAGATAAAAATAAAATAGATTACCAAAACCATACTAACACAAAAATTTTTGGTTCAGGTGTTAGGTTATACTCGTAATATGGTGCAATTCTCATCGTTGCTCTTAAAATTGGTGCCTTATTGGAAAAATTTGGAACGAAATCATCAGACCTCGTATTTACTTACCTACATAATTTCTCTAGAATGTACTGTAGGTACATGTACTGACTTATTCATTTATTAAAAATACATTTTAGTAGTGTTTAGGTTTTCCCAAATTAGCACCATATAGATCAGAGCAGCGATGAAAATGACACCAAATTATACCCAAAATAGCACCTAAACCAAAAATCGATTTAATTGAGTTCTCTTTATTTGCACTAATGCTGTTTTATAGTTTACTTGGTTCGCTCTTCTTCATCATTAAACGGCTTAAAATAAAACTCGTCTACTACATGACTGAAAACCGTTCAAATATAAAGGACCTTTCACGCAGGCCAATAAAACGCGCCGTTAAATGCAAGCCAAGCATCGTAAAGGTCATTTCACACAATGACAGTGGAGACCACCCCCGGTCGTTACATTCGACCGCAGACTAATCTAAAGTACTTAAATCCAATAGTAAAATTGCGTTTTCAGTCGTGATGCCCCAAGGATGTGAAGGGTGCTTTATGACTGTTACCGAATTATATGGTCGATGTGAAAGGTTTTTTAAATGGGTTAATAGAAATCAGATTTTTGACCGAGCCAGCACGAAGCGTCTCCATGCCAGGGCCCTAATTCTGTATGAAAACACAGATTCCACATGATACGAAACCACGTCATCATCTTGTCTTGTTCAAATCCTGCCACAGCATTAGAAATACCTTCACCTTAATAAATATTGACATAATAAGTGGTGGTAACTTTTGATGTGTTGACGTTTCGGAACGCGTCTCAGAGGAGGACATTGTGATTTTGACAGTTCAAATCGCGCCAATTCCACATTCATTTTTTTTTCTTATATTTTGGCTCCACACATAGTGTATTTAGCCAGAGTCAAGTATTGTAGTTTTTCATCGTATTATGAAATATTTCATGTAAAGTCAAGTCTTAGTCACAGTCAGTCAGGGTAGTCATAGTCCAGTCTAAGTCAGGTAGTCATAATCCAGTCTAAGTCATGTCCTAGTAAAGTAGTGGCAACTTTACTAGAGGCTTCTGTGGAATTTTGGAAGCAGCACGAAAAACCACGTTTCACTACATTATATCACTTGCCAACACTTATACTCGTAATTCAGCACTTAATGCGTAAAATGCCACTAATTTTAAACAGTAACACTAGAAACTGCATAAGTTTTGTGAAATAATACAATGCAACGACGTGAACTTTTTCACGTTCCCGCCAAAAAAAACCCACATTCATTTCGCGTGATTTAATTTTCATTTCATAGAGAATAGAAATTTGCGTGGATTCGAAGCAAGGAGTCGTAAAGTGATCATACAGAATTAGGGTCCAGGTTGGCCAAATGTGATTTCGTATGTCCGCGGCTGTTCTCTTTCACAGGTCACATTTACCAAACGATTCTCGTGAAATTTTGTGCGCAGGCTCGATAATTATATGCACACAAAGTAATACAAGAAAATCTACGTCGTCTCTACGAATAAAAACTTTTTCATTTTTGTTTGTCTGGCTTTTTGTACGTAGTTATCTTGAGCATCATTCCGAAATTACTGAATGAATTCAAATGCAACTTGGCATGATATAGTTAGACTACGAGATAGGCCAATAGATACTTTTCATCCCGAAACTCTGCACGGTTCTCTTGGGACAGGGGATGAATATCAATATGTGTGAGTACTTGGGTTTTCCCCTATCTTTTCCCTCTCCCTTCTTTCTTCCCATGAACAGGGTTTTCTTCTTCTTACTCTTCTTCTTCTCGTGTAAGCAAGTGGTCAGGGGTTATGAACAGAGTTAAGGCGTAAAACTAATTCACCCGTGCGAAACCGGGGCGGGTCCGCTAGTTATAAATAAAAAGCTTCCCCACAATATCGTAAGTACCCGGAACTGGCTTCATTTAATCCTCGACTGGGCTTCCATTACGCCATAATTGAACTGTCCAAAGGTAAAGTGGCTCAAAAGGGCCTTTTTAATAAATTTTATCTGTAATTTATGCGGCTACACGAATAATTGCGCCTACCTTGCGAAAAGGCTTTATTAATCCTGGTTATTAACCCTTAATCATAATTATTTTGTACTTGGTTTTTTGCACTTGGTTTAGTCGTGGTTTTTACTTTGTAGATCATATTTATACTGAAGCGGATAATAATTAATTTGTGTTTTTTTCTCTCTCTAAATATCCAACTTGAAATCATCATCCTCTTTCATCATCATCATCGTCATTAACAGCCTGAAGACGTCCACTGCTGAACATAGGCCTCTCCCAGAGCACGCCACCTTGAGCGGCTGCTCGCCTCCTGCATCCATCGGCTCCCCGCGGCTTTCACCAGGTCGTCGGTCCACCGAGTGGGGGGCCGGCCCACGCTGCGTCTTCCGGTTCGTGGTCGCCATTCGAGAACCTTTCTTCCCCATCAGTTGTCAGTTCTACGAGCAATGTGGTCTGCCCATTGCCACTTCAACTTACTAACTCTAAGAGCTATATCGGTCACTTTAGTTCTCCTGCGGATCTCCTCGTTCCGGAGCTTATCTCGCAGGGAAACACCGAGCATAGCTCGCTCCATAGCTCGCTGCGCGACTTTGAGCTTACTAATGAGGCCAACAGTAAGAGACCATGTCTCAGTTCCATAAGTCATCACTGGCAACACACACTGATTGAAAACTTTCGTTTTCAGGCTCTGCGGAATTTTGGACGAAAAGATAGGACGAATCTTCCCGAACGCTGCCCAGCCGAGTTGGATTCTTCGTGCCACCTCTTTGTCGAAGTTGGACCTACCTAATTGGACAGTCTGTCCTAGGTAGACATACTTGTCGACAACTTCGAGAGTATCGTTCGTCATCCTCTTTGCCTTTTCCCATTTGTTATTGGGTTCGGCTCCCAATCTAACCTGTAGCGGCGAGCCACCAGAATTACACGAGCGACTGCCATCTTTTCGCAACCCATAAGGAATCAGTAACAGGGATGGTTAGATCAGGCGTCAGATTCTATCAGGCGTCTGACTACCCGTAACGATTGCCATAGATGTTCTTAAGACAACCGGGACTGACGGCTTAACGTGCTCTCGGAGTGATGGCATGTTAACTTACATAGATAAGTCATTGGTGCAGTGCCGAGGATCAAACCCAGTGCCGTAAGATTGCGAAGCGCACATGTTACCGCTCGGCCACCATCGCTCCCTTGACAAATATCCAACTTGAAATATGCAAAGATATATAACAAGAGATATAAGTTTTCCGCACGCAGTGTGAGAATAGGAACACCCCAACTCTTTCCGTGGGTGTGGTTGATTGGAGATGTTGATGTGACAAGAGAAAACACTGGCATCATCATCATCATCAACAGCCTGAAGACGTCCACTGCTGAACATAGGCCTCTCCGAGAGAGCGTCACTTTGAACAGCAATTCGCCTCCTGTATTCATCGGTTCCCCGTGGTTTTCACCAGATCGTTGGTCCACCGAGTAGGGGGCCAGTCTCCGCTGCGTCTTCCGGTCTGTAGTCACCACTCGAGAACCTTTCTTCCCCATCGGTTGTCAGTTCCACGAGCGATATGGCCTGCCCATTGCCATTTCAACTTGCCGATTCTAAGAGTTATGTCGGTCACTTTAGTTCTCCTGCGGATCTCCTCATTCCAGATCACGCAGGGAAACACCGAGCATAGCTCTCTCCATAGCTCTGAAAACACTGTATAACAGTGGAATAGCTGCTACTCAGTGGAGTTCCTTCAGTGTTTATTAGTAGAGCTTGAAGTATAGTGTTAAAAAAATCCTTTCTAAGGGTAGGCAGTGTACCAGCAATGCTAATGGTATTGCAAATGTCCTTAAGAAGCGGTGACCACTTACCATCGAGGGACCGCCAGCTTGTTTGCCACTCATTACAAAAAATAACATTTTTATCAAGAGTAAACTAAAAGAAAGGTTTTACTTTGTTTAAGAATGTTTAAGATGACGGGCTTCTGCGATTGATTGATGAAAGTATCAAGACATGCCGCGTGCATCACTCAATGTGCTGACTCAGCTCAAATCTCAGTTTCAAGCATTTTCTATTATAAAATTCTTTTAAAGTATTATTTTTCATTTATTTTTCGTTTAGCGATCGCCCCAGCAACGCTTTTATAATTCAACACGCAACTCATCAGAGCATCAAATAAAATGTTATCTTCGACATACGTGTGAATAACTATGTAAGCCTTAAAATATACTATAGAAAAAAAATTATACCTCAAAGGTGTCCCCGCGCCAATGCTTACTTATACAGATATTTACCTCTCCAGCTAATATAAAATAGTCCACAAGTGGTTGTTTTATTTTAATAACAAACCATAGCAACCTGTAATAGCGTTGTAAAACAATAATATTTGTGAGTTACATCACTTGAGAGCAAAAACAAGGCATATGCCTTGTATAAACGGTGCCGTTATCGAGGTAGTGATCGTGGATCTACCATTCTACCGATTTCTACCCTATATGTCATCGCAGATGTAAGCGCAATCGTCTTATGGTTGTAATACATACTTCCAATACTTAGAGGAGATGGGGGAAAGGAGAGTCACTTAAGAGAAGATCATTGTTTTAGTCACAAATAATAACTAATTTTAATTAGTAATCTATAAATATTGAAGTATCAAGTCATTGAGGTAATTTGTGGCTATCATCACCGACACGCATGTTATAAGTTTTAATTTTGTTGGTGTGCAAACAAAATTAAAACTAATAACCGTTTAGATAGCGTTGAATGCCCTAGTTTTGATAGGTGGTTCCAGAAAAATATAACCCAGTGTTGTTCAAGTCAATAGTGTATTATAATCAGTATCTGTAAATAAAATATTTGTTTTATCTTTTAATTATTTTTTCCTAGGATTATGTTTCTTTACAAAATTGTTATAAAAATATATTACAAAAATACTATAAAAAACCTAAACCTAGAGTGCCGCCGGCAGTGGAGCAGGACCCAAGCTACCGGTGGTTAGGGCTGCAGAGTGAGGAACCTCCTGACAATACGTGCCGTGTCAAGGAGTACTGCCACAAAATAGAAAGGTATTCTATTTGTGGTACTGCTTCTGAATCTGAGCCTTGATCCAACCGTCTATTATAGAAAATTAATTTAATATTAGGCATTATATTTAAGTGTACACCTTCGAGTAGGTATAGTAAAGTGTTGGGCTCATTCTCAGTAAGTCTCTAGTTCAAATTTTTGGTTTATACGACTTGAGAAAAAATGTCTATTTTACAGTTAGTATCAACTTTCAGCCATCAATTTAACTATACCCTCGCGATAAGTTTTATAAACCAGCATAAAGGGCGGGGCCGGTTATCATTAATCTATATTGCAAGAGATACTAGGAAGCCATAAGTCAAGGGCAGTGCTGTTACGAGCCAGGCATGGCACCTCATGTCATGGCCATTCACGACTTGGTGATCCACAATCGAGGAAAGACTTTTTTATTCAAACTTATTGTTATAGGCTTGCTATATTTCTTTATAATTTAAGAAAATATTTTTTGTGACTAATATTGCACTGCATGTAGATACAGTATATTACATTTGCACAAGATTTGCACTCACAAAATTTAGTGTAATTGGTATTGTGTGTAATTTACTCATTAATTAGGAATTATGTTTATATTGTATTTTTCAAAACTATGAAGACAATCAAAAGATCCCAATGTTTGTTGGTAATACACACTTTTTTTAGACTAATCACTCAGTTTCTATCAAATATATTTATTATTAACACAAATATATATATTTTATTTATTTATATATATTTTTCATTTGGGATAATCAAATTTGTTGAGGGAAGTTTGCGATACAGAGCACAACTTATGTATCTTGTATTTGCAAACGTCGCATAGGACAAAGATATGAATGACATGATTATTAAAATCAAAGCTTCACATGCTAATTCTAATTTCACCAGGAAACGTGCAGAAAACACCTTGTTTGCCCTACCCTACCCTTCTACTTAATGCTCGCTACCCGAAGGACCTGCAGTTGTGAAACTAACTTGGCCTATCATACCCGTGATAGTGTGAAACTTTGGACTACATAGCAGTTATTGAGTTCCACAAGTTTATATTAGTTTACAGGGAGCATTATGGGGCCGGGCTATGGCCTCGATTCTACTGTTTGATTTTGCTTATATTGCGGCTTGTGGCTCCTTTCAAGACAAGAACATTTTAGCATTTTTTTTTTTCAATATAACGTTAGTAGAGTCACAGAATTCACCTTAATACCATTGGGAGAGCGTGATTCAAATTTAATGGCGGCTGTGAAGTGCGCTGCAAGCCTCCCGCATGCTGCGCTCACCGCTTACGAGGCTCGCCATATCTAATTTTTGCTACTGCGCAACATTGCGCTGACTTCACAGGCGCCATTAAGTTTATATCACACTCTAGGTATAGCAAAAGATGTTTTTTTATACTAGATAGCTTGCGTTTGACCACACTTCATGTCTTTCAATTCAATGGTATATTATATTTTCATATGGTACGGATGCCAAGCAAGCAAACAGCCAAGCTGATGGTATGTTCTCAGTGGAAAACTGGCCAAGGTATTAGGCATTTTGGGTATTGAAGAAAATGTACTATCAGCAGCACAGGAATTCGCGCAGTGGGCTATTTGATGAAATGTCTCAGTGATTAAATAGCCTTACCCAGAATATAGTGTTTCGATAAAATGGCTTTTCGAGGATGTGGGCTTTTGATGATATGGCCGTGTGGAAATGAGCTTCATTAAAACCGTTTCATCGCTGGTCAACTTCCGATATCGAGTAAAAAACCCATTCGGCCTAGTTTACCAATAATTGAATCTATGTGTAAACTGGCCCACGGCACAGAGGCGATATTTTTGTGCAGTCGTAATTTCATTCAAATTGGTTTAGCTATTTAGCGCTAAAGCCACACAAACAGACAGATATGTTTCACTTTTGTGTGCTTATTAATAAGGATAGAAATTACGCTGAAACTGATGATCAAGTTATCCAATTCGGCTCAACCCCTGCACCTACCTATTCAAGACTTTCATTTCCGTGATACAAATCTTTTATGTTTACAACATTTCGTCCTTGTTCAGCAAGTTGCAAACCTTAGATCAATCGGAAGCATTCTCATAGATACAGCTCCTTCTTTATAACCAACCATAAAAAGGTTCATACCTCAGACTATAAAAGTAGACACAGTGCGACGGGAAGAAAATAGAACCCAAGAAGGAATAAAACAATGGAGAGCGCTTTGCGAACAACGCTTTGAAGCAAGGAAATATTGCCTTGAATGACGTTTCTTACGTTTATCTTCTCTTTCTTACGGGTAACGTGTCACCCCATCAAAAGCAATACCTACCATTACACTGCAATACGATTACGCACACTGCAATGTCAATTGTTTTAATTCTTGTAATTAATTGTAATTTTATGTTAATCTATTATTGTGTAATATTTATAATCGGTAAGTATGCCGTTCATGTTACAATAAACATAATTTGAATTTGATTTCGATTTAATTTTGGACTGATCTAAGTGGTCTTTGGCCTATATATGAATACACGATTTGGCCAACGGTTGTCTGCCTTATATACAATTTTAAGGATATTTTCTTCATAAAACTTTGTGATATACATATAAACATACTTAAAACGTTTTTTTTTAATATTTCCTGATTTGTGTAATCTAATTGAACAAAACAAAAAAATGTCCTTGGTAACCGCTCTGTATAAAATGATGTTTGGTACTCTAGGTGTTTTCAATTTCTAGTTTTACATGCGCCATCTGTATTTCTTCAGGTTTCATGGCTACAATAAGGTATAGTAAAGATATATCAGGGTCATATAACTTGATGGAATGTTAGTGATAGCATCTGAACACGGTGGTAAGGTTTGTAAGTAGGTCACAGAGCAGCACAGTATATTCTATAGCTGTGCCTTGCGGCTTTATAAAGAAAGAAAGAACGAAAATGTTTCATTTATTGCTCACGTGGACGTGAATTAAGTGTTTCCACGATTTTCTAAGTCACCGATATAGCTTTGAGAATTAGCAAGTTGCAGTGGCAGTGGGCAGGCGCTCATATAACTGATAACCGATGGGGAAGAAAGGTTCTCGAGTGGCGACCACGAACCGGAAGACGCAGCGTCCACCTAGTAGAAGCCGACCCCTACTAGGTGGACCGACGACCGGGTCAGAATCGCGGGGAGCCGATGGATGCAGGAGGCAAGCAGCCGCTCAAAGTGGCACTCTTTAGGGGAGGCCTATGTTCAGCAGTGGACGTCTTCAGGCTGTAGATGATAATGATGATGATGATGATGATGATAATAATGATGATCATGTCTTAGTCCAGGTTTTGGTTTATATATCTGTGTACCAAAAAGTCAAAATTGATTCAGCCCTTGAATGATTTTAATGAGCAACCCATAAAATATTTTCTTTTTTGACCCATAATAGAAAGAATTAGTAGTACCGGACTCCACAAAACATGACTCATTAGATATAACGCTGTAATCCTCCAATAAACCGGATAACTTTTGACTCTAAAGTTGTGTGAACCAAAACACACCGATGCCATTGAAGGCAGAAATCTTGCCCATTTCCTTTATTTCTTCGCCCGAAGTTGTTAAAGACAACGAACAACAAGAGGAACTCGCTCCGCTTAACGATCCACAACGACTTACAGGGCCGATGACGACTGAACCAGTTGACTGTGAATATAGCTTCCACTCGGAAAGTTGCTTCATAAGGCATACTTGTTTAAATAATTGCATATGAGAAAGTTAAAACACCTGTATTATTAATTATATCTGTATTAGGTTTTGTTATAGTTGTCTTAGAACCTCAATTATATGCTGGTTCAAACCCTGTGTTATGACGTCACGGAAAATTACTTTTCCTAAGATATCCTTTGTCTATTCTTGTTTATATTTTTGTTAAAATGTAGATGTCGTGTGATGTTCTGAATAAATGTGAGCATTTGCATTCTTTCTTTGTGTATTTGTAGCAAATAGATCATCGTAATCATTGTTAGTCAAGGACAACTTTTGTACGTAGGCCTTTACTTAATAAATTATCACGTTTTCAATCAATCGTAGATAGATAGATAGATAAGCTCTTTATTGAAACACCACGTCACAAATAATCGCAGGTAACATAAAATCTTAGCTTGACATTTTGCTACTAACTCTACCAATAACAATACTGTTCCGACCAATCACAGCACTGCATGCTTTTATAAGCATGCAGTGCTGTGGCGACATGCAAGTAGTCCATTGATTTGTTGTTCTTTTCACAAGTTTCACAAGGCACAACTGGGTTAATAGATATTGGGGCTGACTGTACCTACCGGGTGGTCTGGTCGTTTCTGGTCAGGTATAGTGAATACCAGAAAATGGATAGAGCAGCATTTTCCGTGGTACCTACATTAAAAACTTCTGCAATCAGTAAGCCTTCTGCCAAACGTGGTTATTATGGCAAACAAAATCTTTTGATTTTGGTGTCAATCGTTTGGATATATTATTATCTACAATTGTACGTCTTGATTTTTCAGAAAACATGTTTCGTGTTCTAGTTTACAACTACTTTTCTTCGTCATAATTTTGACACCAAAAATTCGTAACTTTAGGTGGTTATAATATAAAGATATTGTAAAGGCTTAAAAAAAGAAGATGTACGAGCATAGTCTTTTACTGGGTAGACAACATATAAAAAAAATCATCAAAATCGGATAACATTTAGAGGTGGAAAAGCGTTGGCACTTTTTGTTATGGACAAAAGGGGGAGATACGCTTCTCTTAGTGTGTTACTGCACTGTATATACACTGATTACTAAACTGTGTCACAAAGTCTAATCATCTGCCCAGTATTTTAATTATATCTAGGTATAGTAAAGCTTATAACTTCAAACCGGAACGCAGCAGTGCTCGCACGTTACTATTGCAAGGTATTCCACTCATTTGCTGTACGCACTATAAAGTTTCATGCGAAACGCCTATTAGTGCAGGCTGTAAGGATATTAACAATATAAGGATGCCTAGTAAAACAATGGTTTTTTTGAACGGGCTGATGCTGTTGGTCACTACCGGACTTTTACAGCGTCACCGGGCGGGAAAACAGGCGCTCCAGGCGCCCAGCCGAAGCAAAACAATGGTATGGTAGTAGGTAGGTACTAGTACAATTCTATTCGAAGTTTAACTACAAACACACATCACAAAAGTCTAATTAAAAAGGTGAATAAAAACAAAGTGAACCGGTAAAGTTTATTTACGTAAAATAACAGTTAAAACTAAAATTAACAGAATCTTGGCAACACTTTTAATTTCCACCGTTGTTTAGACAACGGCACATACAAAAGCATCATTGTTGAGAAGGTTTGCAGCGATCCGCAATGAGGTTAATAGTTATTGTGTTGGACTGTACCGTGCTTTTGGTCACGGAATAGAAAAAGGTGGAATGGCTTTTAGAATGCTAAATGGTTTGGCCTAAAAAATCTTAATAGTTTATTTAATTTAATGGCAAAATGGCACGATTTTGCTGCTTAATATTTCTTTGGCCTGTTTTTAGACGTGCTTCTTTTCTGTTATATCGGTCTGAAAATACTTCAAATAGAAAAGCGGTAGGTACCCACGTTTATTATTATTATTATTCTCCTATTTCTTAAGGCTCTCGGGTCTAACCCGGACATTTGGGAGGCAATGTTAAGGCCGAAGCTAACATCAAGAGGCCCTGTTGCATATAAAAATAAAAAACAATGACAGGGCATGGTATGGCATATTTTAAACTATTTTGTAAATATAGTATTTGAATACTATCTGAATTCGAATTGGTATATTATCCCGGAATGGGTAAATCTACTCCCCAAGGTAGACAATGTTTCTTCTACGACATTTCTAAATTAATAGTTTTTCATTGAAGAAATGCCATGTAAAGTTTACGTTCGAAGATAGCCCTAACGCAGCTGGGAACTTCGTCCTTGACCGAATGCACATAAATGAGTTTAAAGACCTGTGTTTAGAAATGAATATATAGTATCTTGTTAACTCTCGTAGCGATCGCACGTGCAATTTTCTGAGTGGATTTATTATTTAGTATGGAGGTTTGGAAACATGCAGTTCCAAGTAAGGCTCTCACAACTTGTGGGCTATCATGGTCCCAGTCCCCCCCTTTCGGGACAACATACCAAAATTCAAACTCACCTTTGTATATGTAATATGCTCAGTATTTACAATAATTTAATTTCAGTGTTGTAAGTATTACTGGGCAAATGAGACGTTACGAACTGATCTCACAGAAAACTTTTTTAGACTGTGTGATGTCTCAGCATCCTGAGACGCAGCATCCTCGTGCACAGTGCGCGGTGTCACGCGAAACTTTAGTTTGGAGTTCCGAGTGACACTGCAATCTGTTATGGGCAGCCGTGTCACTTAACACCAGGCGAACGACTAGCTCGTCACGTCATTCGTTTACATAAAAAAAAGTGTTGTAAGTACCTAATCTCATTTGACTTGTAAAAGTGCTATGAATAGCCTATTTGCAATAAAGCACTTAGATTTTGTTTTTATACAGGTTAAAAATAAATCTGGACTATTGTGGTGAACTTTTGATGATTAGACATTGGTTAATGGAATGAGATAACGGCACCAGCCAATTTTGTCTTATCATGTCAAAATATTCGGGGCAGGTGATGAATTGCCACCCACTAGGCCCCCTATAGTGGCTACCGCATATAATATTGTGCCGAGGAAGCAACATTGATGTGGGTGTGCTGCACTTTCACTGAACGCTACTCGCGGCATTAGGCCCTTTAACACTTCCACCTTGAAGCTTAGGGTTTCAGCTCTTGCTACTTCCAGCTGGTTAAGACAAGCCAGGGGTCAGGAGTCTCATTTAGCCTCTTGCAATCAGGGTACTATTATGATTATAACTATTATAAATAATACTTATTCTATATGGGGGTGATAAATTCTGCATTGAAGTCCTACTTGAGGTGTATTGTGCTTTTCCCCCTGCCAGCATCTTCCTGAGTCATCCCAGCTCCTTTTGTTTTACTTTTGTATGCGGCCCATACCTACCTATGCCCAATTGCCCGTGCCTTTAAGTTAACTAACTGAGGTATTTTGAGTGATTGAGCACATTTCATACGTTAATCTGAAGTGTAAGGCAACATTATTGGGCTTGGTGTGGCAACATTATTTCATATTTTGACATCTGTTAGCTGTCGTGAATCGAACTACAGACCGTTCACCGTAAGTTGTCCCCTGATGTATTTACATTATTTAAAAATATCGTAAATGTATTACATTTACGATAATACTTGCATATTTTTATAATGTAATATGTAAGCATTATCTAAACTTGTATGTACCCGCCACAGATTAATATGTTTTACTGTTGCTTGCTATGTTGCTTGCACCTGATGTGGGGAAGAGAACTTTTTTTTTTCAAACTCGTATTGTAATAGGCTTGTTATAATAGTTTGACATTTTTGACATTAAGCACTGTGTAAGTTTGTTTAATTATGCTTGCTTAGAATGTACAATAATTTAATTTTTATTATTTTTAAATACATTATCTAGTTTTGGCTTGTAAAAGTGCTAAAAAAGCCTATTTGGATTTTTTTTTTTGATTTGATTTGATTTGATTTACTTGTATATTTTCAAATAGTATAAGTACATCAGAGGACAGCTTACGGTGAACGATCTATAAAAATGTTTTTTTTTATCCACGCGACATTGACGAAATTGTGTCAATCCCGCAAAAGCCATGATAATAAAAAGTTGAAGTCATTTTTTAGTATTTAAAAGTAGGGTAATGGGGAGTTTTGGCGGGAACTTGAAAAAGTTCACGTCGTTACATTGTATCATTTTTCTAAACTTGTGCTTTTTCCAGTGTTAATGGTTAAAATTGGTGGTGTTTTACGCATTAAGTGCTGAATTACGAGCATGAGTGTGGGCAAGAGATATAATGTAGTGAAACGTGGTTTTTCGTGTTGCTTCCAAAATTCCATAGAAGCTTCTAGTAAAGTGGACACTATGTGTGGAGCCAAAATATAAGAAAAAAAAAAAAAAATTAGGGTAATACCACATCAAAATAAACTCGTACTACATCCTAAATAAACTACGAACCAGTAATAACTAGACATTATTTAAATACCTATTGCCTCGGTTTGAAGTTGTAATAAAACCAGCTTTATTGGCACTTTCATCTCAATGTTGAGTTTAACGAGTCTTCAAATATTATTCATCTATGGTCAGAATCTCTAATAATATATTGAACTTAACGTTGTCTGTTAGCTTGTGTGGCTTTTACACAAAAACGGCTAAATGGATTTAGATGGAATTTTGCACGCAGATTGATTATACTATCGAGATCAACATAGCGTAATTTTTATTATGAAAAAACTAAGTTCTCCGCGGTTAAAAATATAAAGATATTATAGTTCTTAAAATTTAAGAACCAGCGAGATTTGAACCCGCGCCTTCCAACTCACCGGATTAGACGCTCTACCAATTAAGCTATGGTCGCATGACCGCTGACTGCGAAAATCTTAAGGACTATGTGTTCACCGAATAAGCAGTCGTGGCGATATCTATAGAACCTGTTTAAGACAGGTAATCTATTCATTAGTAGTAATTCCAATACTATCAAATGACGAGAGAGACGCGGGTTCAAATCCCGCTGGTTGCTAAAATTTGAAGAACTATAATACCTTTATAGATATACCTGAAGTGTGGTTTATACTTTAAAATCAATCCATGGTAAAAAATATAAATTGCGGGTAAAACCGCAGGTCATCACAAGTATTAAAAAAAAAAACAAAATATGTCTATATTAATGCTTCGTTTGTTTTTAGTATGAATAACTATGAATTGACGTAAATATTATTGTTAATATTTTAGTTTTATTTGTAAGCTTTGTGAACATAAAACAGACATCCTGCTTCCTTATACCTACTTATAAGCTATTTCAAACATACTTCCGATGATTACGTAGGGTTTGTACCACAATTAAAAATAACAACTTCCAATGACTCATTCTCGAAATGACTACTTACAAAATGCCTATTTGTTGAAATGACTAGTTTTGAAATAGAAGACATCATCCTGAAGACGTGCCCTGCTGAACATAGGCCTCTCCCAGAGAGCGCGACTTTGAGTGGCTGCTCGCATCCTGCATCCATCGGCTCCCCGCGGCTTTCACTGGATCGTCGGTCCACCGAGTGGGGATAGAATACTTATTTGTTTATTTATTATGGAAACGACCACCACTTCAAGAAAAGTTTGGAAATATAAGTTAACATAATTCTTCCTTCTCGTACTACTTGGTACCTACGTTGTACTAAATACTAATTACTTAAACAAGATCCACATCTGTGTATCAAAAAAATATTTATGAGACTATGTTTCGACTATCTAGTCGAAACAGTCTCATAAATATTTTTTTTATGCGATTGAATGACGTGACGGGCTAGGCGTTCACTTGATGTTACGCAATACGGCCGCCCATAACAGTTGCAGTGTCACTCGGAACTTTAAAACAACAAAGTTTCGCATGACACTGCACTGCGCACGTCATCCTGAGACATCACACATCAGATTACTAGACTGAGTGATCAGATCATAAAGTCTCATTTGCCCAGTAATTTCACTAGCTACACTGCCTTTCAAACTGGAACACAGTAGTGCTTGCACACTACTGCTTGGCGGCAGAATAACTGGCAAAGCGGTGGTACCTACCTAGATGAACTTTGCAGAAAAGTCCTACCACCTAGTAAAAAGATACACAGAGAGTCTAAATATAGCCTCATAAATAAATAACCAATATGCGGCAATGCCTTCGGTGTTGCAGATGCCCATAGGCGGCGGTGACCACTTACCAGCAGGTGGGCCGCCTGCATGTTTGCCACTCATCTCATAAAAAAAAATAACCGATTTAATTCAAAATATGGCCGCTATTTAATAGATACATCTATTATGATTGAGCAACGCAAATCTATCACAAGAAAAAATACATAAAACAAAAGACTATCGCCAATAGCTGCCTTTCAACTTGTTAGTTTTCCCATCACGCTTCTACTCATTTCTCTTTGGTTGGACTTAATGCCCCTTAAATATCACTTTGCCCACACTTTTAGTCCACATTTTTTGCACCCTTTTACGAGCAATAATTCGGGCCAATCACCGAGGAGCATTAAATCCGTTTCCAAGTCGTTTCACCGCCAATAAATATTCAGGGTTCGTGGTTCGTCTCATAAATTGTGGTTGTAAATCTTCTACTGTCATTTTAGCAAGGACTGAAAATGGTTGGCGAGGTGGCGGTATTATTTTAGGATAAAAACAGTTGTGTTGATGATGTTTTTCTTTATTTTTTTTTTCTTGCTTCAGTAGGTGCTTAGTAGGTTTTAGTTTCTAACTTACTCGACTATTATTCTGAAGCTAAGCCGTAACTTGAATTTGGTCTAGACTTTCTCCTTGTGACAGAAAGCCCATGAGAGTAGAAACACAAGATAATAATGGGCGTATGCTGTGATATACATAGGTAAAACATAAGTTTTAGTTTAAGTTTTTTGTTTTATGATGGAATGCAGGATAACCTGCATTCCATCATCGTCTTGTATAGGAAAAACCAGGTCGATTTGTTGCCCTTATAACATTTTTCGCTCTACTACTAAAGTGAACAATATGACTGTAGCAAATACAATTAGGTTATTCAATCCTTAATCAAACCTATCAAGATGAGTGATATACATTGATAACTGTGTCCATTGCGCGTTGCGGTCGGTGATGGAGAATGATGGCGCGATGGTTGCCAAGTTAATCATTGTTTACGAGAGGTGAAAAGTCAGAAAGTGTAATGAGAACTGGTTACTGGATTGGAGTTTTATATGGATTGTTTTTAGACTATAGTTTTAGTATTAAACCATACTAATTAATAATGCGCATTGATAAAGAATGGCCCGACCGATATAGCTCCATTAGTTTTTAAAATGTAGAATAAAAAAATGTAAAAGCTTCCCTGAAAAGTGTGGGAAAAACTGAATGGCTATTTCCTATGGCTCCATACGTCTGTTGCATCTAGCCAGTGGAAATTTTGTCCACAGCTTACTATATAGTTTTATGTTTTAAAAGAGTGCATTGTTGTTTTTCTTGTTGTCTTTGTCTCTTTATACCTGTGCTTCTGCTATTGCATATTATTATTATTTTTTTCTATTAATAGGGTGTTTTATTGTGTAAATTATTTCGTTATACTTAATTTATAAATAATGTAATGTGTAAAGTTTGTCTTTGTCTCGGAGGTTCGTGATGTCATGAAGTAGGCTCCGACTGAAAATCAGTAAATTAGGGTCATACATTGACCTTAATTGCATGCTGAGTCGGGACCTATTCATGACATCACACAATATTACATTATATGTGCTAATGTTGTATGTTTGTTTTTTATGTACTTATGTTATTTTTATTGTGTATTGTAATGTAGTGTTGTGTGATGTCCTGAATAAATGTATTTTCTTTCTTTCTTTCTTTCTTTCTTTTTATAGAATATTTGTGGAAAAATTAAATTCATCAGCTAGTTCAGTAATAAAGAGTAATATCAGTGAACGGAAATCATGTGGCAAACTTAAATTTTTTATAACTTGACTGGTTGGATGGATGCAACATGCCATGGTTGCTTGCACGTTATACTAGCCACAGTAGCTATATACACCTTCAAGGGGAAATTCAGTCGCCATATATACGAACGCTGCAGTTAACGGCTGGGGAATACTCACTCACGATAACGACTCGCACCGGTCGTAGGTCATTTATATCTGGACTTACCTGAAAAGAAGATAACATAATAATTTACAAAGATTTATGTGAACGAAAGTATTAATTTTGCAATGTCGCGGTGGCAAAAATATATTTCTGGCTTCAGCGACAGATGAGATGCAAGTTCAAAAACTGTTCGTGAGTAAAATTGATCATATGATTGTAAAAGTGCTAAAAATAGCCTATTTGCAATAAAAAAATTTGACTTTGATTTTGATTTCATACTAATGTAAATTAGTATTGTGATACACTAATTAAATAAATAAACGATAATAATGGGCAATCGTCATGATCATCGATACTAGGTGGTTAGGACTTTTCTGCAAAGTTCGTCTAGGTAGGTACCACCGCTTTGCCAGTTATTCTGCCGCCAAGCAGTAGTATGCAAGCACCACTGTGTTCCGGTTTGAAGGGCATTGTAGCTAGTTGTGTGTTGTCACTCAGTCTGGTAATCTGATTACTAGATTGGGTGATGTCTCAGGATGACGGGCGTAGTGCAGTGTCACGCAAAACTTTATTGTTTTAAAGTTCCTTGTGACACTGCAATTGTTATGGGTGGCCGTGTCACTTAACATCAGGTGAACGACTAGCTCGTCACGTCGTCAATAACATAAAAAAAAATCATCGGTGAAACGTAAGTGTCCTCATAAAATAGATTGAGTGCTGTCCGACCTGCGGCTGCATATCTTTTGAACCGCCATAGTAGCCGAAATTTTTCTAGAATAATTATGCGTTGCTACGGCAAATTATCTATATTTATATTAAAACTGTAACAGGTTCAATGTGGATTGAAGATATTTTGTTTTTTTTTTTGCAGGGCTGTTTATTATCGATGCTGAAGCCAAAACTATTTTTGTTTTCATTTTTGTCTGTCTGTCTGTACCTTGGCTGAACATCAGTCCAAAACTATTGAATGGATTCAAATGAAACTTGACATGATTTGAGTTCATATCACGAGGTAGGCCATAGGATACTTTTAATCCCAAAATTCAGCACGGTTCCCGCGGGAGAGGGGATGAAAGTAAAAATATATACTTATGTTGTTGTAATTTGTGCACGACGCAACCGAGTGCGAATAGTACTTCTTTTGTAATTAAAACTGTAAAGTGGATACAAAATAAATCGGTAGCAAAGAGGTGTCTATGCGAGTGTGAACTTTATAGTGTATGGAAATGTGGAAATCGCGGTTACCAGGTGAGTCTTTTTCTGTTTACTTTCGACGTTACATTTGAATTTTTATTGAAAAAATATATTTTTAGTTAATCGTTAAAGCGAAGAATGTTTATTTAGGGAAAACGTATGTCTCGCACCGCCACCACCACCCCGCTCCACATTAAGAAGCATTATTTCAGTCATTCTTTTTTATTAGAATATCCTTTATTATATTTTTTTCTTCTAAGATATTATTTAAACATTGTCCCGTAAATATTTCAAGATCGTCGGTTTTGTGGTTCAGAAATTACAGACATTCAAACTTCAGTATTAAGTCCAAATCTACTCCTATCCTGTACTATGGGAAAAAGAGAAGGGAGAGGGGAAGAGGATGAATGGATGAAGGTGAAAGGAGGTTCGCCGTTTCAACCATTAATCTTTTTCCTTTATCTCTTCCCTCTTCCTCTAGGGGCTGGTCAGCTAGCCTTAAATACAATGAAAACTAAAAAAGAAAAGAATAAGGCGGCCTTGCAAGAAATTGGTGCATGGATCAAGCGGGATTACAACCAGTCTGCGTCAGTTTGAAAACTACGCACTGCCCACACTTTTAAGGAAGTATTTACACACTATAATTAGTATCATACGTTGCGCATAAAGCGTTGGTTACTTTCCCAGCTACAGCTGACTGGACAAACGTGTCGTTCCTAGTTTCCTACTCCACGTAATAAAGACAAACGGTCGAGCCACCTGGCGCATTATAAATAGTCTCTGAGTTTCTCCAGAGCGTCTCACATCTTCGAGAGGGAGCGAACGTCTGGAGCATTGTTTAGGAGAGTTGTTGGAATGATATTGCCTAGGTACTTACACTTTATTTTGGTAGTATAGTAACGTTTTTTATGGTCACCCTTATAAGTTTGTCATGTCCGTTTGAATCTTTTACAGCGTTATAACTTCCAAGTCCATAAACGTACGTGCATGAAATTTTACACAGCCACAGTAGAAGTAGAGATCTTAAGTCACAAAAAATATAAGTTATTTTTTAGGTTCCGTAACCAAAGGGTAAAACAGACCCTATTACTAAGGCTCCGCTGTCTCTCCGTCTGTCTGTCCGTCTGTCACCAGGCTGTATCTTATGAACCGTGATAGTTAGATCGCTGAAATTTTCAAAGATGCTGTATTTCTGTCGCCGCTATAACAAAAAATACTAAAAACAGAATAAAATAAATATTTAAGGGGGCTCCCATACAACAAACGTGATTTTTTTGCTCGTATTTTATAATTATGCACGCAGCCTTTACCTGTAACTGTGATGACACTTAGCAATGTTTCCTCCGAATTGTGTAACCAAACTTAGCTACGGTGTACATTATGTTGGTAATCGTAATAAATAAATAAATAAATAATGTACAGAACCCTTCGCGCGCGAGTCCTACTCGCACTTGGCTGGTTTTTTATACCTAAAGGTAGCTCCAACATAATGTAAAGACGAGATGAACATTATTTTCGCCAGATTTCTTGTTGTACGTTATCTACAAATATAGGTAACTAGTTGCGCCTCGCGGTGTTACCTGCGAATAAAAAGTATCCTATATGTTAATACAGCGTAAAAGCTATCTACGTTCCAAATTTCATCAAAATCGGTTTAGTAGTTACGGAGATATAAGGTAACAAACATTCACACACAAACTTCCGCATTTATAATATTAAAACAATAAAAAAAATGTTATTTTTATGTTTGCCCTCTTATATACATAACATCACTAGATATTTTTTTGTTCACAGTAATTGTGAAGTGAGGATGTTTTTGCTAGGCCCTCTCGTCGTCAAAATGAAAGGTTTTCATCATTCTATTGTATATGCTTGCAAGTTTTTTTTCTTTTAATGGTTTCCATGGGAGTTTGGTCAAGGTTGACAATGTCACTCCCGTAATGCTAATTACATATTGAATCTTATACATATTATGATAAGGCTTAATTGGTTCCTCCATAAAGGAACCAATAAAGCCTTGTCATGGCCTTGCATGGTCACGCTTCTACACTACGCATCCCAGGATACATCATTTCTTTGTTGTGCTGTAAATAAATAAATAAATAAACGTGTGGACATTTCACACAGCGCCATCTAGCCCCAAACTAAGTATAGCTTGTACTATGGGAACCAGATAACTGATACAATACTTATAGATACTTTTTGTTTGTAAATACATACATAGAATACAATATAACACCCAGACACAGAACAAACGCCTATGTTCACATAAATTTTTTGTCCCGGATGGGAATCAAACCCACAGCCTACAGCTCAAAGCAAAGCTACTAAATCAACCAACTGAGCTATCAGGCCAGTCAGTATACAAAAAGAGCTTTATAACATTCGAATAAAAATAAAAGACAGAAAAGTCATACTTTTGCTTACTAAAGTGTTCGATCAACATAAACACAATACGAAATGATTTTCTTCCCGAAACTGTCCCGTCTCCCTTGAATAAGTGTCCGTAATACATCACCGTCCCATTAAGGAGCGCAAACATCACAGAGGGGTTGCTAGGGAGGGGGGAGTCAAGTATTAAGGCCGGGAAAAATATTGCAAGAATTTGTAAATACACGCGTTTATTAATACAGCTTCTTATAAACATAGACCGTCTATCAATTTCGGGCTTTATTAGCAAAACCATAGACTTAGTAACGAAAAAATTTTAGGTCTATGACCAAATAAGTTTGGTCATAGACCTAAAATTTTTTCCCCTCTTCCAATTACAACTACTCTATACTAAGGTATAGACTAGTTGCAATTGGAAGAGGGAAGACGAGGCAGCATTTATATTGCTTAAAAACTGACCATACGTCGTAGATATCGTCACATATTGTCGCTGTAAAGTTTCTTCTATATAGATTTGAGAATTTGCTAGTTGAACTGGCAGTGGGCAAGCCATATCGCTCGTAGAATTGACAACCGATGGGGAAGAAAGGTTCTCGAGTGGCGACCACGAACCAGAAGACGCAACGTAGGCCGGTCCCCTACTAGGTGGACCGACAACCTGAACCGTCAGAACCGTGGGGAGCCGATGGATGCAGGAATTAAGCAGCCGCTCAAAGTGGCGCTCTTTGGGGGAGGCCTATGTTTAGCAGTGGACGTCTTTAGGCTGGTGATGATGATGATGAAAGTTTCTTGTTGCTTCTTATTTACATTAAGTCCACCTTTGTATACGTTTTGTGCATAAAGTATTAAATAAATACAACACTTCTGTAGAAGACACCAAGGTGTTTACCGAACTTTTTAGTTATTAACATCGTGCTTTTTAGGGTTTTAGGTACTCCGAGTAACCTAGGATGTATACAGACTTCCATAAAGACTAACTCCTCATCCTAACAAAGCTAGTTTCGCCGTGATTTCCCCCGGGCGAGGACGTCCTCGGGTTAAGTGATTTGAGGCGATCCCGGGGATAATTGCCCTCATATAAGGGGAGGAAAGTTCAATGACTTTAGAATTCTGGTTAGATAGCTCTATATGAAGGTTGACATTTACTATCTGAATTTTATTATATTTAACACATGAATAGATAAAACCATGGATAGATCACACAGAGCTTACATTTGAAGCCCTACTAGCAGTGCACGTACGCCGACTTCCTTGCTGGCACAAAGATTACATACACCAAGTACGCCGAATGATTAATAATACGAAAAAATAAAAAAAATCCAATACAACTAAAACAATTTTTTTAATAAAACACTAATAGTGCTGGCCACAACCCGGCTCCAGCTCAGCAAAATCCTAGTTGGAAGCAACCAGCGCTGGTCTTCCGTTGGCACCGGCAAGTAACATCACGCACGACTTCAACAAAAAAGCAGCGCACGCACAACGTCATAAAATATTCATATTTGTCCTATATATCTATATTCATAAATATAGGTACCTTATATCATAACATCATCATTGTTTTATCATTAACATTTTCAAAATCATCTCTGCATAATAAGTCGCATGGAATCACATTTCGCCGGTTTCACAGAATTTAGCACATTTAGAATATTAAAAATTGGATTGTCATTTCCATATTTACATGACCGCCATTTTGGATTTTCACTCGCGTCTACAGAATCCGTAGATTTTATACATTCTTGGTATGTTCTGATAATATCATATTTTTAAAACGTAGAAAGACTTTAACTTACATAAGATCCAATTTGAGCCTCAACGAAAACTTCCATTTATGTTTCACTGCTCTACAAGACGCGGGTAAAGTTTTACGTGTAACGTTCACTGCTGAACACAGGCCTCCCCCATAAAACGCCACTTTGGATGCTTATCATAGGGGGCAATTGCCATAATCGCTACGCTTAGCAGGCGGCTTGCTGATCGCAGTAGATTATAATGAGGACTGAGGAGAACGCTGCTGCCCATTCCCTGGATATTCCCTTAGCCGGCTCTTACGGCACCCACGGGAAGAGATGGGGTGGTCCTATTCGCACACCGGGATCACAAGGATGTGTATATAAGGCCCGTATAACAGAGCTACCCTCAGTCATAAATCACTGCTCAAGATAAGATTTCATTAATAAAATGAACAATTCAAATCAAATCAAATCAAAGTGTTTTTGCAAATAGGCTATTCATAGCACTATTACAAGTCAAATGAGATTACGTACTTAAAATACTTAAATTATTGTAAATGCTGCATATAAAATCACAAAGTGCGCAATGTCAAATATAGCAAGCCTACTACAATAATGTAAGTTTGAGAAAAAAAGTTCTCTTTCCCACATCAGGTGCAAGAATCCGGCACTATGTAAAATAAACAACTTCGAACCGTAGCTGCGATTACACATGTAAAGAAGAAGCTAAAAGAAACTTTACAGTGACGTCAACTTTTTGTATCATGGCTTTTACAATATTTTTAATCAAATTATTAAGTACCTAATTTATGAATGAAATCTCAATTTGAGTAGCAATCGACGAGTGAGCGTGGCTCTCTGTACGGCCCTTAAACTCTACTGTTTCAAGGCATGTAGAGTACGGAGGTAGGGACCCAACATTGGCATACCTCTACTCTAGAATTTAAATTATTTTGAACTTTATGTTAATGAGCTGTAAGCAAAATTTTGATGTCTAGGGCTACATTCTCGATAAATTGTTTGAATTCTTCACTTATAACTTGCTATAACGTGATTAAAGTTTTTCCTATAACTACAATAAAACTAATTTACTTATCGTTAATAGTTATACTGAAATGAAATGTATGTAGGAATTTCGTTTGTTATTCCATAGTTACGTAGAAACTGTTAAATAGTTTTTAATGATTACTTTGGGTAATGCGTAGCGCTCATAGCGAAGCACGACTAGCCATTTCTAACCGATCGGTAAAGTTAAGCAACGTTCGCTGCGGTCACTACTCTGATGGGTGACCGCTACAGCAAAAAGTGGTACTTACAACTGAGCGTTACCGTGCTTCAGAGGACACGATAAGCCGTCGATCCCGGGTGTTGTCGTGAGACAACAGTCGTTAAGCCAAGTCTGAAGCCTTTGGGTGGCCTAAAAGTTCTGTCACCAGGGGGCGTACCGTGAGCTCTTAGCGCGATTCAAAACTGAGCCTATATTGGATCGCTTTGTTTTTTTGTATAGGGATTTTGACAAGCGATCCAGTATAGGCTCTGTTTTGAATCGCGCTAAGAGCTCACGGTACGCCCCCAGGACTGACCACTTGCCTACACGAGAAGAAGAAGATTGATACTTTTTCAGTCACATCCACGCACAGATTAGAAAAAAAAAACAAATGACTACTGTGCATCCACGGCTCCGTTTTCTAATGTCATTTTAGCATTATTTATCTCTCGCTAGATGGCATTGGCGACAGTTCTGGAAACATTAGTGTGGTATGACCAAACACGATTTTATATTTTTTTAAATATATTTAGGATGGCTGAATGAAGTTCGCCACTGCCAGGAAACAGTTTAAAAAGTAAATGCCTAAATGTACGCTAGCGCCATCTCTTGATGATGAGAGAACTATACTGACAAAGCCTAAAAGAAAATTGCTTCTTCTTCTTCTTCGTTTATGGCTTTTTATCACTTTTTAGCAATGATTCTGCCAATGTCAAGTGAGAAAAACATTGTACGGTTACGTCATGTCAAAGTCCTATTTTGTCAGTCAAATGCCATCAGTAAAATGGTGGATATTTTACTGAAGGCTCTAAAAAGCCGTTGCAGAGAAAAGAAAAATGGATAGTCTTATAAATTTGGAATCATTTGCCAACACTCGTGCACGTTCACGAACACTTTACGGATAATAATCCACCCTTATTACACATTAATATTGAAAAATACTCGGTTTTGGTAAAAAAAATCCAAATTTTACAACCGCTATTGTCGGATTTTCTTCAACACTTTTCTAGAAAATTGCTCGTTCTTTCAGTAAAATATCCCCATTTTTGACTTTGACATAACTGTGACTTTGACGTGACATCCGTAGAATATCATTTTCCCGCGTCTCGCGCTTTCGTTTCCGCGCGTTAAAAAGCCATTAATCAAAAAGAAGAAGTCACACGGCAGTTCACGGGCAGTTCTATAATTTTTCTTGTTATAAAAGCCTTCACTTTTTTTATTTTTCTATCTAAAACCGTCTATCTCTCTCAGACAGATCCAGCAATTTTGAAAAGCATCTCATTCACAAACTTTCGGATAAAAACATTCCCTCTTTTGTACTCAGATTTATTACTTCAAAAATGCGTTTCGAAAACTTTATCTTAAGAAAGTAACAAGAAACATTAGGGAATAATTCGGCACATTACCGCGAGCAGGTGTTCAATAAGACTTTCATTGCGGTTTTACTGCGCGGGAATCGAACCGGCACCACCGGGTAAATAAATAACGCTTTTTACGCATTCGGTGAACTTTTATTGCTGGATTTATGCGTGTTCATTTCGCATCTGTGGTTTTTTAATATATCGGTTCTTTAGAACGATTTTATAAATAAAGAAGCACTCAAGTCTTTAATTTGGTGCAAATGACTCGACTGACTCTTTTGAAAACACATAGAATTAGAAACTCATCACTGGAACGTAAAAGACTATCTACAGACCGCCACGCCACCGTAAGTCCCCTGTATTACATCTTTTATTATTTAAAAATATACAAGTAAAACATATTAATCTGTGGTGGGTACATACGCGCTCCCGATTCCAGCCAGACAGGCTCAGACACTGGTGTAACGATCCAGGCTGTCTCGTGACGTCACAAATATTATAAATTTTACCTAAATTATAAAAATACTGAAATAATTTCATTGAAGCACTTTATGCATAAAGAATAGTCCAAAAATAAAGGAAATAGTCGTTGGCTTCGCATTAACTGATAGAGAAAATGTAGAGATAGGTGTAAAAGTGGTTATCCGTGGTAAAATAAGGTAATAGTAAAAGAAATCAAACCTTCTTTATATTTAGGTTTACTTTTTTACCTCTCTACCTTTAAAGTGTTTTTGATATATGATAGGATTTTGAGATCTGTCAAGCTGTCAAACGCGGTCAGTTATAAAATCATTCACGGGATTCGCAAGTCGAAACCTGGAAAAAAATGCACGTGAAATTCACGGTTAAACTCTTAGTTAGCTTCGCCCTCTCAAGTAATTCTGGATCTGGGGGGAAGTATGCCTCGGGTCCAGGAACTCAGTAAGAGATTAGTTGAAACATTGCAACGAAGCTTGTCTTCCCTTATTTTGCTTAGGGCATGCAGTTCGCGTGTTATGTGGAGACCTGCACCAGATTTTGCCTCCGTTATAGGATCTGGATCCACCTTTTTGGTTTGGTTTGCATTCTGGCTGAAAGGAGGGCTGAAAAGATTAACTGTCCCGTCTTCGTGTATACGATACCCGGATCCTAAATGCAAATTAAGCTGAACTGTCCCAAGTGTTAGGGTTTTGTCTTGTATGCTGCCCATGGACTCCGGTCCCGCATGCAAGATAAAAATTAGGTGGCAACAGGTTTTAGCTTTGGAGAGCTTTTGTCACAGCTCGTTCTCTCATAGGGTTAGATCAGGTATGTTCTCATTGCACACACCGAGAACAGACATGCACGTTTAAAAGTAAATGTGAGATTTGTAGCAATCTCCAGTGTTTGGGGGTACACACTAATGTATAGGGAAAAGCTATAAGTCGAGGCATACACACGTAGGAGGGGAAAGTTAGGGATAAAATATTGAAAATCGCGGAAAAATAATAGTGTTAGGGAAATAGATAAAATTCAATAAATAAATAAATAAATTAAAGCGGTATAAAATACATCTAAAGATAAATTCGTTATAATAAAATACTATATATATATATATTAAAAGTGCAAATACAATACGTAAATTATCAAAGTTATGAAATTATAATCCAAGTTTTCTCGAAGGTTGAAGCTGTGGGTGTTTATTCTATGGCTAGATTGTCGTGGACCTTGCTTTTGGCGGAAAGCTGGGTGATCACTGAAGGTTTAATGTACAGAGAACAATGCTGTATAGGTATAAGTAGGCATTTCTTTAGTAGGCAAAAGCTTTCATGAAACTACGGAACTGAGTAGAGATAGAAAGGAGAATGTGTTTGAATACGATTCATCACATTAGTTTTCGTGACTTAGTCTCAACTGAAAAATTATTGTCGTTAATGTTGCGGATCATATTAGTATAAATACTTAATTCTGTAAATCTATTTTGTGGTAAAAGTACGTTGTACTATATATCTATTCTGTGGTATAGGAAGGTATTTCTTTAGCTGGTTTTGCGATGTTCTACGGAGGATATGAGAAAGGTTCTATTCCTACACGGTTATTACAATATGCATAAAAAGATAGGTATTTTCTTAGCGGATTCTAGGCGGAATTTTACTTAGCAGAGTTGGAGGGATCATATTCCTACAAGGAAACGAACGTTTTGTTTTCTAGTTGCGAAATAGGTAATGCTTGTACAATAGTTAAGTAACTACCGGGAATTTATTCATAATTTAGGGTTGATCGTGTTTGTTTATAGATCAATTTAGTGGAATTCAGAGTTGGGTTTGTTTGATTGAATTTTCAATAAGAATTTTACTATTTATTCTATAAGAAACATTTAAAGTACTAGTGATAAGAAATTGTCCTTCGTGTCTTGGGTCAAGCACAGCAGTACCTGTTAGTGATCTCCTTACCAAACGGATAGGGGTAGCTAATTTAAAGATTCGAATGAGAATATCTTGTTGTTAGAAAACAGCATTAATAATCTATTATATTACTGGCAAAAAAACATATTATTATAATATTTCATATTTATGAAATATAATACCTAAATTATATAAACGGGTTTTAGATTACTTTTCAATACAAGTTCTGGAAAATAGAGACAACCTGAATATCACTAACAGATCATTGAATTCAAATAAATATTTACAGTTAAAATTAATACTACTGTTTAGTCCACTGCATGCTGTTGATATAGAATCTACGATAATATTGATAATCTTTAGACGAAAACTAGGAGATTTGAAAGTTGAGCTATTTTTAGAGTCTGTCTTATACCGAATGTAGTACGTATTAGATAGACTCACAATTAACTAAGGTGATGTCTATTTTGTTAGGATTTGGAAAAAAATAATGTCCTCTTGTCCCTTGCACCTTTTGGAGTCCAAACTAGATAAGTAGATAAGAATAGGTAGATGGGGTACCTGACGTACTGACTTGGGATAAATAGAACAAAATTTAGTAAAATCAAATTTCCCTTAGTGTGGGGGAATTTCACACACGGTACCTCCGTGTGGGAAATTTCAAGCACTAAATAGTGGAGGGTTAACCAGCCAGGTAGTCGAGACCCACAGCATTGGAGCGGTGGCGGGGCTCCTATGCCAGAGTTATGATAAACAAATAGAGTTTACTATGACTTTGCTATATAACAAACTCAAACTCAGTTAGCAATATACTTACTTACGTTTTACCTATGTTTCATTTTCTTGTCTTGTTAATTTCAACATACGTTCGTCATGAAGCTTTAACTTACTTTCAGTTTTGTCTATGACTAGGAACTATAATGTTCAATTTTTTGCAGGAAAAGATTATTCATTCCTACAATTGAAACCTTTCGAAGATATAGTAGGAAATATATTGATTGGTGCATAATATGATTTTATGTGGAAATTTCAGTTCGGTTACTCAGAGTATAGGAATAGTGTTTATCAGGGGATTAAATTGCAATTATTTGTAGGACGATGAATATTTTAAATTAATTTAATATTATTGAATAGGTTAGATGTTAGTTAGGTATTGTCTCATTACTTTAAAAGGATTTGGATTACTGCATTATCACAACGTACGGTTCTACCATTTGTAGGAGACGATTCACAAGGCCATAAACTTTAAAATAGGTAGTCCAAAATAACCAATCAACTTCGATCACTTTTTTAGCGTCATATAATTAATTTATAATAACTCGGAGATTTGATTCAGTAATGTATTAGTATTATTAAAAAGGCAAATACACGGTTGTTACAATATGTTGTACCGTGACCAGGATTGACATTTGACTAGGATCTCAAATGACCAGGATCTCAATTGACCAGTATCTTAATTGACCAGGATCTCAAATGGCCAGGATTTTACTTGACTAAGATTTTCTTGCGTTTCTTTCGTTATCAGGTTGATTTATTTTAGAGATTTACATTATTGATAGTTTTTGGATTAGAATGAGGATGTTGATTGTTTTGGATTGATATTATTTTAAGTAGCGATGGTATTTATTTACTATCGCACAATTTGCTGTTCGTGGAAAAGGAAAGGTTTTGAGACAATATGTAGGGGCGGTTTTAGAGTTCAATAAATTAAATGAAAATTAGTTTAAACAAAGACTCAATCTTTTGAGAGTTTTAATCGTTACTTTATTAGTTATTTAATAATTTTTCGGGGCTATAACGTTCAGGATATCATCATTAGATTATCGTAGAAGATTGATTAATTAGATGATAAACATGACGGGATAAACGGGATTCGAACTATTCATGCAAACATTGGGTTATTTGATTTACGAATATTAGGATTGACATTAAATAGATACAAATTTAAAATAGACCACGTTGCAATAAACTCAACGGAGTTTAAATAAATTCAACATTGGAATGTTTCATTACGAGCCTGGAAAATTGTTGTATTGGGTTGGAAAGGATTAGTACCTAGTTTATTAATGAGATAGGTACATCTGTTTGATTAATTTTATAATTTATTGATGCACATAATAAAGTTGAGCTTTCATGTAGGACGTACGTGAGAAAATTATCATCATCCAATGTAGGAAAAACGACAGAGTCAATTTTCATAAATAATTCGGAAATATTAGAGTAAATAATTTACATTTAGTTTCTGGGTTTGGAACTAGGAAAAGTTCGAAGTTGGCTAAGATTATAAAACTATAGGGGGCGTTTTACAGTTCAAAATATTTAATAATTTTATTAGTGGTAGTTGATACGGTGGATAGATTAAGTTCCGATTCAATGGTTATTGTACGATACACAATAATCTATACAATATAAAAATATTTAAAATAAATTATTAAAATATCAAAATAGTGGTACTTAAAACATTTCTGTTAGCTTGTTTGGTCGTTTTGCGCGTAATTCGAGCGCAAGTTCGCGATTCTTGAGAATGAATGTACTTATTGATTGAATTTTCAAATAAAATATTGCGTTTCGAAATTCATACTTTAATAACGATATTATATTTAAAACGTAACAAAAGAAATTATTTTGTAGTAAAGATTAGTTCAGTTCGCAAAAATTAATATTTATTAATTATTGTTGTTATAATTTACTTATAATGAATAGATGGTTTCAGCCTTGACATTTTAAACGAAATTTATTAAATCATATAATTACTTATGTTGTAGAAATGAAATTAAAATAAAATTAAAGATTTTATTTTAATATCACGATAAGTATTAAGCAATAACTTCAAAGAAGCCTTAAATCTATTGGGAATTGCTAGCCGTTAAGATAGCGAATAAGTTAGTTGACAGGGGTCAAATGTGGATTAATGAATTGTTATGTTGTTATTTTTGCTTATGAAAGGGATTTGATTTTGGATAATTAAAAAAAAAGTCATTTTTATGTAAGCAGGTATCATTGTATGGACATGGTCAGAGGTATTAACAGTGCAGGAGGATCTTAGTGGCTTAGCAAGATCTACGGTTTAAGGGATTTGTTGACGGGTGGCTTTAGATTTACACGACTCAACAAATGGGTTGATATAATTTAAGGCTAGGTGCTAGGTTAAAAGAGAAAGCCTAAGTTTAAACAAAACTGTTATAACAACCCCGTACTCTACAAGGTAGGAACATCCGATCTGCTACACTCTACATCCGAAATAATAGCGAATTACGGAGTGGGAAATATATGCGAAATATTGCTGAAGTCATAGACAAATCTATACTTTGAACTATTAAAGTTGACCTGGTTATCGAAGGGTTTTGTGGGGGGCAGCTCGGAACGAAAACATGGTTCTTAGGGGTACCTTCTACTTAAAGTTATTAGGACTGACCAGCCTCACAACCTGGTTTCTTTTGGTGGCTAGGTTAGCCTTGGGATAAGTGATTTTTGGGTATGATTGATGCGATGAAATTTTGGATATTGACTCATAAAGTAATTCACTGTTGTTACGGCTTAAGAGGGCGCTTAAAATAGAATAGTAATTACGGTTTGTTTTCAAGGATGGATTCAATAGTATATTAAAAATAAAAATATTATCATTTGACAACATTAAACTTTCGAAAATAAATTACTCAATATTAGTAATATTTAATATTTTTCAAACGAATAACAAATTAATACGCAGTATACTGCATATTAAACAATTGAAAAGACAAGTGTATTTTTGTTTCGCAAATTATTTGCTATCAGGTTGATTATTTTTAGGTGCTCTCTTAAATTAAATTTAACGGTTAGGAACACTACAGAACTATAAATACATTTTAAGTTTGGAGCCAAACGTTAACAAATTATAATTGCTTAAGTGAGGTGGTAGAGTTATAATTATTATTTAAATTATTTTTATTATAGTTTTGCTAATATTTGTGAATGTATTTTAAAGAATAAAATTTTACTTCGGCTTTAAATTTAAAACGCCTGCGCAAATATTTTAGGGGCGATTGTAACGATCCAGGCTGTCTCGTGACGTCACAAATATTATAAATTTTACCTAAATTATAAAAATACTGAAATAATTTCATTGAAGCACTTTATGCATAAAGAATAGTCCAAAAATAAAGGAAATAGTCGTTGGCATCGCATTAACTGATAGAGAAAATGTAGAGATAGGTGTAAAAGTGGTTATCCGTGGTAAAATAAGGTAATAGTAAAAGAAATCAAACCTTCTTTATATTTAGGTTTACTTTTTTACCTCTCTACCTTTAAAGTGTTTTTGATATATGATAGGATTTTGAGATCTGTCAAGCTGTCAAACGCGGTCAGTTATAAAATCATTCACGGGATTCGCAAGTCGAAACCTGGAAAAAAATGCACGTGAAATTCACGGTTAAACTCTTAGTTAGCTTCGCCCTCTCAAGTAATTCTGGATCTGGGGGGAAGTATGCCTCGGGTCCAGGAACTCAGTAAGAGATTAGTTGAAACATTGCAACGAAGCTTGTCTTCCCTTATTTTGCTTAGGGCATGCAGTTCGCGTGTTATGTGGAGACCTGCACCAGATTTTGCCTCCGTTATAGGATCTGGATCCACCTTTTTGGTTTGGTTTGCATTCTGGCTGAAAGGAGGGCTGAAAAGATTAACTGTCCCGTCTTCGTGTATACGATACCCGGATCCTAAATGCAAATTAAGCTGAACTGTCCCAAGTGTTAGGGTTTTGTCTTGTATGCTGCCCATGGACTCCGGTCCCGCATGCAAGATAAAAATTAGGTGGCAACAGGTTTTAGCTTTGGAGAGCTTTTGTCACAGCTCGTTCTCTCATAGGGTTAGATCAGGTATGTTCTCATTGCACACACCGAGAACAGACATGCACGTTTAAAAGTAAATGTGAGATTTGTAGCAATCTCCAGTGTTTGGGGGTACACACTAATGTATAGGGAAAAGCTATAAGTCGAGGCATACACACGTAGGAGGGGAAAGTTAGGGATAAAATATTGAAAATCGCGGAAAAATAATAGTGTTAGGGAAATAGATAAAATTCAATAAATAAATAAATAAATTAAAGCGGTATAAAATACATCTAAAGATAAATTCGTTATAATAAAATACTATATATATATATATTAAAAGTGCAAATACAATACGTAAATTATCAAAGTTATAAAATTATAATCCAAGTTTTCTCGAAGGTTGAAGCTGTGGGTGTTTATTGTAGGGCTAGATTGTCGTGGACCTTGCTTTTGGCGGAAAGCTGGGTGATCACTGAAGGTTTAATGTACAGAGAACAATGCTGTATAGGTATAAGTAGGCATTTCTTTAGTAGGCAAAAGCTTTCATGAAACTACGGAACTGAGTAGAGATAGAAAGGAGAATGTGTTTGAATACGATTCATCACATTAGTTTTCGTGACTTAGTCTCAACTGAAAAATTATTGTCGTTAATGTTGCGGATCATATTAGTATAAATACTTAATTCTGTAAATCTATTTTGTGGTAAAAGTACGTTGTACTATATATCTATTCTGTGGTATAGGAAGGTATTTCTTTAGCTGGTTTTGCGATGTTCTACGGAGGATATGAGAAAGGTTCTATTCCTACACGGTTATTACAATATGCATAAAAAGATAGGTATTTTCTTAGCGGATTCTAGGCGGAATTTTACTTAGCAGAGTTGGAGGGATCATATTCCTACAAGGAAACGAACGTTTTGTTTTCTAGTTGCGAAATAGGTAATGCTTGTACAATAGTTAAGTAACTACCGGGAATTTATTCATAATTTAGGGTTGATCGTGTTTGTTTATAGATCAATTTAGTGGAATTCAGAGTTGGGTTTGTTTGATTGAATTTTCAATAAGAATTTTACTATTTATTCTATAAGAAACATTTAAAGTACTAGTGATAAGAAATTGTCCTTCGTGTCTTGGGTCAAGCACAGCAGTACCTGTTAGTGATCTCCTTACCAAACGGATAGGGGTAGCTAATTTAAAGATTCGAATGAGAATATCTTGTTGTTAGAAAACAGCATTAATAATCTATTATATTACTGGCAAAAAAACATATTATTATAATATTTCATATTTATGAAATATAATACCTAAATTATATAAACGGGTTTTAGATTACTTTTCAATACAAGTTCTGGAAAATAGAGACAACCTGAATATCACTAACAGATCATTGAATTCAAATAAATATTTACAGTTAAAATTAATACTACTGTTTAGTCCACTGCATGCTGTTGATATAGAATCTACGATAATATTGATAATCTTTAGACGAAAACTAGGAGATTTGAAAGTTGAGCTATTTTTAGAGTCTGTCTTATACCGAATGTAGTACGTATTAGATAGACTCACAATTAACTAAGGTGATGTCTATTTTGTTAGGATTTGGAAAAAAATAATGTCCTCTTGTCCCTTGCACCTTTTGGAGTCCAAACTAGATAAGTAGATAAGAATAGGTAGATGGGGTACCTGACGTACTGACTTGGGATAAATAGAACAAAATTTAGTAAAATCAAATTTCCCTTAGTGTGGGGGAATTTCACACACGGTACCTCCGTGTGGGAAATTTCAAGCACTAAATAGTGGAGGGTTAACCAGCCAGGTAGTCGAGACCCACAGCATTGGAGCGGTGGCGGGGCTCCTATGCCAGAGTTATGATAAACAAATAGAGTTTACTATGACTTTGCTATATAACAAACTCAAACTCAGTTAGCAATATACTTACTTACGTTTTACCTATGTTTCATTTTCTTGTCTTGTTAATTTCAACATACGTTCGTCATGAAGCTTTAACTTACTTTCAGTTTTGTCTATGACTAGGAACTATAATGTTCAATTTTTTGCAGGAAAAGATTATTCATTCCTACAATTGAAACCTTTCGAAGATATAGTAGGAAATAGCAGCGTTTTACCTGAAATAAAACGCATATTAAAATACTTACCTTACTGGAACCTTATATTGAGAATAGCATTTCCGTTTCCGTCGATTTCCTGCCAGTTTTTTCGTACTTTTATACCTCGTTTCCTGTAAAGTGGCACCACCTGGCGGTTGCGCAGCATTTTAGTTTACTTGGAAAAGTGCAGCGCCATATTGGATCATTGGCTCAATTTTCACCAGGCAGAAGTTAAGTGAAAGGTTCCAGTAAGGTAAGTATTTTAATATGCGTTTTATTTCAGGTAAAACGCTGCTATTAAATAACTGTACCGTTACTGGAACCTTATATTGAGACGTGTTTGTTATCGCCTGGTGACGCCACTAATTAATTATTTAGATCCTTATTAAAATAACGCCAATGTGATGTGATGTGGCTTTTATGTGAAACACAGTAGATAAGTGTGGTTTTCTATTATGAACATTCAAATATAATTATACATTACATAACAAGAAGTGCAGTGAATAATATTCACACTAAGGCAATTTAGATTGTCAATTCAGCATTATGAATTGTGTTACAGATTGTAAATCACCGTATATGTTATTACCACTTCATGCCGGTAGACCTGATGAAATGTATTTAGCTACTTGCTAATTGCCCTGCGCCAAAACTTGATTGTGAGAGACTTTGTCTAAATATTTTAATACTACTGCTGATGCTTTGAAGATGTGGTTTGATGCCAGCCTCTTCAAACAGAGTTTTATCTCAGCCAGATACTGCTGTGCGCGAGGTGGTTTTGCAATACCTTCCTCTGATGAAATAAAACCTGACGTTTTATATTTGGTGCTTTCTATTCAGAATCAAGCATTAAGATTTTTACTGTTTACATGGCTATCTAAAGTAAAAATATAAATATTATATATTCGACAGACTTCAACCTTACACAATGATTAAAATCTTGTCTCAACAATGCTTTGTCTGATATTTTCAGAACAAAGTAGTAATTGCAGTATGATGCGATGCCTGAAATCAATTGCTTTTGTCTAATAGGTACAACCATATAAATCAGCTGGCATTCCATCATCATAGTACCTCAATGCTTTTGGATAAGCCTAAAAAAGAGCGTGAGAGCTTACTGACTGGATCTTTCGAGATACAATGCAAGGTGAAAACGATATGCCTACGACAGAATAAAAAATAGTTCTAGCGTAATTACGGTTAATACTCTTCCAAAGCTGGCCTTCCCTGTCAAGGAGAGGGTGCAGGTCACGATCCACCACGCTGGCGAAGAGTGAGCTGGTATGTAAATTTCCGAGCTATGACATGCGGTTTTACGTCACAAACTTAAGGAAACCATAATTTTTTAGTTTAAGTTAGGAATCTACGGTTCCGTCACCTTGGGCAACCCCGTATTTTCAAATTTCGTGAGCTGAATGCTCCAACTGTTCATGATTCATAAGTCGTTCAAGATCAACCATGCTTCAAGTGCTGGCATTGAGATTTCCAAGTTTTCACATCTTAGTGGGCTTAAACATCACAAACACGCCATTTGGCCGATGTTAGTGAGTCAGGTCAGGACTCGAAAAATGGTCATGGAAGCGCCCATGTGAGTAGATAGTTCGTTTTAACACTGATAAAGACACAACTAGATAGCGATACTAACGTATTATATACTCACAGACCAGGTAGTGGATACTACGTATACTGATATGACGCAAAAATAGGGATTATCGGTTCTCACATTTCGTGTCAGAAAGTTTAACACAAGACTGGCTGTTTAAAAACTCCCAACCATAGATATAACCATATAACCATACAATACTAGGGCGCACTATACTTACCAGTACCTAGTCCGAATTAAACAAACCCGTTGTTTTTAATTTCATTATTTCTACACTGGCCAGTATTATTAGCAGGTGCCACTCTGGAGGATGGCGATGCAGCGATAGATGATCGGCATGACTTGCATTCAGCATGAATGGACGTATCATGACATGAGTGTATTTGATGCTGATCTAATACTTGCAAAAGTTTATTTAGCATCTCTATAGTATCATTATTGGGCGACCTGGCAGTTTTGTTGTCGCTTGTCGCATTTATTGGAGACTGAACTGGCTGGAATTTACTGGGCCGGGGCAAGGCAATGATATCTTACCTGTAGGTATGTTGTACGCTCGCCAAAACTAACACGAAGAGTTCAGACTATTTTGCCCTGCCGTGCCGTCATCACTACCAGTCTTGCACTCCGAGTGTCCGGCAACACATCGCCACCAATTTGATAAAAATATGCTGATAAACGTCGTAACGAAAATTGCATTCTTGTCTCTTTCTAACAACAGTGGCGTATATACTCTCCATACTCCACAAACTTCATAATAAACATACGTAGGTATGTACAGGTGGCTTCTAGTTAGTTTTTAAAGCAGTGTGGTTTGACTGTAACGTCTCTATATTTCCAACTCACTGGGGCAAGGGCGTTGCTCGCTTGCAGTTCATAGACCACTCAAATCGTTAAGAATATCTTTCGGTAGTTTTAAAGGTTCCTCAACGTTTATTTACGGTTAAACAAAACACGAGGTACCTACCACAACAGGCAATATTTATTTTTCTAAGTACCCGACTATTTATTACTATTTATTTATACTAATATTTCTTTGCTGACAAGGATCAGCGCAAAATTTTTACTATTCTGATGAACCGCAGTGTCATTTCAGAAAAAAAAAAAAATATATATAGTCGAGAGAAATAGCAAACTATGTCCCATTTTTCTTGCAATAATTGAGCTACCCAATTGTAAGAATCAAAGTTCTTTTGGTGCTGTGCTCAGACACAATGGCAAGAAGGTCACCTCTTACAGTTCACAAGGTGCAAAAGGCCTGTCTGTATAAAACTGTATATTTTCAAAGGGATGCTCAACATAAACTTACTTTCACACCCAGTCCTGATTTGGTTGCAAGAAGTATGGAATACAATTCATGTATATCAGGTGAAATGGTGCGGCCATTATATTAACGGTATTAACGCTTTAAGGTTGTAGGTAATTATAGCGGACGGACTGATCTATCCAACTTTGATATTTGAAAAAGAGAGGAGAGGCAACTAAAGAAGGTTATCTGCTACTTTTGGAATGCCCTTTATTTTTATAGATTTTATGAACAATTACAGACAGTTGTTCTGAGAAAATAAATTTATGTATGGATTAAATGCATATGTACGTGTATCAAAGAATTGTATTTGATGCTCTTTAATTTTAACTTCAAAATCATTCCTGCTAGGTGATCACGAAACTTCTATAACAATCTATAGAAACCCCAATCTGTTTGGATTTGACAGTTTTAATAAATGGTTTACGTGTATAATTACTAAGGAAGTTTTCCAAATTAGGAATTAAAATACTCTTGTTGCATTGCAATCAAAGTTCCATGATCACCTCATAGGTGTGCTCATTTCTGCACAATTCTGCTCATTTCATACCTTGGCTGATTTGGAAATGTTTGAGCTATTACTTCTCTCTGAAGGAGCGTCTGAGCATTTGTACGCTCTTTGCTACTTTTACGAGCGGGCTGCGAGCCCCGGTTGTGAGCCTAGCTCAGTGCCAGTTACAATGGCTATTTGAGGATTGACCTCAGGGAGGGCAGTTCCTGTGATACAATCCTGCGAGGATAGATCATTGTAAGTTTGTTATGACAAATTCTTCTCATTGCATGTGATGATAACATCCCGTGAGGATGGCTATTCAATTTAAGACAAACTTTACTTTAATTCACAGTATGTGATATGCATATGTGATGAGCATCCTGCGAGGATGACTCATTTAAGTTTTAAAAGACAGACTTTAAATCATAGTATGTGATAGCATCCTGCGAGGATGGCTCATTCTAAGTTTTAAAAGACAACTTTAAAATAGCATCCTGCGAGGATGACTCATTATAAGTTTTAAAAGACAAACTTTAATTCACAGTATGTGATAGCATCCTGCGAGGATGGCTCATTGTAAGTTCTAAAAGACAAACTTCAATTCATAGTATGTGATAGCATCCTGCGAGGATGGCTCAGTGTAAGTTTGGAAAGATAAACTTTAATTCATAGTATGTGATAGCATCCTGCGAGGATGACTCATTGTAAGTTTTAAAAGACAAACTTTAATTCACAGTATGTGATAGCATCCTGCGAGGATGGCTCATTGTAAGTTTTAAAAGACAAACTTTGTTCATAGCATGTATGTATAACATCCTGCGAGGATGGCCCCTTGTAGGATTTTAAAGGATAAACTTTGTTCATAGCATAGGATCATTGTAGGATTGAAAACGGCATACTTTGCTCATTCATGTGATTGCATCCCGCGAGGATGGCTCATCGTAATTGGTAAATTTGTAAATGACAAATTTTGTTCATAGCAGTAACAAATATCCAGTTCCATGCGATGGAACGACAAGCTTTTGATTGCAAGTCGCTAAAGGTGGAATTCTGTCTACCGTAGTGTAACACGCGATCTTCCAAAACATCTATACAATCCATTATTATGGTGATCAGTGTCAGAGAGACTTAATGGTATCTTGGTTCTGATATAACTCTTAATATTTTATAATTATTATAGGTTAGGTGACGAAAGGTGTCATATTTATATACCTCCTCGACTGATGTTTGAACAAGAACACTACCCAGTCACTGAGATCGGTTAATATTTTTACGTAGTCAAATGCTGACGTTTTGCGTAGGGACAATTCAACATTATAAATAATTCATAATGACTATGACTGTCACTCTTAGGATTACGAAATTATCTTCAAAATCGATATCCTCTAGTATAACTTGAGATGACATGACATGCATTATCTATAAAACCTACCGAGGTACTTGTAGTAAGAAAATAAGAAAATTGTTATAAAGCTCACCCCTGCTTCGTATGGCTGGAACGCTTGTAATTCTGTCCTGAGGACGACAAACCTGAAGAGCTGCTGTCGCTGCTGCTGCAGCTAGATCTGCTTCGGTGCCGCTCTTTAGCAGGGCTTGAATGGCAGCCTGCTTTCGTTATCCGTGTGCTCTGTAACTTCAAGTCCATAATAAAACTACTGTAAGCACTACGAAAGATGTATACACTGGCTATTTAAAATTTAAACTGTAAGTGTCGAACGGCAAAAGCCGTTTAAGCATAATGTAATTGGTTTACTTACCAAGCGTGGGTACCACTTACTTTTACAATTTACTCACATATTCACTTTCATTCATCATTAACAGCCTGAAGACGTCCACTGCTGAACATAGGCCTCCCCCAGAGCACGCCACCTTGAGCGGCTGCTCGCCTCCTGCATCCATCGGCTCCCCGCGGTTTTCACCAGGTCGTCGGTCCACCGAGTGGGGGGCCGGCCTACGCTGCGTCTTCCGGTTCGTGGTCGCCACTCGAGAACCTTTCTTCCCCATCGGTTGTCAGTTCTACGAGCGATGTGGCCTGCCCATTGCCACTTCAACTTACTAACTCTAAGAGCTATATCGGTCACTTTAGTTCTCCTGCGGATCTCCTCGTTCCGGAGCTTATCTCGCAGGGAAACACCGAGCATAGCTCGCTCCATAGCTCGCTGCGCGACTTTGAGCTTACTAATGAGGCCAACAGTAAGAGACCATGTCTCAGTTCCATAAGTCATCACTGGCAACACACACTGATTGAAAACTTTCGTTTTCAGGCTCTGCGGTATTTTGGACGAAAAGATAGGACGAAGCTTCCCGAACGCTGCCCAGCCGAGTTGGATTCTTCGCGCCACCTCTTTGTCGAAGTTGGACCTACCTAATTGGACAATCTGTCCTAGGTAGACATACTTGTCGACAACTTCGAGAGTATCGTTCCCAACAATTACCGGTATAGGTGGAACATGAGCATTAGACATGATCTTTGTCTTGTCCATATTCATCTTAAGACCAACCTGCTGGGAGACTCTACTGAGGTCGTTGAGCATGGTGCTAAGGTCCTCGAGCGATTCCGCCATTATGACTATATCATCGGCAAAACGAAGGTTAGTGATGTACTCGCCATTTATGTTGATGCCAGATCTTTTCCACTCCAAGAGCTTGAAAACATCCTCCAATGCGTTTGTGAACAGTTTCGGAGAAATAACGTCTCCCTGTCTCACGCCTCTTTGCAATGGAATTTGTTCCGTACTCTGGTCCTGTAGTCGGACTGACATAGTGGCCTTACTGTACAAACACTTCAAAACTTCGATATACCTATAGTCAATTTGGCATCGCTGCAAGGACTGCAGCACCGCCCAAGTCTCGATTGAATCGAAGGCTTTCTCATAGTCCACAAACGCTAGGCATAACGGCCGATTATACTCTTCGGTCTTCTGTATAATCTGGCGCAGCGTATGAATGTGGTCTATGGTGCTAAAGCCTTTTCGGAAACCGGCTTGTTCGGGAGGCTGGAATTCATCAAACCTGCGTGCGAGACGATTCGTAATGACTCTCGAAAACAGCTTATACACATGACTCAAGAGCGAGATGGGCCTATAGTTCTTCAATAAGGTGTTATCGCCTTTTTTGAAGAAGAGCACCACCACGCTCTTGTGCCATGCCTCTGGCGTTGTACCTTCAATGATGACAGAATTAAATAACTTCTGGAGGACTAAAAGTACCGGTCTACCACCCGCTCTCAGAAGTTCGGTCGTAATTCCATCTTCACCTGGTGCCTTGTTGTTTTTAAGCTGTTTGAGGGCCATTCTAATCTCGTACAGGCTGACGTCCGGGATATCTTCGGTATAGTGTCGGACTAACTTGGCTCTGATGTCCTGAGCTGTGTTAGTAGCGGGCTTACGTGTCGAGGTGTATAACTGTCCATAGAAGTTCTCGATCTCTCTCAGAATCTCAGGCTTGGATGAAATGACGCTACCATTTTCGGTCTTCAGTTTTGTCATTTGGTGTTGCCCAATAGACGAATCCTTTGCGAACACTTTAGAGCCTTGGTTCCGCTCAATTGCGGCCTCAATACGTGAAGTACTAAGAGCACGCAAGTCGTGTCGCAAGGAACTCCAGATTCGTCTATTGAGTTCACCGTAGGCTGACATATCAACTGAAGACTGCAGCTTCATTTCGCTCCGATCGGCCATTAGCTCAAGAGTTTTTTCTGAGAGCTTTTGAGTCTTCTTTCGGCGTTGGGTCTTAAAGAATTTCGATCCAACAGCTTGGACAGTTTCCACCAACCCGTCGTTTAGCTCGTCCACTGTGTTACAGTCGGCTAGGCACTGGAAGCGATTTTGGAGTTCCAGCTGAAAGCCTTCGGGGTTTTGGATTTGGACAGGATTTGGACGGAGCGTAGACTTCACCAGACATGACCTTTCGAGCTTAACATTGATATTCAATGTGCCTCTAACAATACGGTGATCGCTACCGGTTTTCACCTTGCTGATCACAGAGACATCATCGAATATGTGCTTCTTGGTCGTCATGATAAAGTCTATCTCATTTTTAGTGGAACCGTCGGGACTTATCCACGTCCACTTCCTGGATGGCCGCTTCTCGTAGAAGGAGTTCATCATAAAGAGTTCCTCCTTCTCCATGAAGTCAGCCAGCCTCTGTCCTCGAGGGTTCCGCTGCCCGTATCCAAATGGCCCCACTCTCAGCTCATCGCTATTCCTTGTGCCCAACTTCGCATTGAAGTCTCCCATCACAACGGTGAAGTATGTTTCGGAAGTATGCATGGCTTCGGATATGTCCTCATACATAGCTTCTACTTCATCGTCTGAGTGTGCCGACGTCGGCGCGTATACCTGTATAACCTTCAACGAATACCGTTTGGTTATTCGGAGTACCAGGTACGCTACCCTGGCCGACACACTGTCGACTTTGACCACGTTGTTGACGAGAGACTTGCGGACGAGAAACCCGACACCCCCTTGGGAGAGTTGGTCTCCCTCCCGGTAGAAGAATAAGTTACCGGAATTTAGGATTATCGTGTCCTGTCCCTGTCTTCGGACTTCTGACAATCCCATTACATCCCAGCGTAACTTACCCATCTCCGCCTCTAGCTCGACCATCCTTTCGTCAGCCTTCAGTGTGCGCACGTTATGTGTTGCCAGGGCCAGGGGTCGTCGTTGGGGTTGGTAGCCGGGCGTCTGCCGGGGATTCTTCGCACCCCTTGCCCTGCCGTTACCGTGGCCGCTACCGTAGCCACGGGATAGCAGAGCTGCCGGGGACTGGGGGCCGTTTTTATTTGTGCTTGTCATTAGGGGGGGGGGGGGGGGGGGGGTTTGCCATAATCACCACGCTTGGCAGGCGGCTTGGTGATCGCAGTAGGTGAAGATTGATTATCACCAAGACCGAGGGGAACGCTGCGACCCATTCCCTGGATATTCCCTTAGCCGCCTTCTACGGCACCCACGGGAAGAGATGGGGTGGTCCTATTCGTAACCGGGACCACACGGCATCATATTCACTTTCACTATAATATAATTAAATAATAATGTGAAGTAAAGCATATAGAAAATACACTTAATAACTTTGCAACTCACGCAGAGCCAGAGCTGCTGCGCACAAGTTGCTACGACGGGAACTCAAACGCCAATGATCCAATATGGCGCTGCACTTTTCCAAGTAAACTAAAATGCTGCGCAACCGCCAGGTGGCGCCACTTTACAGGAAACGAGGTATAAAAGTACGAAAAAACTGGCAGGAAATCGACGGAAACGGAAATGCTATTCTCAATATAAGGTTCCAGTAACGGTACAGTTATTTAATATATTGATTGGTGCATAATATGATTTTATGTGGAAATTTCAGTTCGGTTACTCAGAGTATAGGAATAGTGTTTATCAGGGGATTAAATTGCAATTATTTGTAGGACGATGAATATTTTAAATTAATTTAATATTATTGAATAGGTTAGATGTTAGTTAGGTATTGTCTCATTACTTTAAAAGGATTTGGATTACTGCATTATCACAACGTACGGTTCTACCATTTGTAGGAGACGATTCACAAGGCCATAAATATTAAAAATAGGTAGTCCAAAATAGTCAACAAAGTTTGATCACTTTTTTTAACGTATGATTAGGTTAGAATATGCGGTGATTTGAGGATTAATTTATTATTAATTATTTATTATTTAATTAGATTAAGAGAGGGTTCTTTTACACTGGCTATATTTAAAACCAGAGTAAAAAGTTTTTATCTTACGCAGTTGTAATGCTATTATTAGTTTCAACCATGTGAATTATATTGTTATGTAAGGATGTATAATTTATGTATATATTTATTTATTATATTAGCTAGTTATAGTGATATATGCAGTTATATTTTATTAAATATTTATTTATTATGTTATATATATATATAATAATTATTAGTAATGTTTTATTAATTTTTATTTAACTCAATTTACATAATTTGTTTACACCACCGACCTCTATCTCTCCAATAATTTTTATCCATCCAAAGGTTGGCTGGAAGAGATCGCTTTTAGCGATTAGTCCGCCCATTGTACTTTGGCTCTATGTATGTAACTTTCTGTATTTATATGTATCTGTTTTCATGTCTGGTGTACAATAAATAATTTTGTATTGTATTGTATTGTATTGTACATACAAGTTTATATAATGCTTACATATTACTTTACATTTACGATAATACTTGCATATTTTTAAATAATAATAAGTACGTCAGGGAACGTCTTACGGTGAACGGTCTGTACCTACCCACACTATTAATCGAGAGTGATAATGACAATACAAATATGGTCTAACCACAGATCCCTGAAGGATGACCGATTGTTTGCTCTCCAAATGCTACCTGATATCCTCTTGTCTCAAAGAACCGTGACAATATTAACACAGAATAAGTAATAGTACTAATATTAACGAGAAAAATTAATGTCTCTGTTCAACATAATGGAGGTCCATCATCTGAAGAAGAATGGATTCGATATTTTTATGTTCTTTGAGTGGTTCGGGCCACGACATTTGCGAGACCTTTCAGATTGTGCGGGGCTGGCGTAGGCGGCATTTTCATGTGAAGGGTTGTATGGCTGTTCTGTGGTTGTTTACCCTGTGGCAAATTATAAAGAGCACAAGTGAGGTTTTGGCGGGAACGCGGAAAAGTTCACGTCGGTGCATTGTATTATTTTACAAAACTTATGCTTTTTCCAGTGTTAATGTTTTTAAATTGGTGGTGTTTTACGCATTAAGTGCTGAATTACGAGCATGAGTGTGGGCAAGTGATATAATGTAGTGAAACGTGGTTTTTCGTATTGCTTCCAAAATTCCATAGATGCCTCTAGTAAAGTTGCCACCACTTTACTAGGGCATGCCATAGACTGGATTATGACTTAGACTAACTAGACTATGACTACTCTGACTGTGACTATGACTTGACTTTTAAGTGAAAATTTCCATAATACGATGAAAAATTACAAAACTTGACACTGGCTAAATGCACTATGTGTGGAGCCAAAATATATAAAAAAAAAGAGCACAAGTTCTATAGTAGGTACACAAGTCTTGCCTTACAGCTTGTTTTGGCGGCTGTTATATCATATTAATACACTTGAAATGGGTTAAAATGGCGTTAAAACTACTATCGTTTAATTTTATTCTAAGGTTAAAAAAAATATTTTAAGTATGTCTATTCTATGAAGTGTATAACAACGTATTTATCTTATTTTGTCTATAACAATACATCCAGTGGTGGTAGTGGAAGTGCATTGGCTCTAGGGCTTGTAATTATTCGAACATTTTAGATATTCGAATATTCGGTTTTTTTTCAGGAAGTATTCGAATAATTCGAATATTATTCGAATATTTTGAATTATTACAGAATCATACTGCATAAACTTCGTAATAGACCAATCTGGAGTTGCATGAGGCCTGATTTGCGAGCTATTAATACTTCACTGCCACAATTGAGCGGAAGGCTCTAAAGTGTTTAGAAGTATATTAGGAAAAACCAAATGACAAAACTGAAGACCGGAAATGGCAGTAATTTCACCCAAGCCTCAAATTCTGAGGGAGGTCGAGAACTTCCATGGACAGCTCGTACATAGACCTCGATACGTTATTCCACTACAAACATAACTCAGAACACCAGAGCCAAGTTAGTCTTACACAATATCGAAGATATCCTGAGCATCAGCCTGTACGAGATTAGAATGGCCGCAAATAAATTAATAAAACAACAAAGCGACAGATGTAGAATTGTGGATAGAACTACAGCATCTCGCTCTTAGCCATTATATTATTATTATTATAGAGCCACAGATTTGATGGTAAAAGTGGTTTTCTAGAGTCTTTACGAATCGCCTCTTGGTCTGATGAACTGCAGCCTCCCGAAATGTCACGTCACACTGGTGAAGTCTATGCACCGTCCAAATCCAAAACCCTGAAGGCTTTCAGCTGGAACTCCAAAGTACCTTCCAGTGCCTAGCCGAATACAACACAGTGGACGAGTTGAACAACGGGTTGGTGGAAACTGTCCAAGCTGTTCAAGCCCAGCCAAGCTGTTGAGCCACGCTCTTCAAGACCCAACGCCGAAAAAAGACGCAGAAACTATCAGAACAAACTCTTGAATGGCAGACTGGAGCGAAATGAAACTGCAGTTTTCAGTTGTAATGGTAGCCTACGGTAAACTCAATTGACAAATCTGAAGTTCCATGCGACACGACTTGCATTTTCTTGCTTTAGTACTTCACGTATTGAGGCCGTAATTGAGCGGAACCAAGGCTCTAAAATGTTCGCAAAGGATACGTCTATTGGGCAAAGCCAAATAACAAAACTAAGGACCGAGAAAGGTAGTGTCATTTCATCCAAGCCTGAGATTCTGAGAGAGATCGAGAACTTCCATGGACAGTTATACACCTCGACACGTAATCACACTACTAACACAGCTCAGGACATCAGAGTCAACTTAGTCCGACACTATACCGAAGATATCATCAGCCTATACGAGATTAGAATGGCCCTCAAATAGCTTAAAACAACAAGGCGCCAGGTGGGGATGGAGGTTTGCTTATGTATACTCTAAGGGATGGAGTTACGACCGAACTTCTGAGAGCAAGTGATAGATCGGTACTTATATATAGTCCTCCAAAAGTTATTTAATTCTGCCATCTTGAAGGTACAACGCCAGAGGCGTGGCACAAGAGTGTGGTGTCGCCCTTCATCAAAAAAAAAGGTGATATCACCGTATTGAAGAAATAAAGGCCCATCTCGCTCTTGACTCATGTGTATAAGCTGTTTTCGAGAGTCTCTTACGCAGGTTTGATGAATTCTAGCCTCCCAAACAAGCCAGTTTCCGGAAAGGCTTTAGCACCATAGACCACATCCATACGCTACGCCAGGTAATACAGAAGACCAAAGAGTTTAATCGGCCGTTATGCCTAGCATCTGTGGATTATGAAAAAGCCTTCGATTCAATCGAGACTTGGCAGGTGGTAGGTACTTTCCTTTTCCACCTCTATCACATAATGCTATTCGCATTCTGATTCTCGTTGTCGCGTCGCTTATTGACTGTAGAGTGCTGTCTGTCATTTTTTACTCCATTTAGCTTACTTTCAAGGTTAATTGAAAATTATTCGAATATTCGAACTTTACCTCCCTGATTATTCGAATAGTGAAAATGACCGAATATTCGCACTATTCGAACATTCGAATATTCGAATTACAAGCCCTAATTGGCTCTCATATTATCTTCTTTCAGCCAATCATAATAACTCAGGAATTCATTATTGAAAATTGACCAATCACAATAACGCGCCGACCAATCATAGCAGCACGGGTAGAATTGCATGAAGTGTAGAACTTGATGTCTTCTCTAGAGGAATCCTACTAGGTTTACTAGGTGGTAGGACTTTTCTGCAAAGTTCGTCTAGTTAGGCACCACCGGTTTGCCAGCTATTCTGCCGCCAAGCAGTAGTGTGCAAGTACTACTGTGTTCCGGTTTGAAGGGTATTGTAGCTAGTGAAATTACTGGAGAAATGAGACTTTATGATCTGAAGTCTCAGGATGACGTGCGCAGTACAGTGTCACGCAAAACCATACTAATTTAAAGTTCCGAGTAATACTGCAATCTGTTATGGGCCGTGGCGCTTAACATCAGGCGAAAAACTAGCTCGTCGCGTCATTCATTTACTTAAATAAATTGACTAATGAACGATCACGTGGATCACGTCATAAACTTTTTGTTGAGATTTCATTGGTCAAGCGCTGTCCCGAGAGAAAGAGATAGGTATAGCGTCGATCTCTACAGCTCATGGTACCCTCGGGTCACTTATTTCGCGACTAATCGCGATTTTAGGAGCCCCAAGAAAACCTTTGTCGCCGAAACATTCTCAAAAGAATATTAATACTGTTCATTTCTACATTTTCTCTCATTACAGACGGAGTTGCTACATTTTTGTGCTCACAACTTTATGATTGTTCAGATTTTTATCAAAAGCACATTAAAAATGTACCTACCCTACCAACCTAAAGGGTACTTCTCCCTTGATAAAAATGTAAAGGTTTTTATGAGGAGCACAAAATAAAAGCTTTCTTGAATTAAACTAAAAAGGAGAGTGAGATTTCGCGGAAATTTAACAGATTTGGATTTTAAAAAATAAGGATAACAAGTTTTTAACAATAATTAACAGAATATAAGGAACGTTGCAAAAATACACAAAAAATAAAATCACTGTTGGTGGCTATTGTTTTTGCTGTATATTTCTCTTCGCACGAATAAAATTTTAAATGGAAAAATAAAGTAAGTATAAGTACTAAAAACAGACACACAATATGTAAAAATTTCGATATACTAATGATAGTTATGACGTCATTCGTTACTCATTAAAGAAATACTGACGTCACCACATACGTCTAAGGCCCGATTTCACCAAACTAGAATAACTTTTATTCCAGGTATAACTTTCCGAGAACAACCGAGTTATGCGAATATAGCCCTTATATCACCAATTTTGTGGAGGAATAAGACTTATTCCTTGGATACAATCAAAATGGCGTCTTTTTTGTGTAATCTCATTTGTCAATTAGCTGTATCCAGAAGTAAGGAATAGCCGTATACTTGGAATAAACGTTGGTGAAATCGGGCCTAAATGAATTAAAACCCATGGAGTAGTAAAAAGCGTACTTTAATCAAGGAAAGTCTACAGTTTAATATTCTATTACCCATGTTGAATTTTTTGGATTTTAATAAACTCGCATCCTGACACGTTATAAAATGTAAGGCTGCGATTGGTTGGCGCACTAATGTGATTGGTCAACTAGACATTGGCCAATTTAAATATAGATTTCTCCACGATTTCTCTCAGTTGTTATTGGTGGACCAATGGTGGTTTTTAATTGTCATTGGTGCGAAAAATCGATTAGATTACTACAAAATAATAATCAATTTCGTTCCCACCTGAGTGATAACTTACGCACCCTTTGACTGTGAATCTGATTATCATAATGTGCTATTCTAATGTAAACCTTAGGATATAGACTTTACGGTTGTTGCTTCAATACCATATAACGTCGAAGATGTTATAAAAAACTACTATTTTCAACCTTAGCCTATTCGTTTTAGAGTAGAAAATTCGTTTATTTCGTGTTGTAAAAAGTTCTACGATCGTAAATTTGGTTCGATAGGCATCGTTGGATGGTAACGTTCTGTTTACGGCAGATTTTAGCCTTCTTCGTTTTTTCTATTAACGAAGTTGTTTGTATTGAAACAACTGCGATTACTCAAGCGTCTTAATTTAAATTTAGAACTTACTAACTAGTATTTTGCCCCGTGCGCGGGCCGCGAGCGGCCCGCGAGTACGTTTTTGGGGCTGTTTTATTTATAAAAGAGTTATACTTTACGCTAAACTTTAAATTTTGCAAGAATTAGTACAAAACAGTGGTATTTCTCAAAGAAAATGATTATTCGTTTGACTTTGTATGGCGGTCATCTTGAGAAATGCTGTCAGTCAAGTAAAATGTCAAAATTTGTAAACGTTGTCCCTTAAAACCCCTAAATATAAAATTTCAGCAGGATCAGAGGTTATTTCAAATCGGGCGCCATTTTGAATCCGCTGTCTTGCAATTGTTATAAAACAGTGAGAAAGTCATCGCTGTTCTCTTTGTCATGAGTCTAAACACGCCATGCCTACATCGGTTAGTTTTGAAAGTGTGCAAGTTAAAATTTGGCATGGCGGCCATCTTGAAAAATGCTGTCAGTGGAGTAAAATGTCAAAATTTGTAATTGCCGTCTTTTGAAACCCCCAAATATAAAATACCAGACGGATCAGAGCTAATTTCAAATCGGGCGCCATTTTGAATCCATCATCTTGGAATTATTTAAACACCGTGAAAAAGTCATCGATGTTCTTTTTTCTATGATTCCAAACACGCCATGCCTACCTTTGTTAGTTTCGGAAGTGTGCACGTTTGAATTTTGCGTGACGGCCATCTTGAAAAATGCTGTCAGTTAATTTAAATGTCAAAAATTATAATCAGCATCCCCAAAAAACCCCAAATTTAAAAATTCAGCCGGATCTGAGCCAATTTTGATTTGGCGCCAATTTGAATCTGCCATCTTGGAATTATTTTACCACCATAAAAATGTCATCGTTGCTCTCTTTGCCATGAGTCTGAACACGCCATGGCTGTCTCTAAGTCTCTAACTTGTGCACGTATAAATTTTGCATGCATGCCGGCCATTTTGATTTGTTTGTCCAAAAAAGTGACTATTTTATATCAACGTTTCCGAAAATAATCAGATCTTAGTCAAAGATATCTTCGTTTTGAAGTTAGGTTACATTAGAAAAAAAAAGATTAGAATGACGTCACATAAGTCAAACGTAGTAAAAAAAACACCCCACTTCAGACACTTGTATTGTTCTCATACAATACCACAGAATACTTTTGTACAATACCTTTGCTCATGAATCTATCTATCTACCTGTTTCACACCTGATGGAAAGAGTGACGATATTAGCGAGATTGGAGCACATAGAGCTATCATAGAAGGAATAATACTCTATGACTCTAAGACTTGAAGATAGGTTATAGTAATCAAGGATTACAAAGGAAGCCAATGCGTTTCACTCCTTTGCAGTAAACGCACTTACATGTAATAATAGTAGCATAAAGCCACTATACTCATTTTGTTGAAGGAAGGGAGAGGAAAATAGATAGGGGAAATAGGTGAATGGATGGGACGATGGAACGGAGGCAGGCTCCGCCTGCCTCCCTTCCATAGCCGTCCCATCCATTCACCCATTTCCCCTATCTTTTCTCACTCACTTTCCTCTTCCCTTGGACAGGGGTTAGGGCGGAAAACGAATTTACCCCCGTCGCCACATGTCGCGACACGGGATATGCCGTCGGTCGCGCCAGGGACCCTGCGCTGCCAAGTGCACCACCACAGCTGCCGACGCAGAGACTGACTCACTGACTGTCTGTCTTAGAAGCATCGAAATGGTGTGAAAGCTGTTTTTTTTTGTAGTTACAAATATAATAATATACTTGTTAAAAATAATAAAAAATATGAGTGTTTTTTTTCAAGCCCTTGATTAATCATAGACGGGAAACCTACCAGGCACCTACGTACTCTTACTGCTCAGCTACAATTTGTGTGGGTTATGAATGATTACGATTAGACATTATTCTAAAAACTTACAAATAAATTAACTAACAGATCAGACTCCAAACCAAATTATACAGCTCCTTTTAAAGGCAGGTAGGGAAAATTGTAAAACTATGTAGGTACCTGCTAATGCAGCAGTATAGATCTTACGATTATAATGTTCCATAACAAGTCAAACTTAGTTATTAATGATTTACTTCCAAACATAGCACCTAAAGTGCTTTGTCAAAAAGCAGTATTTTAAGGCCTGCTTCGCACAGTAGGCAAGTTCAAGAGATCTTATCTATTATCATCTACAGATTCATTTGTAATGGAAAAATAAAACGGACGGACGGATGCGGGTTCAAGTCCCGTTTGTGATTCAGATTTTTCCTTTACGAATTTATCGGTAGATTCCGCTGAGCAGGCGATACTGCTATGAAAATCATAAATATTTTATTATCATCTAGTTACCTCGTATGTATGTAGTGTCAGCCTTGAGTGTAGATGAGACTGTGTGGAATATCCACACATATTCACACAGTGCCATTTAGCTTTTAACTAAGCAAAGCTTGTACTATGGGACACCAAATAGCTGATACAATACTTACACTTTTTGTTGTGTACATACTTAGAATGCAATATAACACCCAGATAGAACAAACATCTATTACAATGTTTGCCTATTGGGTGGGAGTCGAACACAGAACATTACATAATGCGGAGTCACTACCAACTGAGCTACCGGGCTAGTATTTTAGTAGTAATACCGCAAGTACTGCTTACATTAGTAACCACTTCAATTTTTTAATTTTATGACAACATATATTATGTTCAATATATGTATAATACTTAAGTTTGTACCTGCACTTTCTTTAACTTACTTTAATAAATTCTTATGTTTGAAGTGGTTTTCATTTCAACTCACATTATAGTATTATGCTACTTTTACATTAGTTATGTAAGTAAGTACATAGTAAACAAATAAATAAATAAGTACCTACTTATATCGATGAACCCACCTTGCTTCACATAAAAACTTAGAGAAACTACTTGGTAATAAATTTTCCAATCTAATTGTTACCTACTCTTGAAGGCCAATAAGCTGTGTATTCGGCGACATAGTTAAGAATTGTATTCAACAAAACTCATTGTCCCCGTGCCGCAACCCTGCGATCAGAGCTACCTCGAAAAAAAAACGCCAAAGTTGACCACAGTTCACTATTGCCACATAGTCGCAGGCCACTTGCAGCGCAGCGAGCAGGACAACCTCGAAAAAAAACGTCAACGTCTACCACAGGCCACCTTCATCATATAGTCGTAGGCCGCTTGTGGCCCAGCAAACAACAGAGCAACCTCAAAAAATAAAATCGCTAACTTCTACCACAGGTCACCGTCGGTGCACAGTCGCGAGCCGCTTGCGGAGTGCAACCCGTACTTGGCTGTTTTTTAAAACATTGTACACTAAATGTTGTTCTGAGAAATCTGCTATTATACCATACCAAATTTCAGCAAAATCCATGCAGTAGTTTCAGCGTGATGCGTGTTCAAAGGGACAGATAGAAAGACAGACAAACAGACATCATCATCATCAACAGCCTGAAGACGTCTACTGCTGAACATAGGTCTCTCCCATAGAGCGCTACTTTGAGCGGCTGCTTGCCTCCTGCATCCATTGGCCCCCTGCGGTTCTGACCAAGTCGTCGGTCTTCTACTAATATGTACCACCACCTAGATCTTATAAGAGTCAGCCTAGTTTAGTTCCGAGGATAGATGGCGCTGTGTGGAATGTCCACACATATTCACACAGTGCTGATTAGCCTGAAATTAAGCAAAGCTTGTACAACGGGGTACCAAACAACTGATACAATACATACTTAGAATAAGTACAATAACCCAGACAGATTAAACATCTATTATCAGATCATCACACTCAATGTTTGTGTTTTGGGTGAAAATCGAACACAGAACATTAAAGTGTAGAAGGCGGAGTTACTACCGACGGAGCTACCGGGTTTGTGCCTACATATATTAACTTATTATATCATCCAATTATTATTTTATGATTTTAAGTTGTTTTCATTTCAACCGCATTAGGTTATAGTATAATGGTACTTTTACATTAAAGAGGTAGGAAAGGTAGGTACATAAAAAAAAAGGATGGACATTTCACACATCGCCATCTAGCCCCAAACTAAGCATAGGTATGATTTTACTGTAACGTTATAATTTATACATAATACACAATATCTTTTAGCTAACCCATTTTTTTAATCATCTAGTCTAGTCTGGGTAGGTTGCTTCACTTAAAATCTTAGACAAACGAATCTTGGTAATGATTTGTCCCATTCTTCCATTCTTTATTTTCTGCAGCATACATTGTGAGTGTAGACATGACATTTCTTCTTTTCTTTGATGAGTTTCTGTTTTCAACGCTTTGTCAGGCAGGTATTTCTTTGAAGGAACTGTAAAACATAAAATAATACATTTTTATATTTTTCCACTTAAATTGAAGGTTTGCCCGCACAATTGACTGAGGGCGTTTAAAAATGTTGCAAAACATTCTCACACTAATTGTTATTTACCTACTCTTGAAGGCCAATAAGCTGTGTATTCTGCGACATAGTTAAGAATTGTATTTTTTTAATGGGGAAATGCCTTCCCACTCCCCTGCCACCACGGGGGTGATGGCAGGAGGTATGTGGGATTTGAACCCACTAAACCTCCCCGTGATCCATCCGTCACCGGGATGGGGCGAGATAGGGTCGCGCTAGCATTCACTATCTCGCCCCGGCGGTAGGCCCTTTCGGGCTTCTGCGCCAATGAGTAGGTAACCTTACACCTCGGTTACCCACCAGACGTGTGGCACCGTGTAGGCACGGCGAAGATTCCCCTGAATCTCCGCCGGCAACCCCACTACGGAGGAAGGAGAAGGCGCGCGAAACGCCTCCTCCGTCCCCCGGCCCGTCTGCGCCGGAGGGGGTCAGAGTTATAATCATCCTCCCTAGCCCACTCCACAGCCTCCTTCTGCGTCTCCGCCTCGCAGAAGGAGGCCGCTTGCGGCCCAGCAAACAGAGCAACCTCGAAAAATAAAAAAGCCCACCTCCCATCACAGATCACCTTCGCTACACAGTCACGAGCCGCTTGCGGCATGCAACCCGCACTTGGCTGTTTTTGAAAACATAGTACACTAAATGTTATTCTGAAAAACCTGCTATTATACCACACCAAGTTTCAGCGAAATCCGTGTAGTAGTTTCAGCATGATGCGTGTTCAAAGGGACAGACAGACAGGCATACAGACAGACAGACACAAAATTCAAAAGAAAATGTTTTTATTTCTAAGTATATCGATTAAGAAGTGTAATGCAATCAAAGTTTTCAAAAAATATTCAATGTACAGATTTAGCCCAGTTACAGTTTTATTTTATTGCATGTATAGATAATACTTAAGTTTATACCTACCCTTTATTTAACTTTTTTTTAATTATTACTTTACTGTTTCAAGTTGTTTTCATCTCAACTCACATTATAGTATTATGCTACTTTTACATCAGATAGGTAGGTAGGTACATTACGTAATGTACCTACCTACTTTTATTGGTTTCACTATAGCCATTCAATTCACACAATTCCTTTAGCTAACTCATTATTTTTTAACATCTAGTCTAGATAGGTACCTACCAAATACAAATACAAGATTAATAAATTAGTTAACTTGCTTCACTAAGGGTGGATTCAACCAAATGAGAGTAAAAGGATAAATCTCCAGTTAGCCGAGAGTAAATCAATTTCCCATTTTACCATCTACAAATCTAAAAATAGCAAGCCTGTTCGAGAATAATTGCAATAGGTACTGCCGTTTTTGGTGGATTAACAGATTATTCCGAGAACATTATAACGGCAGCAGCGCGCCATATTAGGTATGGTTATGATTCTATACTGTTTTGTAACTAATATACGACAAAGTCAAGTTCAAGATCGTGAAATGATTTATTCTGGTATAGTTACTCGTGCATAAATTCAAATTTGGTCAAATCCACCCTTCACACCTCAGGAAAACTAATCATGGTAACAGTTTGTTCCATTCCTCCTTATTTTCTAAAGCATACCTACATTGTGAATGTAGACATTAGGTATGGCATTATTGGGAGGAAAAAAGTTTGCGATACTTACTTGTAAACATTGTCCATTTTAACGGCCATGCAAAGTCAAATATCTGGTATGGTTCTGGTTCTACTTGTTTCTGTTAGCTGTTGCTGAAATCCATACTAAATCATTGTCTGCTTCTGCTACTTTATAATTTCCTTTTTGCCATGGCTATACTTGTGTGTTATAAAGGTATCAACTAAGTACTTATTGTGATTACTGAACCTTGAACTTTAATCGCAGGTGTATTTCTGCTTTAAATTAATTTTCAGGTAAGTATAACTCTTCGAAAAATAAAACTGTAAAAAATTAAATAATAATATGTTTAGCATTTTCCACTTAAAATGGGAGGTTTGTGTTTTGTAAGCTTTCATTCATACTGTTTCTCTAATGGGCTTAGGCGATAAAAAAATGTTTGAAATGATCATTACAAATTACCATTATTTGTTCTGTGTTATGTGCATTGTTATTTACATACTCTTGAAGTACCAAACTTAAGTCTATTCTACTAAATCATAAACAGCCTGAACACCTCCACTGCTGAATAAAGGCCTCCCCCAGAGAGCGCCACTTTGAGTGGCTGCTCGTCTTCTGCATCCATCGTCCGTCCACCTAGTGGGGGCCGGCCTACGCTGCGTCTTTCGGTTTGTGGTCGCCACTCAAGAACCTTTCTACCCCATTGGTTGTCAGTTCTACGAGCGATGTGGCCTGCCCCTTGCCATTTCAACTTGCCAATCCTAATTGGTATCGGTATTTTATTTACCTACTATGTATGTACCTATATAGGTACCTACTACTACTAAATTACATGTTTGCTCTTGCTCATCATGCTTTTTTACTTTGTTTATCTTGTGCAGTATGAAGACTTACTTGTTGCTTTTGTTGATTGCTGCTGTTGATTTCTCTTACGGCACCTACGGGAAAGGACGGTACTTGCTTCCTGGTCCTATTACACATGACCGGGACCACACGGCCAACTGTTTTATCAAATTAACATCACAATTCATAAGAAACAATAATCGCTTAAACTTCCGGAGCTAAACTTGGAGTCATAAACTCGTATGCATTTGATCAAACACAGCGTTTACACACAGTCTACCTAAAGTTACCTAATTATCAAGATAAAATAATAGTAAATACAGAAAAGATCGACATGACAGGTCTCCATCTTGCTTGCTCGACCTACAAAAGTATTGCTAGGTTGAGTGCCATTAATCAGCGTACAGTGAATGTAAAATGAAACATTAAAGCTATAATGTTTTTTTTTTTACAATACAGTACTCGTGACCATGGCCAATGCAACTTGGTTGAAACGTCGAAGTAAATAAATAATGTTTTTAGCGTGATTAAGTCTATGTGTTTAAATCGCAATTCTCGCACCTCTAAAATATTTATATTTGGCTTCAAACAAAACGAAAAATATTTAATGCTTGCATCTCTGGAGTTGGCAAATTGAATGTTTTATATTATATGTAGCGGTCTGGGAGCCAGGAATGCACAACCAAAGTATTGCAGAGCCTGTATTGTATGACCAGCACGAATGTACGGCCCATAATTGGTGTGCATGGCTTCCAAATATCGGACTGTACAATATCACTGCTACAGGCAGTAATGCACGACCCACAATGTACAGCAGGAATCCGTGTACATAGCTTTGTAATACTGCGTAAGTGCATTATTTGGTTATGCATTCCTGGCTGTACAATGCAGTGATTGTGATTTATGTTTGTCAATGTCAAGTATCGTCTGTGGTTTTCTAATTTGTTTTACATTTCTATTGACGCAGTAACATATAGTGCTCTAATGTTGCAAATCTAAATTGGAGGTTTAAAAAAAAATTACTTAACACTTTAATTAACACCTACTTATAACCGTCTCCTTTCTACTTAACCACAAAATATGTAATAATAGTCGAAACCTAGGATAATCGTATATTGTTTCAAAATATTTGTTTAAATTTTGATATTGAGGTACTTTTTCGAACAGTATAATACTAACTTACGAAAACCTACAATAATATAATACGGTATGAATACGGTATGAATTGTTTAAAACGGCAACACTGAACGCGATTGTCATTTGCATTACGTACGACGTCAAATCAGCTTTGCATAAAGGTTTAAATGAATTATTTAAAACTTCAAAGTAATAAACGAGAAATAGTCGATAAAATAATCATAAACTGCATCAAGCTTTCGTAATTGTATTTTTTTTTTGCTGTGAGTCATAATTTGGAGTTCGTAGGTATTAAGAAGTTGGTACTTGTTTCCGGTTTTCGGTTTTTGTATGAAAAATATGTTTTTTTTGTATGAAAGGTACCTTTTTTATTGTTTACATGGAATCGTCCCAAGGTTTACTACAACTTTTGATCATAAACTTTTTCGATCGGCCTTACCGTTTCCGAGATCTGATCTGGTGTTCCACCTTGGAGACGATTTTCTGATGATGTTCGATTTTACTTGGGGTCACGGAACCTATCCGCACACATCTCTAGTACATTGCCAAGTCGTCCGATGGCTCGATCGGCCAGAACATTCATGTCAATCAGTCAATCAATCAGTCATCTATGACCGTTTTTTAGCTTTATATATTATAGATACTAGCCCTATACCAATTGGTTTAAAAGTAAATAGATAGATAGATAGATTGCTTCCAAATGCGATGCAGTAGCTACGTCATCTTAGGGTGAGTTTTTCAATTCGTAGTTAAGGTAACCAATGGTTAAAAATGCTAACAAATTTTGACCTTTGGATAAAATTTGATGGGCAAACGGGTCTCAAAAACAATTGAAATTATATCATCATCATCAACATCCTGAAGACGTCCACTGCTAAACATAGGCCTCTCCCATATAGCCCCACTTTGAGTGGCTGCTTGCCTCCTACATCCATCGGTTCCTGCGGTTTTCACCAGATCGTCAGTCCAGTGGGCGGTCGGCCTACGCTACGTCCGGTTCGTGGTCGCCACTCGAGAACCTTTCTTCCCCATCGGTTGTCAGTTCTACGAGCGATGTGGCCTGCCCATTGCCACTTCAACTTACTAACTCTAAGAGCTATATCGGTCACTTTAGTTCTCCTGCGGATCTCCTCATTACGGATCTTATCTCGCAGGGAAACGCCGAGCATTCACGGTTCACGAGGTTTATATCTGTAGTAAGATATACCTACTTATAGCTACAGGGAGCTAGTGTATAGATATATATTCAGGGGTTTACTAGAACGTGGTACCATTCCGTGTCAAGCGAAAGAAGGTTGGAGTCATAAAGTGTTTGTTTTTGGACAGGCCATATATGAGTTCGAAACAAAATGTTTGTTTTCGTAAGCAATATAACAGACTGATGATTTAGGGTTATCACAGTTTTTATCGTGTATTCATTATTACATTCATTTTTATTTTATTTATTTATTTAGGGTTACATATAATAACTATTCTAGAGCCAGTAAACCTGGCAGTATAGTTTGTCTTAGAGGGCCTCGAGAAAGTTGAAAAAATGCAGTGATAAACAAAATTAATTAAAATTGTGATTCTCAAGAATCCCATAATGACACATTATTACAAAAGGTGAATGGATGGACATCAGATCACCTTGTCACGGTAACATAACTATCCCGGCTATAGGGATGGATCACAGAGCCGAAAAAAAATTATGCTCGCGCCGAAATAGATGCGCCTTGCTCGACACCTTTATACAATTCAAGCTTGTCACTTTTAGAATTAAACCTTAATTATACCTTCATGGTTGCGCTGTATATATAGTCTGGACATTTAGTGTAAGCGCTTGGCGCCTACATTAGTTATCATCATCATCAATAGCATGAAGACGTCCACTGTTGAACATAGGCCTCCACAGAGCGCCACTTTGAGCAGCTGCTTGCCTCTTGCATCCATCGGCTCCCCGTGGTTTTGACCAGATCGTCGGTCCACCTAGTGGGGCTGGCCTACGCTGCGTCTTCCAGTTCGTCGCCACTCAAGAACCTTTCTTCCTCGGCGCAAAAATGCGATACAAACTACGTTTATAACGGGGCGCGAACGTATTTATTTTTGTTTAGTCTGTGGGACGGATGGATGCGGGTAAAAATCATGTTCATGGTTCAAATTTTTCCTTCGCATTCAAATTAGCATAGTTATTCCAGATTGGTTTAACCAGACGTGGAAGCAAAACAAATAAAACCCAATTCAAGATTAAAATTCTTATTTAATTTCATATCCCTCAGTAAAGCCACAGAAAGCTAATAAAACATCGCCATATTAATATAAAGTATTAAGTGGCTATACCAGGAATCTCTCGCTGCATTTTTTCAGGGAAAATTGAAAAGTTATTGTTTCGGTTTTTCGCCAAACAAAGCGACCTGCATGTCATGAGTGAACAGGTATCTTCTAGGCAGGCATGCACCATCGTAGGCCGCGTCATCACTTACCATCAGGTGAGACAGTGGTCAAGTGCTATGCCTATAAATTGTAAAAAAAATGTTCTAGTTTCTAGTAGGTGAATATTTTCCCCATAATTATGGTAGTTTTACCATCGAACTGTATTTAAGGGCCTATGCTAGGCCAAGCTAAAGCCACAGAATAGATATATAGTACTAGGCCAAAGCGGGGATGAGTCGGGGGGGCCGAGCGGCAGGGCGGGCTAAGTTAGAATGGTTCCAACGCGCAATAGTTTAGGTAATTTATTATTACACTGAATATAATGGGTATTTTGAAAATCTACTATACACAAGCCCTCCATTATATTCAGTTCAACTATTACACAAAGTTCCACTATCTTATTTAAGGTATTCATTGAATAATAGCTGTTTATTTTGTACGGTTTGGAGGTAACTTTGTAATTTTTTATATCAAGTGAAGTTTATTAGTTCGTGTTTTTACTAAAGTAAAATAGTATAGTAGCAATATTTCAGGACTAATGCTTACATTTGCAGTAGCAATTTTCCATTTATTAATTTCAAAGTCATTGTTGCAATATTGTTGACAGGACACTGCCGCACGCTAAGCCATTTTATGCATTTTGGCGTTGTATAGACTCTTAAGCAAAGAAAGATGGCAGATCCTATAGGAGTTCTCAACCTAGAAGAAAGAAGCCGCTACGTGCATGAATGAAACTTGAAAATAAACGAGACATATTTATAATTCCCAGCTTCATAAATATTACTTGATATTTTTTTGAAAACCACAAAAATGTAACACGGTTTTCTACATAAATAGGAAACATGCACGGCGCGGCATTTCTTTTTTGGGGTATAGGCCAATTTGGCCGTCCTTCAAACTTGACCGAATTTTAATTATCAGAGAAAGAGAGAAAGAAACCACTTTTAAAAGCATGCAATATTCTTCCTCTGCCTTGCATGTATATTAGGGACATTTGTCTTTTCACTAAGACCCACCCCGAATTTTTCAAAAAGCGAAGTGATGTCATTACTAGACAAAAAAGATCTAAGTTCGCGAACCTGCTGTACCAACCTCCTTGCCGCAAAGATATTTATAAGAAAAACGTATATAACATGTGTATAACTATTTTTAACAATTTACCTAATGAACTCAAGTCTTTAGAAGGAAATATGTTTAAAAAACATTTAAGTGACTGGCTTTTAAGTAAATGCTTCTATAGTGTTAAGGAATATGTAACATGTAAGTAGTAACAAAAATAAATATTTTTTTAATATTTGCACGCCTGCTTGCAGGCTGAATGCACGTATCCATTATTTACTCTGTGATCTTGTACCCTTTGTAGTGTATTCTTGCAAATAAATAACTGATTTGATTTGATTTGATTTGAAAATAACACCTACTGTACCTCTCCACTGTAATACACATTGATCTTTGATTGAAATAATCAAAAACACAGATTAATTATAAAAGCGTGTGAAAACGCGGGGTGCGGCTAGTAAAAAGGAAACAGAAATCGTAGACCATTTTTCATTCATTCGGATCATTATCAGACAGTGATATATGAGACGAAAGCTTACACAAAAGAGACACCTAATTTGGGCCATAAGTCAGTCTTCAAGTCTTGAAAATTAGAAGTTGGAGGGTCCAAAAACTTATTCAAAAGAAAACTTCGCCAATATCTGGGGACAATTCTTTATTATCAAAACCCTTAAAGTTTGGAAGAACGAGGACTTTCTTACCGCCTAGGGCTGATATTTGCTGTTGAATACCGGTATCGATGAATAAGGGTATCACAATAAAAATAATGGTCAGCAGTTATTGTTCTTTTTAATTCAAAAGTATTAATTAAACTAAAACAAAATAAAGTAATACAATAGAAGTTTCTAAACTTAAAAAGGTTACTTACAAATAAAAAACAGAATATAAGTAATACGTAGGTAAGTTGTAAGTAATTTAATTGGACGACCACCGTAGGCTACGTCATCACTTACCATCAGGATGCCTATAAATTATATTTGAAAAAAAATTGGGAAAATTTAAATATCAACACTCGAAATTGTCGACAAATATTATAAAAATTTTCACTATGTGTTTCCCTAGGACAGACTGTCTAATTAGGTAGGTCCAACTTCGACAAAGAGGTCACCCGAAGAATCCAACTCGGCTGGGCAGCGTTCGGGAAGCCTCGACCTATCTTTTCGTCCAGAATACAGCAGACGCTGAAAGCAAATGATGACTTATGGCACTGACACGTGGTCTCTTACTGTTTGGCCTCGTTAGTAAGCTCAAAGTAGCACTACGAGCTATTTAGTGACCTACACTCGGTGTTTCCCTGCTAGATAAGTTTGGAAATAAAAAGATCCGCAGAACTAAAGTGACCGATATAGCTCTTAGAATTAGCAAGTTGAAGTCGCAGTGGGCAGGCCACATCAGCGTCGCTAGTAGAACTGACAACCGATGGGAAAGAAATGTTCTCGAGTGGCGACCACGAACCGAAGACGCAGCGTAGGCCGGCTACTAGGTGAACCGACAATCTGGTGAAAACCGCGGGGAGCTGATGGATGCAGAAGGAAAGCAGCAGCTTAAAGTGGCGCGCTCCAAGGTAGGCCTATGTTCAGCAGTGGATGTCTTCAGACTGTTGTTGATGATGATGATTTTATATCCATTCATCCTTTCCACTATCTTTCCCCCCTTCATTTCCCTCTTCTCATGTCCAGGGTAAGGGCGTACAACTAATTAACCTGTGAGAAGCCAGAGCGGGTCAGCTAGTATAATAATATCATTTTAGAGGAACTATTAGATACAATCTCGAATTGATTGCTTCACTATATCTAAACCCAACTACCTGTTTTATAGCCTAAGTATACTGTCCCACCGCTGGAGAAAGTTCTCTCCCTTTCGTTCTAGACATCTCAGTTCTACCGCAGCGCTCTTGAAAGGCGTTAAAGTCATCACGCCTACTCTTTCTGGGTCTGCCTCGGCGGCGTTGCCCATCCTGAGGTACCCACTACGTAACGATCCTTGCAAAGATTTTACCTACCGCAAGATACTCACAAAAAATAGCAGTATAACACAACTCACAGCTTCGGTAAATGTAATTCTAAACCGGCAAAATAAATACATTGAAATAAAAGGGTATCCAGCCTTTGTAGCAGTTAGTTGCCCCAGGGATATGGAGGAAAAGTTGTGCCATCAATTTGCGTTCACCGTGGGAACACCGTAACTTACACAACTTAAAAATCTTTTGGATTACTTAGGTACATGAAATGCATTCCTTTTTTTGCGTGAAAAGAAATATATAAAACCCAGTTGAAGAGACAACATAATTATGCAGAGGTGTAAAGGCTAAAGATGACGTCGAGATAAAAACAGTACAGCAAATTATAAAGCCAAAAAATTGGAAAACCCCCGACGCAATAGTACGTTTACTAGCTGAGATCACTCTTGATCTATACACCTATAAAAAATAGCAAAATATACCAAAATCGGTTTACACATTTGGGAGCTACGACCACACACACGCGTTATTGTGTCTTATTAGATAACCAGTTATTTAAATTTGTTTTCTGTAATGAAATGAAATCTTTATAGCCAGCCGGGTAATCAACCAGTAAATATTTTTCTATTTGACAACCAGTTATCTAACTTGGTTATCTAACGGGAATAAACGGCTAAAATTATTTAAATAAAATATCATGATTACCATGACCTACTGTAGAATACAAGCTAGATCGATTTGGCAGTTTTTTTTCACCCAACGATCACATACCTACTTAGATACTGGACCCTAACTATGATTCCCTGTATCTAGGACCCCAGGAACTACGAGGAACATGGCTTACGAGGACATTGATTTATACACACCGTAATATTATTTATATATAGCATAATAAACCAGCGGTACACACAATATTTAAATCCAAAACGTATAATTTAGCTATAGATGAGCGCCGCGGAAGAATTCGCGCAATTCAAATAGCTGCAAACAAAAGGGACTGTGAACCAGTTATTCTGTCAACTAAAAAGCAGCACTCATATCAAATAAATCATACCAGCGCTGCAGCTGGCTCAGCAGAAATGCAAAATTCAATCATGTTCATTCCATTCCAATCTACTGACCATCTCCGTCTTCGATAAGCTCTATGTCGAACTATCGAACTTGCAAGTCGCAAGACTTTGAATTGCAAGACTTGCTAATCTGATAGTTCTGTAGATTTTTGTTATAAGACCACTGATTTTAATTACTTAGGTACCTTTAAAAGGTAGATTAGTTTTTGAAGCTGTTTTTGTGATTTGGCTCCGTCTTTATGTATCTTGTCATAAAGCATTGTTATTGTGACATTTGACCTTTCTGGTTGGATAACAAATATTTCTTAGAATTAGGTACTTTTCTGTTGGTTTATTTAGATTGTTATCTTTGATTACATTCTTGTGAATGTTTTTTTTTTTTTTTTTTTTTTTTTTTTATGTGATTGAATGACGTGACGAGCTAGTCGTTCACCTGATGTTAAGTGACACGGCCGCCCATAACAGTTGCAGTGTCACCCGGAATTTTAAAACAATAGTTTCGCGCGACACTGCACTGCGCACGTCATCCTGAGACATCACCCAGTCTAATAATCAGATTACTAGACTGAGTGATCAGATCATAAAGTCTCATTTGCCCAGTAATTTCACTAGCTACAATGCCCTTCAAACCGGAACACAGTAGTGCTTGCACACTACTGCTTGGCGGCAGAATAACTGGCAAAGCGGTGGTACCTACCTAGACGAACTTTGCAGAAAAATGTATGTATGTATGTTGTTGGCAATACGCTATTTGACTATAATGCTGTAAATAATAAATTAAAATGGAAACATTTCTTGTTTGGTAACTAAAAAAAATTAAAATAGTGGATTTTAAAGATTGTTTTATTCACTATATATATTATCCATGATTCAGCATGTGGATTTAAGGCGGCGGGTAGACCAAACAAGGTCTTTTAAGGGACGTTTCCTGGCGTAATTACAACACGTGGAGCTTTGAATGTAATATATCATGTAATTCATTTCATTAACTCGTTTGTGACCGCAAATACAAGATTAATAAATATAGCTCTATGAAAAAATCGCAAAACTCCCTCAAAAATTTGAGAGTTCCCATTTTGCCGAGCTTTTACCGAATATATTTTTACAAAAACTAAATTAATGTATTCGCAACAAACAGTCAGATGTCGTGATGACTTAATAACTTTGAAAAATACTATATACAAATAGATATTAATTAAAAACCGTCAAAATCAGTCATTTCGTGCGTTGTCTTTGTCGTAAGCGCCGCGCTGAAGTGCAGACTGAATTGATATTAAAGACTACGATGTTAAGGTTGATGTTTCTTTGAACGGATTTGGACCTGCTCATCTGGCTCTACTCGTCACCTTAAGAAGAGGTAAAGGTAACGCAGACCCACATGTGGTGCCAAGCTTTGGATCCAAGTATAGGGAAGAAACTAAATGACAGTTAAAGTTTCTGGGAGGGAGAGGGTATCACTAGAACCGAAAGACGCAACGTATGCCGGTCCCCCACTAGCAGACCGGCAATCTGGTGAAAACTGTGGGGAGCCGATAGAGGCAGAAGGCCAGCAGCCACTCAAAGTGGCGCGCTGTGAGGGAAGACTATGTTCAGCAGTGAACTTCTTCAGGCTGATGATGATAAACTGAATGGTATGTGAAGTTGCAGACAATTCCATACAAAAATTCCAAATGTTAATTTCACCTGTCGCGTACGTTACACAAGCACTCTTTACATTAAAGTAAGTAGCAATATTTCTTACAAATACAAACGACATTAAGGGACGCTTCTTACAATTCCAAATTCAATAGAATGTTTATAAATAGACGATAAATTGGATCGAATTAGGACCCATTCACAATCGAGAGTTCGCGCTGTTAGAATTAGGATCAGGTTTTTGAAGCACTTTATATCAGTGGCATTTTTGTGATTTGGTCGGTCATCTATACAATATTATCGAATTTTTCTGAGTTTTGGAAATACCGGTTTTTTACGATGTTTTCCTTCATTGTTGTAAGAGCGATTGCACATTCCGCACATATCCTGACAAGTCATTGGTATTGGTACCTCAGCGGGATTTGAATCTGGGTAAGTCGGTTTTAAAGCCACGCTACTGCTGAATCACACTCGCTCTATATACATATAATAGAAGCCTTTAAAAACAGATTTATTTGAATTTATAACAACGCGATGGTCAATATCAAAATAGCAACTGCAGTGGCCAGAAGAAGTTACAAAATATCTACTGAAATATAAACGAAATAAACCCAGATCGTGGACACTAAAATTTAGCATATCATTTCCATTTTATCTAAGTGGGTTGGCGAAGTAACCGAAATTAGTCGTCAGTGTTGACCTCTGATAATAAAAGACGCTGCTTTTCTTAATAACGACATTTTACAGAAAGCGCTTTCATGTTATAACGACCAAAATAGCGAAATGGGTATATACGGTTATGCTACTTATAGGACCAAAAATTGTTTTGTACACCATCAACACACATTAACAACCGGATCAAATCCACTGCTCAACACAGGCGTCCCCCATAAAACGCCACTTTGGACGCTTATCAAAGTTGGGGTTTGTTTTTGTGTTTATGTTTTTTCTTTCTTTTGAAGACCGATATTGATTCTAAAATGATACAAAAATGCTGGGTGTAGCTTACGGCTTTACTAATAAACTCTCGTGATCAGAAAGTCTGAAAAGCAAAACGCCCAACAGTGCAAAATGTCCAATGAGTAGATCGTCTACCACGATCAGAAGATGTTTTGTAAAGCAGAAAATAACCTGGGTTTTTCAAGCCAGGAGTGAATGGGCATCTCATGGGCAAACGTGCTCCGCCTTACACAACTTCGTCACTTACCATCAGGTGAGTTGTTGTCAAACGTATGCCCATTTTAGCATAAAAAAAAGAAACAATAAAACTCACCTCAGCATTCACCGTTGGTGGCATGATTATCTTCTTTTGAGGAGGCGATCGTAGAACCACGTTCTCGTCTCTAATTATAATCTGTGGCTCCATTGCCAGCAGCTTCTTCTTGCATTCCTGCATCTGAAGACATTCCTTCTTCGACAACACAGATTCTGAAGACGCATGCTTAGAAGAATTCAACGACGTATTTTTGCTTGATAACTTCAAACTGTCGATGCTGGTAGTCATTTTGGCAGCGTCTTTTCCGTTGGACGCCATCTTGAATTAAATGTCACGAGATGTTTTACGCCTCTTGGATTCCAATTATGAGCGCTTCGTTTTTATTTTAGATCGAGAGGCTTTTGTTTTTGTCATAGTTTAAATACTTTTTTACTTTATGTACATTCGAATTTTAAAAGTTTTGTTAGATAATGTTCACTTCACTTTTTATTGCAGATAAAAATAAATTTATTCGTGAAACTTTAATTAAGAACGCTTCATGTTTAAATATTTATTTGCTACAATTTTAATAATAGGTAAGTATTTGTTTTATGCATAACTAAGTTCTGTAAGTAGAACTTTAATGAAATATTTCTTAGATTTCAAAGGATTCATATTTTTATACACTACCCATGAAGCTACGAAATAAAAGCAATGAGTTGAGAATTAAATGGGATCATTTTCTGATGTGAAATAAGTGAAGCATTGACAAAATTAAGTAAAATTCTTTATTTTATTAATTATAGTTCAATTAGGTACCGCCACTGATTTGCCAGCTATACAATCACTATAAACCTAAATACTGAGTATTACATTAGTAGGTAGTAAAGTGCCAAGAGGTTAAAAAACACTGTAGAAAAATAAATAAATAAAAAAATATGTGTGGACATTTCACACAGCGCCATCTAGCCCCAAACTAAGCATAACTTGTACTATGGGAACCAGATAACAGATACAATACCTAGATACTTTTTGTTTACTAGGCATATCGACGCAAAAAAGCGGAAACGTAGTAACCCACACCCATGTCATAATTTTTTTATTGCAGATTCAGAATTAGAAAAAAACTGCGTCGATTGGTTCAACTCCCGTGGCTCTAAGACCAATAGACAATTTTGTACAGCGTTGAAATTAGCCCTATTTTTTGAACAATTCAGCGCATCGGTTAAAATGATTTATTGCATTTAAATCAAATTGAGGCTATTGAAAATATTCTAATAAGTTTTACCGCAATTTGGCTTTATACAAAAACACTTGATTTGGAGTCGCCCATACATTTACTTGTTTCATTTACAGCATTTCATCGTATCAAAAAAAAAAGTGCGATTGCTGTAACCCACCAAACTATAGATCAGAAGTAATTTGTGGTACTTTTAGATACTCATATTGATAAGAGATGAAAAAATAAATTTTTCGTTCTTAGAACGGCAGTTGTAAGTTTAATAATAAAGAAGATATGATTTTTTTTTCTGAATTCTCAAAAGTTTTTCGGCTCTGGTGCACATTTTCTATTTTGTGGGTTATTACGTTTCCGCTTTTTTGCGTCGATATATAGAATACAATATAACACCCAGACACAGAACAAACATCGATGTTCATCAGCAAATGTTTGTCCCAGATGGGAATCGAACCCACAACCTATAGTTCAGAAGGCAGAGCTACTACGAACTGAGCTAACAGGCCAGTCATATAATTGAAGAAAGTGAAATCTAACCTGTAGCGGCGAGCTACCAGAATCACACGAGCGACTGCCATCTGACCTCGCAACCCATAAGGAACCAGTAATAAAAATAGTTAGACCAGGCGTCAGATTCTATCAGGCGTCTGACTACCCGTAACGATTGTCATAGATGTTCTTGTGACAACCGGGACCGACGGCTTAACGTGCTCTCCGAGGCACGAAACAATGGCATCGAAAACCGCACATAACTTACTAGATAAATCATTGGTGTAGGGCGGAGGATCGAACCCGGTGCCGTAAGATTGCGAAGCGCACATGCTACCGCTCGGCCACCGTCGCTCTCTTATACTTTTACAACCACCATAATATATTATTAGTACAATATGTTATGAAACAAAGTGGGTATAGATTGAGTTTGATGGACGGCGCCCGCGCCGGTAAACAATGTAAGTGTTGTGTTGGCTGAAGAACTTGTACTCTGCAAGGGCACGCGACAATAGGGTTGTCTAACTGTTTAGTACTGACTTTTAAATTATTTGTAAAATTTATGTGTTAATTAAATTATAGTGTGCAAGCACTACTGTGTTCCAGTTTGAAGGGCATTATAGCTAGTGAAATTACTGGGCAAATAAGACTTTATGAACTGATCTCACAGTATAGAATTTTTTTAAGATGTGTGATGTCTCAGGATGACGTGCGCAGTGCGTAGTGTCACACGAAACTTTAATTTAGATTTTGGGGTGACACTGAAGTCTGTTATGGGTGGCCGTGTCACTTAACACCAGGCGAATGGCTAGCTTGTCACGTCATTCGTTTACATTAAAAATAAAAAAGAATTAAGAATACATGGATTTTTTTTTTCCCCAGTAGGTACCTTTATCTAAGGAAATTTTTAAAAGTCGGGAAGAGGTTAATTTTTAGACACAATTAACATCGCGGCAACCCTAACTAGAGCATTATATTAATGATCGATTGGCGGCGTGAGTGTTGCGAAAACTTTGTGTTCCTACAGAAAAACAAACCAAATACATTATAACAACATTGTCGAAGGTTGTAGGTACACAAGAGGCGGTAAAATAGAAACACCTCATCATCATCATCATCATCAGCCTGAAGACGTTCACTGCTGAACATAAGCCTCCCCCATAGAGCACCACTTTGAGCGGCTGCTTGCCTCATGCATCCATTGGCTCCCGCAGTTCTAACCAGGGCGTCGGTCCACCTAGTGGACACATAAAGAAACACCTAAATAACTACGTTTAGTTTTTTGAGTAGATCTTATAGAATTTGAAAGCATTTACTACAAATATTATAGTTTCAACAAATACTATGTAGTAAACTATGACAACGGTTGCATTTTTTTCTTCTAGTCATTTGGTGGAACGGTGTGAGTGGAAACCATACAACGCCATCTACTTTTTTCGGAAAGTTTATCACTTAAAAGGTGTATCAGGTAACGATCACCTTTATACCATACCCGGAACCATAGTTCCGGATGTTTTTTGTAGGGTTCCGTATCCAAAGGACAAAACGGACCCTATTACTAAGGCTGCGCTGTCTGTCTGTCTGTCTGTCTGTCACCAGGCTATAACAACAAATACTAAAAAACAGAATAAAATAAATATTTAAGGGGGCTTTCATACAACAAACGTGAATTCTTTTGCTCGTTTTATAGGTAATGGTACGGAACCCTTCGTGTGCGAGTCCGACTCGCACTTGGCCGGTTATATACACGCCTAAAGGTAAGCTGTTACCCTCGCCTATAGAGACCTGCAACACCAGGGGCGTTGTCAATGCATTGCCTACCATTTAAGTGAGAATAGGAACACCCCATCTCTATCCGCGGGTGCCGTAAGAGCCGGCTAAGGGAGTATCCAAGGAATGGGCAGCAGCATTCACCTCGATATTTATTTATAATCTACTGCAATAACCAAGATATCACACTTCACACTTCACACTAATATTATAAAGGCGAAAGTTTGTATGTGTGTTTGTGTGTATGTTTGTTACTCCTTCACGCTCAAACGGCTGGACGGATCTGGGTGAAATTCGGAATGTAGATAGCTTATGTACTGGAATAACTTATAGACTACTCTTTATCTGCGGGTGAAACCGCGGGGCGCAGCTAGTATATAATAAGCGCCCGAAGTGGCGTTTTATGGAGGAGGCCTATGTATTCAGACGTTTTGACGGCAATTGATGTGTGATCATTATATCGTTCTACCTTCATAAATAGTATGTATATATATGATATATATAATATATATAGTCAAACACGTTATTTTTTGTATCTATTTTACGCAGCAATTCTAAAACAAAACGTAAAAAAGCGATTTTACAAAGGAAGTCCCATCAAAGCATCGAAATAACAAAAAAACTGTGAAGTTTATTCAGGAATGGTTTGAATAGGTATACCTACCGTTGAAATACGAGTTTAATCCGTACTGTGAGCTTTTTGGCTTAGTTTAGCTTTCGGTAAAACCATGGGTGGTGGTAGGCATAAAGTTTACATATTTCAACATATTTATGCAAGAATAAATTAGATTACATAATATTCTAAATTCTTGTATGACCAATTTTGAATTTGAAATAAAAAAATCGTCCATCACAGTTGCTCGTAAAGTGGCTCTTAGCCCACCGCTTTTAGGATCATAATCCAAGAAATACCGCACGATTCAGTTAAGTTTGTATCTCACTGCAAGTTATATGTGAATTTTCGTCGTTCCGTTTCGTTTCGTTTTTGTTCCAGTCCCAGTTCTAGTTCCAGTTCAAGCTCTAGTTCACGTTCCAGCTCACATTCCAGCTCACATTCCAGCTCACGTTCCAGTTCACGTTCCAGTTCACGTTCCAGTTCACGTTCCAGTTGACGTTCAAAATCCCGTTCTAGTTCCAGTTCCAGTTCCCGTTCTAGTTCCAGTTTCAGTTCCAGTTACAGTTTTCGTTTCATTTCGGTTTGATCGATGTCGATTTTGTTCGCGCCATCAACACGGTTTATCTCTGACGGAGCGTGAAAATCAGAAGCCTGTACGACATTTTTCACAAAGTTAATTAACAGTACAACTCTGTTTTTTTTCTCTCAACTGTGATGAAAAATGTCTTGCGTTATGCGCATTGATCATTACACTCTCGGCTCCCATAATCTCATAATGTCCCCATAATATCCCATAATATCTCGGTTCGCACGCATATTACCGCCTCGAGTGCAATGATCAACTTTGCACACTTAAATCATAATGTACTATTACGTAATACCGCCGTGAGTAAGAAATACCTACTCGCTCAAGAGAAGACCTTTATGGAAACACACATTTTTACGATAACTAGTACAAATAAAATTTTGTATCAATCAGCATCGTAATCATAAATATTTATAATTTTTTTTAATGAAATGAGTGGCAACTCCTAGTTTGTGGAAGAAACTTAGGTACGTATTAATACCTACATCCACAGCCTACATCGTATGAGACTTCATGTATCATGGAATGGTAAACGAAATACGAAGCATGTCGCACGTCATGAAACCTCAAAGTCGACGTCAAAATACTGAAAATAAGCCACAGATTATGGAAAGTCTTTGAAAATAATCCGAAAATGTCGGTTGTGAATTTTGTTTTTTTTTTAATCCTGTTCTGTATTTTTTAATTTGAAAGTGTAATAAAACTGGATTATTAGCCGTTAACTAAGTGTTTGTAAATGTGCACGAGTGTTAAAATGGTTCCAAGTTTATAAAATCATGCCTTTTCGTTTTCTCTTCAAAGGCTTTTTAGAGCCTTCAGTAAAATGTCCACCATTTTACTTTGGCGTTTGACATGACATAACTGTACCTGGACATTGGTAGAATTATCGCTAAAAAGCATTAGAAGTTTTAGCGGGAACGCGGAAAAGTTCACGTCGGTGCATTGTATTATTTTTCAAAACTTGTACTTTTTTCAGTGTTAATGTTTAAAAGTGGTGGCGTTTTACGCATTAGCTGTTGAACTTGTGTTGAATTACAAGCATGAGTGTGGGCAAGTGATATAATATGGTGAAACGTAGTTTTTCATGTTGCTTCCACAATTCCATAGAAGCTTCTGTCAAAGTTGCCACCACTTTACTCGGGCATGACTTAGACTGGACTATGACGACTACCTACCTGACTTAGACTGGACTATGACTATCCAGATTGTGACTAAGACTTGACTTTACTATAACACGATGGTAAATTACAATACCTGACATGATAAATACACGGTGTGGAGCCAAAGTATAAGCAAATAATAATAATCGAAAGCCATTAAAGGAAGAGGAAGACCAGATTAAGGAAAAACATTTCAAAAATAGACGACCCTATAATATCTGCATGATTTTGTATTTAAGATGAACTTCCGCGAGGTCACGCCTAAGCCATTTTTTCTAAATATTTATATTGTTTTTTTTTTCAAGTGAGTGCTTATCGGGAAGTTTAGTTTTTTTTAACAAATCGGTAAGTGGCTTAGCAGTAAAACCTGCGACTTTACAACCGACGCATCCTATTTAATTCAAATCCCGCTTGGCCCTGCAAGGCCCTGGACCAATGACCTTTCATTTAAAGCGCTTACTCTTATAACGATGAAGGAATTACAAAATTCGAGAATTCCCAAGAGAGCCCAAGCGCCGCGTAACGTTTTGCTCAAAGTACTGGTTTTAAGGAGGAAAAAACTTTCGATCGCAACTGGTTTCGAACAAGGACGAAAAAGTGTTGGATCGCAACTTCCCCCCCTCCCCTCTCCCAAATTAGGAATGTTTTTTATTATTTTTTGATATGTGCATGAATGGCGTGACGAGCTAGTCATTCGCCTGATCGCCTGATGTTAAGCGTCACGGCTGCCTATAACAAATTGCAGTGTCACTCGTAACTCTAAATTAAGTCATTCTGAGACATCACGCAGCGTAATAAACTTTTCTAGACTGTGTGAAGAGAAAAAAGATAGATACGTATGTGATTTATTATTTCATTATCACCAAGTTCTGAGCCGTGTATATCGCCCTTTATAGTCGCTAGGTTATCGATAGGGAAAACACATTTTTTTTATCAAGTGGGTCTTGCCGAACTGTATCATTAGTATCGCGAGCCATGTTTATATTTTAAAGTAGCTATAGGTTATCGATGAGGAAAACACAAAACTTCTTTATCTGCTTAGACTTCCCGTGGTACTACATCGGGTCATCTAAAAACACAAACCAAGAGCCCACCTTAAAAACTATTTAGGTTACGTAGTAACTTAAGAAAAATGTTATACCGTCAAAACTAACAATTTTATTTCGCATACCACATTTTTAATAATGATCAAGCAATACTATTTATGAATTACCACCATTAGGTAATTTATAAATAATATTGTTCATAATAGTTACCTATTTTTTATATTGATCTTTTCTTATTAAAATAATGGTTAAATTTATAAGATTTTATGTTATAATGTTATTGTTAAGATTTTTTTTACAAATTTATTTTATTAGTATAAGTTTCATTTCTTATAAATTTTATAATAATCAGCCTTCATAATTTTATTGTTTAGAATGTTGTTTTTCATATTTATTACGTAACAAAATCAATCAAAATTTTCAGGTAGGTTATCATTACATACCTATGCATGTATACCCTAAACATACTAGGGTACTAGTCTAGGGCAAAGTTATAAATAGGTGCGACGACGAGCGAAGCGAGGAGAAGCATTAGGTTAACAGTGACCACACGACGCACGAGGCAAGTGGGCGAAGCGAAGCGTGCCGCGGCAGCGACCGGCGAAGTACTAGAAGTCACTTATGCTTATAAATAAAAATACTATTGACTGAATGAAGTGCCTGCTTGGCTTGTTGTACTACTATACCGTCAGAACCAATAATTTCATTTCACATTTTAATAATGATCATTAGGTTAACAGTGACCACACGGTGTACGAGTCGATCGAGCAAAGCGAAGCGTAGCGAGCGTGCCGCGGCAGCGGCCGGCGTATGCCAGAAGTCACTTGTGCTTATATAAAAAATTACATATTGAAAAGTGTTTCAGTTTCATTTGTTTATTGATTTTTTGGTTTATAATTTAAGTTAGTTATGGTAAAAAACATTATATATTTTTACTGTTATGTATTACACGGTGTATGCGTTTCATTCTTATATCTCGATAATTATTACTTTTGATTTATAATAAAGAAAAATAGATATAGTAAAAGTATGTTAAGTCACATTATGTCAAGTGATGTTTATTTATGTAATATTTTTATTTGTAACAAAATTTTGATAAACGATTTTATGAGCTTCGACAGTGAACCAAGAAAAATAGCCAACTTTGACATATTCAACGAAACTATAATATACATGATGGGGTCCGGCTAATTATTTTTTGTCCTTTCTTTACATTATCATGGGAGCTATCAAAACACAAAAAGATTTTTTAGATATAATAATTTATGTTACTGCAATCTGTTACGGGCAGCCGTGATGATTAACATCAGGTGAACGACTAGCTCATCACCTTCATTTACACTTAAAAAACATGAAATTGAAATGTTAGTCGCCTCCTGGACTATCGGATATTTTTTGAGTGGGTATAAAAGAGAGACGTGATAACACTTTGTATTATTATACAAGATCAGTGGTACTGTGTGCAAGTGTGATTATTCCACGATGCTTGTTCCAATAGCGATCGTGTTTTTTGTTTTTAATGGTTGTGACGCCGGCAGATTTCACGTTGGACGTAACCAAACGCTGAAACCAAATTTGAATATTTGCACTGACAGAAATATGGCGCACACTATCGAATCTTACACCAAGGATGGAAGACCATGCATGAACGACTGTAAAAATGGGCATTGCTTTACATCTTGGTTAAACACCTACGTCTGTGAACCCTGTGTGGAAGGTCAAAAGAAAGCTCCTACCTACTACACTAGACGTAAGGATACATCCTTCCCAAAATGCCTTAGCAGATGTGGTCAATTCGGCTACGATTATAACTGGTGCTTAACAAATCCCAAATCAATGTGGAGTTGGGACTACTGCAATCCTGATACAGACTACCGACAGACGACGGTTGCGTTTAGTGACAGCTACGGACCGTGCAATAGCGAATGCGGCTCCTTTGGCACTAGCTACGATTGGTGCTACACGTTCTGGTTTAACTGGGATTACTGCAAGCCGGAGAAGTATACCTACGATCAAGTAAGGACAGTGTACGGTAATGAATGCCGTGGCTTGTGTGACTATGGGAACAAGGAACAGAAAAAAGAATTGTGGTGTTTTAACGACAAGGCGAACGCAGAGCCTTGTGCACCGGTAGCTGATCTACAAACGCAGGATGAGCTGTCGAATCATAAAACTCTTCTCTCGGGAAACCATTTGACCGATGAAAATGCAACGAATGATAGTTCGTTATTTGAAATTGAATTTAATTGATATTCATTTTTACATTATAAAATTTTTATTTGACATTTAACACTGGACATTGTAATTTATTACCATTTTAATTTTTTATATTATTTATTGTTAATTTTTTTAATTCTGTAGGTAGATGTATACTCGTTGTATACACTACGACTACGTACTACAATAGCTCATATTGACTTTTTGTGACGTGTAAACATAGTTTATGAATAAATGAGTATGAGTATGAGTATGAGTATGAGTATTTGAATTATTGAAATACGAAGATAATGGGCATACCTAATGGTTAGTCTAATCTAGAGATTTATTTGATTTGAAATGACGCCGACGAAACAGACCTCTGGCCTAGTGGCAAGTTACAGTATTTATTTTATTTTATATTTGCACATAACAGATCGTAGAAAATACATGATTTAGAAATTGTGGTCAAACGCTAACCTAGTCAAATATAAAAAAAAATTACATAATAAACAATTCTATAATACAATCAAACATGCACTCAGTACTTCTAAAGTTAAATTACATTATGTTTACACCCTCAATGCACGTAATAGAGGATGGGACACTAAATGTGAACTGTTGATTAGGATGAAAATATATGCTAATGTCGCCATTTTGAGCCTGTATCAAGTGCATTCAAAACCAAAAGCACATGCACAGATGGCCCAGGGATAAAAAAACCACAGTAATCATAGCGCAATCGCATCCCAGAGCCACGCGACTACGGTAATAGCAGAAGATAATTCACACCACGGTGCGAAAGAACCATCATCAGAGTTCATTTAAAGCACTCGGGGGATTGACTACATTACTTATAAACATTGTTTCTAAATTGGTAACAAACACATCACTAAATTAGTAGAATAAGATTATTTTTTGAGATTACCTGCATTGTAAAAAGGGTTATGTGAGAAATAAATATTTTGTTTTGTTCTTATTAGGCATATTTTTGATCTACGTTGTTTTCTTGGTGTGTTGGCATTCCTCTCCTCCTTGTTCTATGTTGTTAATTACTTAATCGATTCGCCTGGTCTCTTGTCTAATATTTGATTTTTTGTAAAAATAATACGTCTTTTGAAATCCAATAGTTATAATGGCCGTCATCTATAATGAATTACCCCCTGACTATAAACACTGCATACAGTAGAATGGACTACCTACTAAGTCTATTCTCTTCTTTTATATTTGCTAACTTGATAGAAAATAACAAAACATACCCATACATTCCTCCGCTACATGATATTAATTAGTATAAAGGGGATTGTTGATTCACTTCACTTCGCTTCACCAGCCGGAAGACGTCCACTGCTGAACACAGGCCTTCCCCATGAAACGACACTTTGGACGCTTATCATAGGGGGGGATTTGCCATAATCACCACGCTTGGCAGGCGGCTTGGTGACCGCAGAAGATTTTAATGTACCAAGAAGAATGTTGCCGCCCATTCCCTGGATATTCTCTTTACCGGCACTTACAGCACCCACGGGATGGGGCTGGGGATGGGTGCTTGTTAATTAATAATTCAAAATTGGATAAAATCTATAAAGTAATTTTTATTAGTAAGGAAAAATTATTTAATATAATAATGTAAATATTTACATTTTGTAGTAAAAGTTTAAAAGCGTTCTTTAGTCTGTAAAACGTATTAAATTTAAAATAAGTTTAGCTTAGGCCTTAGATACTGGCACTGAGTTGTACGTAAAATGTAATAATTATAGTTAAATAAAGAACTCTTGAAATGAATGAAAATGCCCATGTTCCACTATAATACCCTTCATTTCTTCTCCTGTAGGAAAGTGGTCTGCCCTACGTCTGAATGTTAAGGCTGCCCAAGTATCTACATAGTAGACTGTGTCACAAGGAATAAAAATAATGTTAATGAATTGTGTGTAAAATATGTAATTTAGGGCAAGAGCGATTGCTTGAATCCGGAGCGAAGCGATGGATTCTAGAGTAGATTCCTAAGCGTAGCGAGGGATTCAAAGAACGTTGCTCGAGGTTAAACTGTGTGGCACACTCTGCTTTTCATCCCCCTGTATGAGCAAAAACATTTCTCCCCGTTATTAAGTGTGCCTAAATATCCTATTTTAAGCGCACTTATCGAGGAACCCTTCGCCTCTTTTCGAATAGATGGGATAAAAAAGAGATTAGTTCCTAAAAGTTTTAACAACCAACCGGATTTGAAAAAGGGGCGTAGTATGATGTGGTTGATCCGAGGTAGCAGATTAGCTGCCGAAGCAGAGGCAAAGGTAAAACGAAGAACTAATAATACTAGGATAAAATTTAGCTTCTAATACTCATATTATTATTTATTGGAAAACGCTGCCGTCTTGATCGAATTATAATTAAAAACTGAGTAGAGATGAATGTCATAATTAAATTATACTTTAACTATTAAAACTCTTAGGCGAGTAACAAACTTAATTAATTATTCGGTCTGTTTAGAGGTGATATTGAATTTAAAATTTGATTGGATTTTTAATAATTGAATTATAGCATTTTTGGTTTTTTAGTTTTCATGTTTACTTCAGTTATTTGTATTTTATACAAAGCATTGTAACGATAAATAAGTCATATTAATTTATCACTGACACAGTAGTTTTACTATGAAGTCACTCACACTACTATTAGTAACTACACTCACTCTTTACTATCTCCAGCGATACAGAACTTTAACTATTATAGTTTTAATAGTAAACAATATAGTTTATTGTTTATACAGTTCGTAAGGCCAGGGCGGATCGCGTTACGCGTCTGGGCGGAGCGGACGCCGGCGTCGAACTGGCGGCTACCCCGCCCGCCCTAGTCTCCCGCCCTACGTAGTGGTAGCAGAATGGAGTGAGATGTTTAAGGGTTGATTTGGTGGAGTAAAGTATTTTGTGGTTATTGGATGGGTGATGACTTGAGGGTGCTTTGAGGCAACGATTACGTTGTAGGCATGATAAGCGATAAATTGTTACCCAGTATCATCTACAGGTTGCAATGGAATTCATTAGCAAAAATTGAGTACATGAGCTCAAGCTCTTGGACTGGAAAGGATCTGGCATCAACACAAATGGCGAGTACATCACTAACCTTCGTTTTGTCGATGATATTTTCATGATGGCAGAGTCGCTCGAAGACATTAGCACCATGCTCAACGACCTCAGTAGGGTCCCCCAACAGGTTGGTTTTAAGATGAATATGGACAAGATGAAAATCATGTCTAATGCTCATGTTCCACCTATACCGGTAATTGTTAGGAACGATACTCTCGAAGTTGTCGACGAATATGCCTGCCTGTCCAATTAGGTAGGTCCAACTTCGACAAATAGGTGGCACGAAGAATCTAACTTGGCTGGGCAGCGTTCGGGAAGATTCGTCCTATCTTTTCATCTAAAATACTGCAAAGCCTGAAAACAAAAGTTTGTGTATGTTTCCAGTGATGACTTATGGCACTAAGACGTGGTCTCTTACTGTTGGACTTATGAGTAGTTAAGCTCAAAGTCACGCAGCGAGCTATGGAGAGAGCTATGTTCGGTGTTTCCCCGCGAGATAAGATCCGGAATGTGGACGTCTTCAGGCTGGTGATGATGATGACTTAGACTGTGCTGGATGACCTCTCAGGATGACGTGCGTTTTATTTGCAGTATCACGTGAAACTTTTTATGTTATAAAGTTCCAAGTGGCACTGTTGCAGCTGAGGTGGTCACGTCATCACTCATTTACATAAAAAAAACAATTTGAATAAAGAATTAATTGATTGAACGAACGAATTTGAGTTAAATTGAACGATGTCTATAACCTATGATGATAGAACGTATCCAAATATACTGATTGCTTTTAAATTAAATTGCACGGTGTGTTGGCACAGAGTAAATAATGGGACAATTCGGATTTGTTTGTTATTTTTTAACCCCCAACCCATACAAAGGGTGTATTAGTGTATTAACTTTAACGTAGGTAGTAGGTATGTCATCAACAGCCTGAAGACGTCCACTGCTGAAAATAGGCCTCCCCCTCCCCCTCCCCCTCTAGAGCCACTTTGAGCGGCTGCTTGCATCCTGCATCCATCGGCTCCCCGTGGTTTTAACCAGATTGTCAGTTCACGTACCGAGCGGGGGGCCGGCGTAGGCTGCGTCTTCCCATCCTTGGTTGCCACTCGAGAAACTTCCTTCCCCATCGGTTGTCAGTTCTACAAGCGATGTGACCTCCCATTGCCAACCTGCTAACTCTAAGAGAGTCGGTTTGTATTGTAGTATTTGCAAATTACCCCCTCTCTCGCACCACCCCTTGACTCTTAAACGCAGCAAGAAAAGAATCTAGGGGCTCGACAGTGCAGTAATATTTTTTTATAGATCTATTATTGATCGTTAAATTCTGATCATAACATTTTTCTGAACTGTGCTATTGATCTTGGCCCTAAACAGTTTGCAAGTTAAAAAAAAATAACTGAATGCCTCCCACATCAAACCCGGAGATTAAAGCATATTCCCCATTACTAATGAACGTAAACTACGTAAATGTACTTGTGACACACGGACAGACATTAAATTGGCGAGCAATAAGTTGGGCGTACTTGTTCGATGGCTATTCTTGTTGAAAATCAAAAGCTGTATGTAGCAAGCTGGCTAAACTTAATGAGAATGAATTAAATCAAGTGTATTTTTTTTAAATAAGCACAAAAATTGTTTTAAAAAATTTATTGCTATTTACACTTACATGTTTTATCTTAATAATTCCTTTTAATTACTAATCAAACGTGAGTCCATTCAAGTATAAAAAAACCCTATAAATACCTTCTACAAAAAACATTACACTCATACTCAGCACTGACTTCGAAAAGTATACATAGTGCGTAGGTAGTGTAGAGTCTCAGATATAATCGATTACCAAATACGGGGAGATATGGGGTATTGTTTTGTCTTACTTGAAGTAGATGATTAGGATAACTTAAGGTGTAACTTAAGAGTTATGAATAAACTATTTGTATAAGATTTTAAACTGTCATGGTCACTAACACTACTACAATATTGTTTATTAACTCAAAACAAATAATATACATGGTAAATATCCCGTTAATAAACAATATTGTAGTAAACTATTTGTATTTGGATACAATTTTAAAGAAAAAAATCCACACTGGTTAACCGCAGGGCGCAACCAGCTTATAGTACCTATGTAGTTGCTTTCTTTGGCTCTTAGTAGCGCTAAACGCACCAAACAGTTTTTTACTGCTCGTCCAACATGCTCGCATTGCATAATGTGCGTATGTCGCACGGTAACGCACAACAAACGGTTCACAAACATCATTCGGCGTCCATTTGGTCGCTGTTTACTTCGCAAACGGACAGACAAACAACGTTCTGTTTTCCTACTTTTTAATACTTTGCCGTGAACTCTTTTTTATTTATTTAGCAGCTACCTACCTAATATGCTTACTTTGCATGGTTATTTTTGAATTAGACATGTTTGACTTAGCTTTTTTAGTTGAAAGTCACATAAACGTTAGAAAAGAGGACAGGTTAAATAAATAATCACCATCACCACCACCATCATCATCATCATCATCATCATCATCATCAAGGTCATTAGCCTATAATTATATTGTGTTCCCACTGATAGGATATGAGCCATCTCTCAGGGAAAGAGTATGATATTAAGCCTCGCCCTTTATAAAGACAGGATCAAGAAATGCATGGTATATTGATTAGTATTTCCAATATTAGGTACATACCTATATTATGATACCTATTATTGAATGTACAAACATTAGTTTACTCAAAATGAGACACACGATTAGAAGTATTCAATTACATTCTAAAGCTTGGTGGTATGACTTGTCTGCAAAGTTCTAAATAGGTACCACCGCTTTACGAGTTATTCTGCCACCAAGCAGTAGTGTGCAAGCACTACTGTGTTCCTATTTGAAGGGTATTGTAGCTAGTGAAATTACTGGGCAAATGAGACTTTACGAACTAATCTCACGGTTTTGTAATCTGATTACTAGGTATATAGACTGTGTTGATATGTTACAGGATGACGTGCGTTGCAGAGTGATTTTGGAGTTCCGGTTCCGAGTGATACTGCAGCTGCTATGTGCGACAGTTTCGCTTAACATCAGTAGAATGACTAGCTCACCACGTCATTTTTATTTGTATGTCTTTCACTCCGATGTGACTGAATCAGTTTAGATGAAACTTTGCACACGGATTGCCTATAATATTACTTGCAACAACATAGAGTCATTCATCATCGTCATCATTCAACATCAATCAAATGAACCTACTTATTATTCCGGGAAATTGAGTGTTTGCAAGAAAACAGTTATTTTGGGACTTAACACCGTGGTTTGCGTAAGTAGTAAGTACTTTTTAATTTAATCTGTATTTAATTTAGATTCTAGTACTTATTCCAAATTCGATGTTATATTTATTCAGGTCGGTGGCGTGTGCCGTATTATTAGGGTTGAGTTGAGCGCCTCGCGCAATCTTCTTTCTGTCGAGGGTGCGGTCGGAGTGAAGGCGGGACAGTGCGGATTATATTTATATGTTTTTGCGTTCATAATTTAAAAACCCCTGACAACTAGAAGTACAAAAGAGAATATCCATTTTTTGACAATTTTTTTAAGTACGATTATGCCAACGTGTTATGGCAACTCACCATACACATGTCGAATGAGTAGCAGTTTTTGAGGAGCCAGAAAATAAGGAAGCCGGAAGAAATAATTAGCAGAACAAATAATACCTATAAACAAATATGTGTGGTCGTTTCACACAGCGCCATCTAGCTTCAAACTAAGCAAAGCTTGTACTGTGGGAACAGATAACTGATACGATACTTAAATACTTTTTGTTTGTAAATACATACATAGAATACAATATAACACCCAGACACAGAACAAACACCTATGTTCACACAAATGTTTGTCCTGGGTGGGAATCGGACCCAAAACCTACAGTTCAGAAGGCAGAGCTTCTACCAACTGAGCTATCAGGCCAGGCAGACAATATTTTTTTATATTCGTTTATAGATTAAAAATATTAACATTTTCATTACGATAACGCTGTAAACTAGAACCAATCCTCCGGGTTAAGTAGGTATTCTTTTCCATCCGTGCTCGGGATAACACGAAGGTATTTAATTAGGCGAGAAGACGCACCCGGGCTCTTATGGCCTTGATTAAAATAATTAATTAATTATTTGAGGCTATAGACCCTTCGCAACTTAGCTTTTTTGACATTTAGGTACCTACAGTTAATTTTGGAAGTGTTAGTTAACAAAAAACCTTGTTGTGTTTTTAAAGTTTGTTTTCGAACTAGGTTCCAACCTCTTTGAGTGATGTTTGGTATAATATTAGGCAGGAAAAAATCCTAAACGATTGGTGTGACACAATACTCTCTAAGGAGAATTCTGTACAATAATCGTGTGCTCAAATTTTTTAGTTATAAAACATGCCAATTTCCTCACGATGTTTTCCTTCAAGGCACAGTGATGGGTACCTACATAAAACATAGGTGCCGGCCGGACAGTAGGTAGAACGCAAAATGTTGCCTTCATAAAATTATCAATTTCAATCAATCAATTTATTTATTTGCTAGAATGTGAGTAGGTACATAATAAGATGTCAGAATAATAATATTTAGCTCTCTAATATTCCACCGTATTGGCATGCAAAACTTAATTACAAACACAAGCAAAATTTAATTACATCAAGAATTTAAATTACGTGAGTCATACCTAATACCAATAATAATTAATAAAATCCAATAAATAATAACTATACAATAAATTCGATAATATTAAAAATTTCAATTGATAACATACGCATGAAAATACTTCTCAAGAAACCGATACAATAGCAACAGAATTAGATTAGATAAAAAATCCACAGAAAAAATTACAAAAATCTTAAATTTTAGATAAGTGAAACTTTTAAATTCATTGAAAAAACCACAAAGACTTCCCAGAAAAAGGAAAAAGGTACCTAGGATTCGTCCGTTTATAACGAGTCGCATGGAATATCCTCAAGTGAAAAAAGCAGTCCTCATTTTTTGTGTCACGTAGAGTGACACGTAGCCTACCTAGTGAGGCCAATAACTCAACTGAGTTTTTGGAAATGTAAATAAACAGTTCCAGGAAGCGGTCTCTTATTGTTTGCAAAAGTCCTTCAAGAAATACAACCCAAACTTGATTACAAATTACTAGTAGCGCCATCTGGTGAAAGCCAAAGTAACTACATCAACATTACTAAAATCTCTGCAGTTGTAAAATTAATCTGTAAGACGGCGCAGCAAAAGTTTTGGTTTAGCGCCATCTTGAGAAAAAAGATAGAACTACGTTGTCTTGTCAGGTTTTTAGTTCCTCATAAAGTACCAAAGTTATCTCATAGATGGCGCAATAAAACCACGCTTTACCTATAGTACTCAATACCACCACTAGGTGGCGTTGTATTAATTTTTGGTTGCAGACGAAGATAGAATAAATCACAGGAATAAATTATAGCGTCTACGAGATTATCTACGAAGTTTCGCGCTTGTACGTAGCGCTCTACGGTTAGCTATAATACTTATTATTGTGATGAAAATAAAGTGTAATAATATTATTGTATTTATTACATTTTTTAGAAATCTGATTGCAAAAATGAATATGAAAAATAGCCCAAAAATATTTTAAAGATTATTATATTTTATTTAGAACGCGCTGAATCAACATAAAACCCTAATACTTACAATTATTAAATTGATAAAACTTTATACACAAAGTAGTGTAGGTAATATACCAGGTAATAGATAAAATCGCGGGCCAATTCTATCTTCTAAAAAATATGAAAACGTGAGCACGGAGCTGAAAATTGACAAAATAAAATAAGAAAACGTACGAACAAAAGAATATTGTAATATTTTTTTGTTCGTACGTTTTTCTTATTTATTTCTGACATTTCAGAAAAGAAAATACAATCTTATTACCGAAGAAAAAAGTCCGGACAAGACAAATAGCTTAAGAGAGCTGTGTGAGAACAGTATAAAAGCTAGACATCTAGCTCCGCAAGATATAAAGTAGGTACCTAAGTAGGTAGGTTTGCTTGAAGGTAGAGCTTATGCGGAGTCCTTGGGATTGATAACGGTACTCGTTTGCGCCACAAATGTTTGTGGGCCAGAGACTGTCCTAAAAACAACCACTAATTAACTATACAGATCTTTTAAACTAAGATGTTATAGATCTTAAAAAAATTGCAAATAGCAGAAATTTAAACTGTTGTCTTCCATCTCACCGGGTTAGATAATTCATCCTACTTTCTACTAATATTATAAATGCGAAAGTTTGTGTGTGTGAATGTTTGTTACGTTATATCTCCGTAACTACTAAACCGATTTCGATGAAATTTGGAATGTAGATAGATTATTATCGATTATATATTATTTTATTCAATGAGCAACCATTACTTTGTGTTTGAAATGCGTAAATAAACAGTATACCTTAATTTTAAGAGTAAGCCATTTTGCGAATAGGTCCATTATCGATTAACTTATTCAATTATACAGGGTGCAATTGAATTCATTAGTATAAGTTTGAGTACATGATATTACATCAAATTGCCTTCGATGAGGTCCTGCCCGGAGTAAGCACATGTCACCCAGGTTGGTTATACTCCGGAAACATAAAAAACTGGTGTGCGAATTTCATCCCAATCAGATTATAGTTATTTTGGCGTCATACCCGCACCAACAAACAAACATAGTCATAGTCATTTATTGGTACCAATTTGTTACATGTCAAAAATTATCGATATTGTAAATATACATCATTGTACTGCTAAAAATATACAATTCAATAATAAATAAGGAGGGTTTTTTTTACAATAAATATGCAAAAATATAAAACAAAAATACTATAAATAAACCTAACCTAGAGTGTCTCCAGCAGCGGGTCAGGATCCATTATATTATTAAATCGCAATAATTAATTTGTTCTGAACGATTATTGCAATTTATTCTTTATATCGCAATTCTATCACCAAATAAATTGAAAGAGATCTTTAATATTCTTTATTCATTGTTATGTTATGTAAGTACAGTACAAATATAATACAATTATGTATACTAATTTTGACATACTAATTTAAATTTGATTCACGAACAAGATTTGAACCCCCTTCCATACGTCCCTAAAGCCACGCAATAATAAGGGACATAGAACATAACAAAAACAAAAAAAACACCAATGAAAATGCTAAAAAATTACTAATGTTATTTCTGTACACCGTATAATTGGTACTAGGTATGCCAGTCGAATTTCGTTCATCCAAATCCATTTTCAAAAATATCTGTAGGTATATCGTAAATTTTTTAAAAAGCGTTGGTATATTTTTACAAAATTGTTTATATATTTTTGCAAAGTTGTTCGTATATTTTTTCTAGAGTTGTTTAACTGGATTACTGGAGCCGTATTTATTCAGGACCTGTGAAAGGGAATAGCCCTTGAACCACTCCTTGAGTGACTTGAGAGTGTGATGAGAGCTTTCATTTCCTTTTAAATTAATTCCGCCCTGAAAACAGGGTATCTGTATACATTTTAGATAGATATATAGAAAATATGACTAAAGCGACTGATATAGCTCTTAGAATTAGTAAGTTGAAATGGCAATGGGCAGGCCATATCGCTCACAGAACTGACAACCGATGGGAAAGAAAGGTTCTCGAGCGACCACGAACCGAAAGTCGCAGCGTAGGCCGGCCCCTTACTCGGTGGACCGACGATCTGGTGAAAGCCGCGGGGAGCCGATGGATGCGGGAGGCGAGCAGCCGCTCAAAGTGGCGCTCTCTGGGGGAGGCCTATGTTTAGCAATGGACGTCTTCAGGCTGTTGATGATGATGATGATGATGAAAGAAAATATCTCTGATGATGAATAAAATATGTACATTGGTGAATAGTAGGTGATTTTATAAAGATTTCGTTTTTCAAAATTGCTTTGATAACCGTCTGTCTGTTTATCTTGTAAGACACTTTTTCTGAATTACGTTGCTACGAGAGTATTCGTAGTTGACAGCGTAATAACAGTAGAAATAAGCTCAAATATTACCAATCGATTTATTTGTTCAAGTATTCTTTTTAAAATTTTATTTCAGTGTTCTGTATTTTCCGTCATAAAATACTTGTCATGGGAATAAACTTACTCCATTGATTGAGTGATCTCCCCATGAAATCCCCAGAAGCAAATTGTCCACCTGTCAATCGAGACCCCAATAAAATGCAAATAATTCGAAATCTAGCATCCCGTATGCTGCAGGGCTGCTCTTCTCTCGTATTGTATGGTTCTGAAACGTGACCTGCATAAATATACAAAATAATGAATACCGTTTCAAAAGAAGGGATCTAGAAGTACTAGTATTATGCTGCCTGCCTATTTTGGTTCCCTAGGGATCGGAGCAATACTAGGATAGAATTAAACCAGTTTGATAAAGTTTAATTGATAAAGTGACAAGAGCGCACCCTAGGACAGATTGCACAATGTTTAAAAAGAGATCGAGTGAAAGTGATCATGATCAATTGCTACTTGTTTAAATTGTGCTTAGTTTTTTTTGGTCCCTTATATGTAATAGACAATATTTTGAAAAGGACAAAACATTACAAAGTACTAGTTGACCCTCCCCGGCTTTGCATGAGTTAATTAGTTTTACGCCTTAACGCTGTTTATGGAAAAGAGGCCAGGTCGACAGGATGATCATAAATAAAAAAATAAATAAAAAATTCTACAACAATAAAAACTGCATAAAAATTATATACATTTTCCTTCGTGCAACCCGCACTTGGCTGTTTAAGAAAACAAAAAGTATCTTAAATGTTATTCTGAATAATTTGCTATGACCACACCAAATTTCAGCAAAATCCGTTCAGTAGTTCCAACGTGATGCGTGTTCAGAGTGACAGACAGACAGCCAGACAAAAAATTTACAAAAAATGTTTCCACTTCTGTATCGTTAAAAAAATTTAAAGCAATCAGAATTTAAAAAAAAATTCAATGTACTCAGATTTAGCCCAGTTACAGTGTTATTATATGTATAGATTAATTAGAGGTCTCCTACAAAAACACAATTACTTTTGTGTTACAATAAATAAGCAAAATCCTTCTTCTCTCCTTCTCTTTTCTGCATAAAGTACTGTCAAGATCACACTTTTCTGAAATTTGCCAGCCCTGAAGCATATACCGCTCGCGCTACTACGAACCGGATCGCACCGGATTGAACGGGTTCCAACTCGATTTAACTTTTTCCATTAGGCCCCGTCCACACGACATCAATCTAATGATCCGCTGCTGTCAAAGTGCGGATGGAGCACTGGATTACGTGTTAACGACATTAAATGGCAAAAAGTTCGGTAAAATATGCTTCTTAGAGCTTTTATGGAGTATCGGGTGATATTAGGAGTTTGTATGTGTTTGTGGGTGAAGATACGGAGAATGGGGGATGATGCAGCGTTGGTATAAGCTGTCTCCAATAAGTGGACCGATGATGTGGTCAAAACCGCGGGGAGCCGATGAATGCAAGAGGCAAGCAGCAGCTCAAAGTGTAGTATGCTAACCTGACCAGCGGAGGACTGCTCATAGGGAGTACCTATAAACCCGTGGCAGCAGGATAATGCAAGCGACAACGAACCGAAAGACGAAGCGTAGGACCCCCACTAAGCAGACCGACGACCTGGTCAGAACCACGGGGAGCCGATGGATGCAGGAGGCAAGCGGCAGCTCACAGTGGCGTTCTGTGGGGGAGGCCTATGTTCAGCAGTGGACGTCTTCAGGCTGATGGTGATGATGATCGAATATCGTAAAATATTTCTATGTAATCTGTAGCTACTATTTTGAAATCTTTAGCGATTATTTTAGCTGCCGTGACTAGGTGATGTAAGAACCCGATATATTTGAAATTCTTGAAAAATCTTCAAAATTCTTCAAATTCTTGGAAACTGTAAGTGAATTCACGGACCTCTCTAGTCCAACATTGTCCCAACCCCACAAGTTCCCACTGGTGGCAAACGAACTTTCTCTCACATAGAGAGTGTAGGCTGTAATCCACCACGCTGGACAAGTGCGGGTTGGTGGATGACACATGTTCTTAAATTTTGTAATCTAGAGCATGCTTCCTCCACGATGTTCTCTTTTACCGTTGTAAGATTGAGCGCAAATTCCTCTCATAACTTGATTTTTTTTTAAATTTAGATGAATAGCATGACAAGCCATTCGTGCCTCTGATGTTAAGCGTCACGGCTGCCCATAACAGATTGTAGTATCACTCAGAACTCTAAATTGATATTATAGTTTTGCGTGACACTGCACTGCGCCTGTCATCCTGAGAATTCACACAGTTTAGTAATAAGATTACTAGATTGTGTGATCAGATCATAGTCTCATTTGCCCAATAATTTCACTAGCTACAATGCCCTTCAAACCGGAATACAGCTTAGTGCTCTCACACTACTGGTTGGCGGCAGAATAACTGGCAAAGCGGTGGTACCTACCTAGACGAACTTTGCAGGAAAGTGCTACCACCTAGTAACAAGGCTGTGTAGGATTTAAACCTGGGGGCGTCGATTTGAAAGTTGTGGGGTAACCGTTGAGCCACCCTTGCTCTCTAGTAGCTAGTCCAGTTAGTCCAATATAAATCCCAGATTTTAAAACACCTAAAGTAAAATGAAGTCGGTACGTAGACCAATAAATTTACCTTGCGGCCTCCAAAAACATGTCCCAAATCCTTTGAAACATTTATAAGAATGAAAAAAAAAGGTAAAAAGGTTAGGTTTAAATTATTAAAACCTAGTCTATCTCTAGAATAAAAACTCTTTATTAGGGTTCCCACATTTGCCGTGTCATAGATCCTGCACCACAATTTGGGAGCAACCATGTAACCCGTATTCCCACAGGGGCAACCCTATTTGTGAAAAACCTTTCTACCCCTCGCCTGGGGTTGCGAGTTACTTTTTATTCTTTTTCAAAGATAGGTAAGTATATAATATTGTAAGTGGAATTTATTTGTTCAAGATTTTTTATCAGATTTAAGTTTAAATAGTGAGTTGCCCGTGACTCACAGGCTCACACTGGTTCGAATTCCTTTCGGTGCCGCTATTTAATGACTTTTCGCTTATTTTTAGGGTTCCGTTCCAAAGGGTAAAACGGACCCTATTACTAAGATAAAGATAAAGATAAAGATAAAGATAAAGATAAAGATAAAGATAAAGATAAAGATAAAGATAAAGATAAAGATAAAGATAAAGATAAAGATAAAGATAAAGATAAAGATAAAGATAAAGATAAAGATAAAGATAAAGATAAAGATAAAGATAAAGATAAAGATAAAGATAAAGATAAAGATAAAGATAAAGATAAAGATAAAGATAAAGATAAAGATAAAGATAAAGATAAAGATAAAGATAAAGATAAAGATAATTTATTGTAAACCATGGGTAATTACATTTAGAAAATGAAGGTGGTAAAAGTTTATAATGGTAGCGCACATGTTTGGCCTGGCTTGGCATACAAAGAAATTGGTCAATATGGCCATGCAAAATAAAATAACAAACATTGTGGTGAATTGAAATAAGAGATTACAAGGAAAAAAACAATTAAGTTCCGCGCGAGCCTCGGTTCCTATCGCACGCGCATCATACGCTCCCTACCACTGCATGCGAGCACCTCAAGCTAGTGATGGGAATGACCCATCTGGTCGTTATCGATAACTAGTCAGTGGATAACAACCGTAAGAAGAATGGACCGATATCTTATTAGGTCTAATTCAACCAACTCGCTTTCGGCGAAAAGACCTGGAGACGCCGATATAGAAAACCCCAATGATTGGAAGATTCCCAAACACTTCGTTCCGCGAGCGGAATTTAAGCCGCAATCAAGTATAAGGACCTCAAACATGTTCAGTGGTCTCACCACTGACCAAAATAAATCATCATCATCATCGACGGCAGCGCTGTTTCAAAACGCAACAACAGCTAAGAAGTCAAACAAGATTCCACCAATCTTCATGAACGTCAAGCCAGAGTGGACCCATGACTTTATCAGAACGCTGGTTTCCCGCTACATAAACGAATACCACCTCCTATATAAAGGTAATAACAAGTTAGCTATATTTTGCTATACACCAGAAGGTCATTCAAAACTACAGGAAGGCCTTCGCCTGGAAAATATATCATTCCATACATTTTCCCGTAAGGATGAGAGAAACTTCAAATCAGTAATTTTTGGCCTTCCGGCACATGCGGAGCAGGCATTGCCAGTTGAGCTTCAGTCACTGGGCTTTGAAGGCGTTACTGTTCGTAAATTAAAAATCTCTGGTGGCAAGGAAGTTACTTGTCCTCCTTTCTTGGTGCAGCTCCCACCCAAAACTGACATGGCCGCCTTTAGGAAAATTAAATATCTTAACAGCTGTGTGGTGAAAATACAGAAATACAAAGCTAAAAACTTTTTGGGTACTCAATGTTATAGATGTCAAGCATTTGGGCATTCTTCAAAAAACTGTAACTTGATTCCACGCTGCGTTAAATGCACTGGATCTCACCTATCGCAAGATTGTGCGAAAAAAGATCGCAGTTTACCAGCCTATTGTTGCAACTGTGGTGAAAATCATCCGGCCAACTATCGACTCTGTAATGAGCGACAAAAATACCTTAAGTTACTTGAAAGCAAAAAAGCTGAATTAAAGACCTTACAGTCATCGAAACGTATCCCAAACCGCAATGCGGTCATTAATAGCCGAGCCACAGCGACTGAACTCTGGCCGAAGGTTGCCTCGACGATGCCAGAAAATCACACTCAGACAAATGATGATGCTCCAGCTACAAGAAGCTGGGCGGGAGTTGCCTCGTCAAGATCAGAAAACCACACTCGGACGAACGTATTGGCTTCCTCCACCACTACTGCCCAAGATCAGTATTCAACGCCTCCAAACCCCTCAGATGATACGACAACAGAAATGCTTAAGATACTTATGGCTATTAAGTCCCTTAAAGATCAATTTAAAGCCTGCCATTCCATGATAGATAAGGTCCTCCTGATTTTATCACACTTGGGTCAATATGTTTGATGGTCATGAGCTTTGCATAATATACTGGAATGCCGATGGCATTCGCTCCAAGATTAGTGAACTTCTTAATTTGTCCTTTCTTATGTGTGTAGATATCATTGCAATTTGTGAATCTAGACTCAGCCCTAAATACGCATTAACTACACCTGGCTACGATTGCTATCGTCATGACAAAAAGTCAGATGGTAAGGGCCAGGGTGTTGCTATACTTATCAAATCTGACATTCCACACTCTTTACTTCACTTGCCTAAGACTGCTAATTTAGAATGCATAGGTATTACTGTAAATCTTTCTGGAAAGGAAGTAGCTGTTGTTTCTGCTTACCAATCTCCAAATTCTAATTTACTGAGAAATGACCTTGATATTATCCTTAACATTAACTCTAATATTTTAATAATGGGTGATCTAAATTCTAAACACCCTTTCTGGAATTGTAGCACTATAAACTTTCGTGGTAGAATTCTCTATAATCATATGGTGGACAACGAATACGTCATTCACGCTCCAAACAATCATACCCTTATTCATTACAATGAAAAATATGTACCATCCACTCCTGATATTCTTATTTGCAAAAATATAGTTCCTATTAATAATCTTGTGGCAATTAATGGTTTGTCATCTAATCATTTGCCTGTTATATTCAAAATTGGCGGGACATTTTCCCGCAGACCCTATACTCGTTTCGACTTTTCTAATGCAAATTGGCCTAGCTATCGTAAATTTCTTGATGATAACATTATTCTCACTACAAATACATACAATGATGCTCATGATATTGACAATTCTGTTGAGCATTTCACCAAAACCATAATTTTAACCATTTTCACTAGGTGGTAGGACTTTTCTGCAAAGTTCGTCTAGGTAGGTACCACCGCTTTGCCAGTTATTCTGCCGCCAAGCAGTAGTGTGCAAGCACTGCTGTGTTCCGGTTTGAAGGGCATTGTAGCTAGTGAAATTACTGGGCAAATGAGACTTTATGATCTGATCACTCGGTCTAGTAATCTGATTACTAGACTTGGTGATGTCTCAGGATGACGTGCGCAGTGCAGTGTCACGCGAAACTTTATTGTTTTAAAGTTCCGGGTGACACTGCAACTGTTATGGGCGGCCGTATCACTTAACATCAGGTGAACGACTTGCTCGTCACGTCATTCAATCACATAAAAAAAAAAAAAAAAAAAAAAAAAAATTTCTGCTCGTGATAATAATATCCCTAATCGCGTCATTAGTCCTGTCAGCAATAAACTCCCCAAGTATATTAACAATATAATTAAAGAAAAAAACCGTTTACGTAGAGTTTCTTCTAAGGTGACGGATCTTAGGGCAAAAAAATGTATTATATCTACAGTGAATATTCTTAAACTTACGATAAAAGACATGATTAAAAAATATAACGACCAAGTCTGGAATTCCAAACTTGCTAAAGTAGATAATCCCAACGCCGATATTTGGCGTGTAGTTAAATCCATAAGTAAAAAACCGTCTCATATTCCTCCTCTTAAACGACAGGATGGCCAGCTCACAAATTCTCCTCGGGAGCAGTGCGAAGCCTTAGCCGATGCCTTTTTAGACAATATGAGTCTTACCTCAAATTGGATTAGTGATCCCGATATTGAAGCCGCTGTTAATGCTTCAATCACCAAATTAGATAACTACACTGGAACTGAGTTTTCATCTCCTGTAACCCCTTATGAAGTAAAAAAACGCATTTTAAAACTCAAAAACCGTAAAGCGCCTGGTATAGATAGCATAAGCAACCTATTGATTAAAAATCTGTCACTTAAAAGCATTGTACTGTTAACAAAAATATTTAATGATTGTTTAAGACTATCTTATTTCCCTAATGTTTGGAAAAACGCAAAAGTGATTACTATTAAAAAACCAGGTAAAGATGAGACTGTTCCTTCAAATTACCGCCCGATTAGTTTATTGCCTTGTTTAGGTAAAATTTTTGAGCTCATTATAACTTCTAGGCTAACAAAAGTTACAGAAAATAAACTCATTCCTGAACAATTTGGTTTCAGGAAGTCTCACTCTACATCACATCAAATGGCCAGACTCACTGAACATATTGCTCACAACCTCAACTTAGGCAAGTCAACAGGGATGATATTGTTAGATGTAGAGAAAGCATTCGACACCGTGTGGCATTCTGGCTTGCTTCACAAACTTTTACTACACGATGTACCTTTAAGTCTCACTAAACTCATACAATCTTATCTCAGTAACCGCGTATTCTCCGTTCACATAGGTAATACGTTCTCAGATACAAAATCCATCCCTGCTGGTGTACCCCAGGGTTCAATACTTGGGCCATATTTGTTTCTTATTTACCTTAATGATATCCCTAAACAACCTCATACTCTACTGGCTGGATTCGCAGATGATACTGCAAGTTTTACGTCGTCTAACGACTTTGATATCATTATTTCACGTCTACAATGGTCGCTAGAACTACTTACTGAGTATTTTAACTGCTGGAAGCTCAAATTAAATACTTTAAAAACTGAGGCTATCATGTTTACCAGAAAGAGGTCAGCTCCTGTAAGACGCCTAAAAGTTGGTAACCATTTTATCCCCTGGAGCCCAACTGTAAAATATCTTGGTTTGAAATTTGACAGCAAAATAAATTGGACAAGCAACATAGAAGCCCTCCAATCCAAAGGTATTAAAGCTTTGAATGCACTCACTCCTATTTTGAACCGTCGTTCAAATCTTAGCTCAAAAACTAAACTAAGAATATACCAAACTCTTGTGCGACCTTGCATAAGCTATGCTGCTCCTGTTTGGTGCAGTACTTGCGATAGTAACTATAAAAAATTACAAGTTGTTCAAAATAGGGCAGTTAAGATAGCTTATGACACCTCATTCCGAACAAACTTAACCAAACTGCATGATCACGTAAATTTCCCTACTATTAAAAATTACATTTTAAATATATCACGACGATTTTATTTATTCAAAAATCGCCATCACAAAAATCATTTAATTAGCACTATTGGTTCTACGAAATTAAAAGATACAACTTACTCGACAACATATTGTCGATATCGTTTGCCCCATCACTATTTCCTCAGTGGTGAATGACGCTGGCTCACTATACCAGGACCGGTTGCCGGCTAGTCCGCGCGATCGTCATCTAACATATTGACCCAACTACCTCCCGTTTTGTTATTATGTTATGATAAATAGCTGTTTTTAAACAGTCCTCGTATAATTAATTATTGCCAATTTAGAGTTATAAGTTATTAACTTTGACAAAATATATAAATTTGTACATTAACTCTTCGTACTAGGATTTTAGCGGAACGTTGTTTAGAATATAATTTTGTTTTCAGTTATGCTAAGTTTATTGCCTATTTGCAGGTAATAAACCCAGGTCCTATCTATTTATAGTTATGTAATATCAAATGTGCAAGTATCTATGCTTCTCATTATTATTGTATTATGCTATTATGTTATTTTATAGTACTGGAATGTAAAAATTAACTTGACCTCATGTTTTTTAATGTTTTATAAGGGCGTAACATAGCCTGTAAAGAACACGATTACTCGTATGATTGTGAGACATAATTATTATTTAAGATTATGTGTAACTAATATTTCATTTATGTATTAAATAAAGACTTTTAAAATCAAATCAAATCATAAGAGGTCTGGTCAAAAAATAAGGCTCCGCTGTCTGTCTGCCGGTCTGTCTGTCCGTCTATCACCAGACTGTGTCTCAAGAACCGTGATAGTTAGACAGTAGAAATGTTCACAGATGATTATTTCTGTGGCCATTATAACAAAAAATACTAACAAACACAATAAAATAAATATTTAAGTGAGTTCCCATACAACAAACGTGATTTTTTTGCTTGTTTAGCAGATGAGCCATAGATGGCGCTGCTTTAAATAGTACTGCTACTCAACACTAGATGGCAGCAATAGATAATGGTACGGAACTCTTCGTGCGCGAGTCTGACTCGCACTTGGCCGGTTTTATATGTCATGCATCACCCCGCACTTGACCAGCGGCGTAGTAAATTATAGCCTCTATCTCTGTAACAGCTTAGCGAAGGAATAACTTTGGTAGAGTCGTTTGTAGAGACGCTCAAACGTTTTCAACAAGCCAATTTAAAATACAAGGATCAACGATAACTCTAGAAATTGTAGAGCACACTTAACTTGGCTCATCATCATCATCATCATCATCATCATCAGCCTGAAGACGTCCACTTCTGATCATAGGCCTCCACCAGAGGATGCCACTTTGAGCAGCTGCTGGCCTTCTGCATCTATCAGCTCCTCGTGGCTTTCACCAGATCGTCGGTCCACCTAGTGGGAGGCTGGCCTACGCTGCGTCTTCCAGTTCGTGGTCGCCACTCGAGAACCTTTCTTCCCCGGTTCATCGGTTGTCAGTTCATTACCATCAAAACTAGCTAACTTAAGGGCTTGTGCAAGGCCAGCGCGAATTCAAGTCAAAGCCACAGAATAGATGTATAGTACTAGGCCAAAGCGGGGATGAGCCAGGGGCCGAGCGGCAGGGGCGGTCTAAGTTAAACTGGTTCCAACGCGCAATAGTTTAGGTAATTTATTATTACACTGAATATAATGGGTATTTTAATAATCCGCTATACATAAGCCCTCCATTATATTTAGTTCAACTACTATACAAAGTTTCATGATCTTATTTAAAGTATTCATTGAATAATCGTTGTTTATTTGTACGGTTTGGAGGTAACTTTGTAATTTTTTTCTATCGAGAAAATTTTATTAATTCGTGTTTTCACTATACATTTGCAGTAGCATTAGTCCCGAACTTTACCATATATTAATTTCAAAGTCATTGTTGCAATATTGTTGACAGGATACTGCTTCAAGCTAAGCCGTTTTAAGCAATTTGGCGTTGTATTGGCTCTTAAGTAACTCTAACATGGCTACGTAGCTTAAATTCTAAATTCCCTTATTTCTACCACCCTACCCTACCCGGTTTACTGCTCTACTTAAAATTTAGTACTTTACTAAAACTTAGTACCGAGTGCGGTTTTAACATAGATTTCGGCACATAGAGTAATGTAGAGTCTACATTTTACAGCGAATGTCGCATTGCAGTCCATAAACTCATGTAGTCCTTTGTGCCTTTTGTGCTAGAGTTACGAGGCAAGGTTTTTGTACTCGAACTAAAATGTAGAGCTGGTAGAGATAGTGAAAAGTAGAATTAAAATAAGACTTAATTATATTAGTCATATCAAAGTTTTTTTTAATATTGCAAATGGGCGATTTTTATCACTTTTACAGCACACTCTGCTTTATTAATAAAAAAAATGAAATAATTTTAAATTTTCAAACCTGCCTCAAAACACGGTGTGTCCCGTTTTCGCACGTGACAGGTGTGACTACTAACAAACTACATTATTTCATTAGTAAGATCTCACAGACATTTTAAATGATCTACCCTAATTATCACAATTCCGGTTTTTTTTCACGTCCTTCTGTTTCTCTGTCTCTGTCCATTTTTTACTTTTACAAGTAAACGGCTAAAACAATTTCATATCGATATAGTTTGAACCTTTCAAAAATAAATGGGAGACTTTGCATCTCAAAACCGTATCTACGTAAGCGAATCCACGGGAACTAGAATAAAGATATATAAATACTTCCTAAACCAAATGAAAAAAAATTAGTAAAGTAAAGGCCTATATCTCCCGCAATGCGGTGCCATAGAATAAATAATAGTGTGGTGTGTTCGTGACATTTTATTCAGAAGGTGACGATGGGTACGCTGCGGCGGAGCGCGGCTAAATACTTAATACACAAGACACTACCTACCATGGAGATAGAAAAATAAAAGATAATGCAAAACAAACATTACAAACACTACAAGTGTACCGACTTATTTCTATAATTTAGTTATACGTACTCTCAATTTTTTTGGCTTAGTGTTTGTCCAGGATACTTTATAAATAAATATGCACAAGATTATGGTAGGAAAATGCCTTTATTTCGGCGTTATAATAAAGTTTTAAATAAATAATTTGTAGGTTAAGAGTTGCCGGTCACTGTCGGTGGCTAAGTGACGTGAAGTTGCACACGCAGATGTAGTTAGTAGCGCGCGGGATATTTAAAATCTTGTCTCAAGGTGGGTCGTTTCCGATCTTTGTCAAGGTATTTTTATTTGTACTTTTTCTAAATTAATATCAGGTGTTCATCATTGTATGCTCAAGCACTATTGCTATTATAATGCTAGACGTGAGGACCTGTAATTGGTTTCCTAGTGCTTACTTTAAATATCTATTATGTAAGAAAAGCTGTTGGTCTTCCTAACAATAAATAAATCAATTACGATTAGAACGTCTTATCACATAATCACAATTACATTAAAACCAATAAACTACAAAATAATTACAATCAAAACAATAATTAAATTAAGGAAAATTGCGACAACACGCCAAACAGAATTAAAATTTTCAGTGAAATTAATTATTGTCAATAGATAATTGTTTAAACATGTGTTTGTTTTGCAGTATCTCAAACATTTTGATAATATTCTCTTCCATACATTTTCCATCTACTGGGTGGCGCAAAAGTACTGGCACTAAAGAAAATACTTTTATTTTTTTTATATGACATTTTCTGTCATTCTGTTGTTGAAAATTGTGTAGTGAACAAATGTAAAATACACTGAAAATAAACATGGACCGTTTTACTCCCCAAGAACGTGGAATAATTGTGTCAATGTTCTTACGGAATAATTCATCAGTGATAAGAACACAACGTGAATTTCGTCGACGATTTCCCCACCGTCCGGCACCGATTGGTCGCACAATTCGACGCTTTGCCACACGCCTTGAAGCAACTGGCTCAACATTGGATAGACCTAAGTCTGGGAGACCAAGAACAGGCCGTTCAGCTGAAAATATCGATGCTGTGCGCGAAGATGTGGAAGAGTGTCCAGAAACATCAACGAGGCGACGTGCCACGCAATTGGGCATTTCCAGACGGACCCTGCAGCGTATTTTGGTGAAAGACTTAAAGATGTTCCCGTATAAAACTCAAATGACTCATCAACTGCTGCCTGCTGACCACCGAGCTCGTCTAGATTACTGCCAGCGCGTCATAAACCTCAACCTTGAAGAGGATGATTTTCCTTCAAAATTGGTTATGAGTGACGAAGCGCATTTCCATCTCTCAGGGCATGTCAATAAGCAGAATACTCGGTTCTGGGGCACTGATAATCCGCGCATTATTCAAGAAACACCTCTACACCCACTAAAAGTTACTGTATGGTGTGGCATCTGTGTTGACAGAGTGATCGGACCCTATTTTTTCGAAGACGCTGGAGGCAATGCGATAACTGTCACTGGAGAACGCTACAGAACCATGTTACGTGAGTTTTTGATACCCAGTTTGGACGAATTGGGGCTGGAGCACATCTGGTTTCAACAAGACGGCGCTACGGCACACACAGCGCGCGACACTATGGACTTAGTGAGGGACGCTTTTCCAAGCCGAGTTATCTCTCGTTTTGGCGATTTGCCTTGGCCTGCAAGATCACCCGATCTGACCAGTCCAGACTTCTTTCTTTGGGGTTTTTTGAAATCTCGGGTGTATGTGAACAAGCCACAGACTCTCGCAGCTCTAAAAGAAAACATTCGTCAAGAAATAACGAACATATCGCAGGAAGTGTTACGGCAAGTTATGCAAAATGTCATAAATAGGGCTCAAATGTGTATCAACTCTGGAGGTCACCATTTAAAAGACATCATCTTTAAATCCTAATGGTACGAAATTTAATGGCACAAATATACATTTAAAAAAACCTAAATCTAGTTTTCTAATTTAGAAAAAATGTTATAGCTGAACCAAATAGGGTCTTTACTTTTGCGCCACCCAGTATAAAATTTAATACTTGCACAAACATCATTGCAAAATTTTTGTAACGTGACTTAAATACATTGAGTAACCGCATTAAAGGCGCTCTTTAAGGGAGGCCTATGTTCAGCTTACGTTTTCAGGCTGTTGATGATGATGAAACGACTACAGGAATTTATGGACCTTAAGAAGCAGCGTAGGCCAGCCTCCCACTAGGTGGACTGACGATCTGGTTAAAGCCGTGGGGAGCTGATGGATGCAGGAGGTGAGCAGCCGCTTAAAGTGCGGCGCTCTGTAGGGAGGCATATGCTCAGCAGTGGACGTCTTCAATTCAAGCTGGTTGATGATGAGATAATTATAACAGACAAAGTAGCCTGGACAAAAGTTCCAAAAATGTTCAATGACGCTCTCATGCTACAGCATAAACCTATGTCAAGACTGCAGTGACTGGCCTGTTAGCTCAGTTGATTGTTAGCTCTGCCTTCTGAACACAGGTTCACACACACACAGGTTCACAGGTTTCTTATAGGTTGTGGGTTCGATTCCCACCCAAGACAAACATTTGTGTGATGAACATAGGTGTTTGTTTTGTGTCTGGGTGTCATATTGTTATTCTATGTATGTATTTACAAACAAAAAGTATCTAAGTATTGTATCGGTTATCTAGTTCCCATAATACAAGCTATGCTTAGTTTGGGGCTAGATGGCGCTGTGTGAAATGTCCACACATGTTATTTGTTTATACAATGGATTTTACAATGAACACTAATAAATTTTATTAGTGTTCATTGTAAATCCATTCTAAAATCCATTGTTACACTGCGCGCAGACACTTCACTAATTAAATCTGCTTACGTGCTGGTACTAATAGATTACAACAACCAATTAAGCTTTCATTACCCGGTTCATTTTCGAGTGGCCCAATTAAAATCAGTAACGTACTTGTATATCGGATTCTTCATTTGTTTGCTTTGTACCGAAAACAAACGATCGGTCCCGATGCTATTAAACCAACATAAAGTAAATCGGCGGATTCTTTCAGGAGATTATCTGTTGAAAAATATAAAACGCTTGGTGTACCTACCTTTCTACTAATATAACTCGTTGAATGGCCAAACTGGTCTTCTTACTAATATTATACTCGTAAATGCAAAAGTTTGTGTGTGTGTGAATGTTTGTCACCATTAATCTCCGTAACTACTGAACCAATTTTGATGAAATTTGGAATGCTGATAGCTTATAATGCTGAATTAAGAGATGTGTAACCCCCCCCCCCCCCCCCCACTCCCTCTTGTCCATACAAAAAGTGCAACTCTTTGCCACCTCTAAATGTTATCCGATTTTAATGATTTTTTTTATATGTTGTTTACTCAGTAATAAGCTATGCTCGCACGTCTTCTTTTTTAAGTTTTTACAATATCTTCGTATTTATAGCCACGAATTTTTGCCGTCAAAGTTATGACGAAGAAAAGCAGTGGTAACTAGAACACGAAACATATTTTCTAAAAAAGACTTACAAGCATAGCTTATATAGTTTATCCAAACGATCGACACAAAAATCAGAAGATTTTGTGAAGTTTTAGAGGGTGAAAACCGTTGGCGTCCGTAACGTTAAAATGTAGGTAAATTCACTCATGAGCTCTATTCTCTCTATCATACACGAGTAAAGAGTAGAGCGATGGCAATAACACTTTCCAAAACTAGAACGGTTCTCTGAGGGTGTAACCAACTGCAGGGTTGCAACTACCTATATAGTTCCTCATAGTATTACCACAGAGTCAAATAAGGATTGCAATACTGTGGTATTACCAGGATCAACATGGATTATATTTTATCTTGAAACATTTAAATTATCCGCGGTAAAACTAGTACCTGTTGCGGGAGAAATCGCCACTAGTTGCAAAATTAACAAAAACCTAATGTTAATAAATAATTTCTGTCCCAAAAACTTCTGTACAGAGTTGTATCTAGGTTATACTAAACTAATTTGTTGGAGCTCTGTTTCCATAAACTTTTCTCATGCAATTACGAAACTCCTACCAACATTAAAAGTTAAAACATCGCTAAGTTTACTTCGTATATTCCGTAAACAAAACATTTATACGTACCGTCTTCAATAAAAGTGAAATGAAGCATTCCCGGTCCCATTTGGATGCCGTATTTTAAAATTCCAACCGTGATATTCTTCCGACCAGGAAGGGATGCGACATTATTGTATTGTCGATATCAGTCTTGGTAGGAGTCTTTGAATGGACCAATCTTGAAAACTTAAGTTGGGTGCAGTTATATTTAACTGCACCCAACTTAAGTTTTCAAGTTTAAATAATAATAAAAATGTTCATTACATACTTATGATTTATAGCAGTATCACATACGCATACTTAATAAAATTAAAAGATTAATATTAACGCGAAAGAAAAAACATGAATCACTTATAGGATTGACACCCACACATGCATGCATTTTTCTGCTACCGTGAAAAAAGAATAAAGTTAAACACTTGTTCTTTGTCTGGGTTATGCGGGACCATAGCCTTCGTAGTTCCCTGTATCTAGAGACCCTTGGGTGAGACCCCGGGGTCTCTAGATACAGGGAACTACGAAGATACAGGGAATCCTTATAATCCTGGATCATGTGATCGCTGGGTGTTATTTATTTTATTTATTGATTGATTTCTCCTTAACTATATTGAAAATGGTCCTTGATTGTGCTTACCATACAGCTGAATTCAAAAGTATTTTAACAAGACTAGAGTCTTGTTTTCTGTCCCTGCACATCACTACAGGCACCGACTGTGCGTTAATATCGGAAAAATGTAAATTTCCTATAGAAAGCGAAGCGTTTTGGAAATGCTAAAGGCCGATCATAAGAACCCATTGCCGGATATATTAAAAAGGTACGAATATTTCCAAGGCGATTACCATATTTTATGTGCTACTGTCATACCATTTTGAGGGTACCTTCATATTTGTAATACTCACACGTTTGGATATTATGAAAAGAATTACACTGAATCTTTTTCTTTCTGTATTTTATGTTTATTAGCTGAAACGTGAGAGTTTTGTGAGATTTACGGGCACCTGTGACACTTTTTCAGGCGAACGACTAGCTTACTGTCAGGTTATTCATTTACTTTAAAAGATAACGATTTTAATTCTAGACTGCATCACTACATACCGTCTGGTGAAATGGTGGTCAAGCACAAGACTTGCCCGTTAAAAAAAAGCACAACCCTATCTAAGAAGCTAAGCCAAGCGAACCAATGAATCAATAATCAAACTAAACTTTTTTTTCTATTTTTACATTTTGATTTATTTGAGGACAACGGGGTCCATAATGAGCTTACTTAAGTTCCTCACTTAAGGCGGCGGGTAGATCAAACAAGGTGTTTTTTGGGACGTTTCCTGGCGTAATTACAACACGTGGAGCTTTAAATTTAATTTATCATGTAATTCATTTCACTAACTCGTTTGTGATGACCGCAAATACAAGATTAATAAATATAGCTCTACAGAAAAAAATCGCAAAACTCCCTCGAAAAATTTCAATGTTCCCATTTTGCTGAGCTTTTACCGAATATATTTTTATAAAAACTAAATTAATGTATTCGCAACAAACAGTCAGATGTCGTGATGACTTAATAACTTTGAAAAATACTATATATAAATAGATATTAATTAAAAACCGTCAAAATCAGTCATTTCGTGCGTTGTCTTTGTCGTAAGCGCCGCGCTGAAGTGCAGACTGAATTGATATATAAGACTACGAAGTTAAGATTGATGTTTCTTTGAACGGATTTGGACTTGCTTATCTGGCTCTACTCGTCACCTTAATTAATTTTATAATATGTACGATATCATCATTAACAGCTTGAAAACGTCCACTGCTGAACATAGGCCTCCCCCAGAGCATGCCACCTTGAGCGGCTGCTCGCCTCCTGCATCCATCGGCTCCCCGCGGCTTTCACCAGTTCGTCGGTCCACCGAGTGGGGGGGCCAGCCTACGCTGCGTCTTGCGTACACTATGGAAGCAATAAAATATCTTAATCTGAACAGCAAAGGAGTGGCACCAGCTCCCGGAATCAGTCTTCCCTGCTACATACTATTTTGCTGTAAACTATACCTTCTGGGCAACTATGACTCATCTTCACTTTCCATCATTTCTCATCATCAAACACAAATCCATCAAGTAAATAAAGCATCTCTCAGTTTAATGTGTTGGTATCAAACTAGAAAGTGAAGTTAAAAAAAGAATACAAAAACGCAAAATCACACCGTTCCACGCATTATTGTTGAACAGCGATCAGGAGGAACGGAAAGAGGAAGAGGACAGAAATATCACCACCTAATTTCGCTAAAACCTTTACTCTCCAGAGTCATGGCGGCCATAAAAACGTTAGTACTAAATGCAGAGTACCTGTTGCTCCCACACTAAGATAACGTAGCTCAAAGGACCCCGGACCTCGGACACCGAAGACACACCAGGTTTAATACCCGGCTTTATTTCATACGGGACGTAAAATGACTTATTGTTACGGTGGTCACTGGCTTAGTACACTTTTCGAGATTGGTTTTATGCAAATAAAACCAGCTTAAGTGCGAGTCGGACTCGCGTACACTTTTATGACGAGCCCCTCGAAAGTGGTCCGCTTAAATCAGGTGCAACGTACATAGTATGCCGTACGAATAAATACGTCTGCGACAAGAAGAGCGGGATACATGGTGATTGGTGGTGTTAAGTTTTTCTCTTGTTTTATTGGCGTCGCCAAAGGTGGGCCAGTTACCACCCACGCCGTGGCAACTGGCCCACTTTTTTCAACAGTTAGTGGGTTACTTACACCAGCTTTGATTATTAGATACCTAATCAAAGCTCACCAAAAAGCTTTTTGTCAATTACAGGGCCACTTTACACAGTTGCAGAACAGGTATTGGGAAAGTGGCCTAAAGTAGTTTACTTATTAAATACGAACTACTTTATACGTAAGTATAATCTGTTCTGAAGCATTCCCTAATGCTAGTTAATTGTAAAAATGGAAATTTTCAGATTGGACGGTATTCTTTCTCGAAATTGCGTGTCGAGATAACACGTTTATTCAAGTTACAAGAGTAACTACTTAGTTCTAACTTGAGCTTCTGTTATCATCGTGGCGAGCCAGCAATCGCCTTTAACTGCATTATTCGTAACTGTGACTTTGTAAGTTATAAGCCAGTGGTTCTCAAACTGATTCAAAGTGCCCACGAAGGAGTGTCGTTTTATATGCGGAAAAGAGTTAATTCATACTTCATTTCAAATTCAAGTCTTTTGAGTCGGGACCTATATCATGACGTCACGCAACATTACATTTTTAGACCCTTACTATTTATTGTGTGATTTGAGTGCATACTTTTAAAAATGTAATGTTGTGTGATGTCTTGAATAAATATATTTTCTTTCTTTCTTTCTTATTGCTTATAGGCTATTCATATTCATATTCATTTATTCTGTTTCCACATGTGCATATTGATTTTACATTAGAAATAAGTCCTAATTATATTATAAGGTAACAACATGGACCCTGCTGGGCACTACAGATTATATTGTGAGGGTAGGATTACTAAAATTAAGTATAGCTTAAGATTTAGATACATACCTACCAATTTTACAATTCAGCTGATCGAAAGGTTAACGTCTATTATTAGCGCTTTATAATAATAACTTTTTCTTATTAATTATTGATATCTTTAAAAGTAACCATTGTTTTAAATACAAAACGATCAAGTGTATCTAGTGTAATTCCGCTAAAAATAAACTAAGGTAAACTATGATATAGGTGTACTGTAATATATTTTATCTATATTGGGACAGTTTTAAAGGATTGCTATTAGTAAATGTATGTTAAAAGGATATGAAAAGTATTTGTTATACTAAATATTTTTATTTCAATAAATTGGGAAGAAATTGGTTCAACATTCACGCCAGAGTCTATCAATTAATTGTTTAAAAGCAAAAAAACAAAAACAAATCAACAAAAATAATGAAATGCATGTTAATTAAAATAGTAGCTGTACGATGGTAGAGTGTGATTCAAATTTCATGGCAGCTGTGAAGTCGCAGTCGGTGCGAAACGCTGCGCAGTAGAAATAATTAAATGACCGCAGGCAGTGAAAAGCGGTGGATGCAGCGTGAGGGGGCTTGCAGCGCACATTACAGCCGCTTTAAGTTTGAATCACACTCTAATGCATGCATACTACGCTAATGTAATGTACCTACTTACCTTCAAAGGGTCACCCAGCTCTAAAGTTTAGAATCCCTGGCTTACCTTACCTACAAAGTCATCTCGCCCGCGAATCGTTTTAAATTTCTTAGACAATTCTCGTTACTTTGTAAAGCGGCAAATAGTGTGAACTTTATCAATTTTCGTGCGGGGAAAGTTTCACGGAATATGTTCTAGGAGGTAAAACTAAGGCATGTAGACTTTAACTTACAGTGTTCTTATTTATATTATGCTTTAAGATTGTTATTTGCTTGAAAATGCAATAAAACCATACGCCGAGCTTGGCAAAAAAATCCTAAGTCTATGAATAAAACATACATTTATGTGATCTATGTATGTGATCGTTGGGCGTTATTTATTTATTTATTTCAAAACTTAAGTAACATTTATACTAGGTGGTAGGACTTTTCTGCAAAGTTCGTCTAGGTAGGTACCACCGCTTTGCCAGTTATTCTGCCGCCAAGCAGTAGTGTGCAAGCACTACTGTGTTCCGGTTTGAAGGGCATTGTAGCTAGTGAAATTACTGGGCAAATGAGACTTTATGATCTGATCACTCAGTCTAGTAATCTGATTACTAGACTGGGTGATGTCTCGGGATGACGTGTGCAGTGCAGTGTCACGCGAAACTTTATTGTTTTAAAGTTCCGGGTGACACTGCAACTGTTATGGGCGGCCGTGTCACTTAACATCAGGTGAACGACTTGCTCGTCACGTCATTCAATCACATAAAAAAAAAAAAAAAAAAAAAAAAAAAAAAAAAAAAAAAAAAAAAAAAAAAAAAAAAAAAACATATAATAACAAGTATACTAAACTAAACTAGACCTAAAAACTAAACTAAACCTAAAAACTTTAAAACTAAGATATAAAACTAAAAATAACAATCTAAAGGAATCTTGATCTATCTATAGACCGGCAAAGGTCTATAGATAGTTCAAGCAATCCGTGGAATCTGGCAACGTTCCCATAATGCTGGCAGCGTTACCCCGCTGTATAGCGAGGCTGATCCTTTGATTTATTTATTTATTTATAGTTGTATGAATAAGATATTTTTATATATAAACGCATGACGTGACGAGTTAGTCGTTTGCCTGGTGTTAAGCATCACAGCCGCCCATAACAGATTCCAGTGTCACTTGGAACCTATATTAAAAAAAAACAGTTCATAAGGCTCATTTGCCCAGTAAATTCACTATCTACAAAGCCTTTCAAATCGGAATACACTAGTGCTTGGACACTACTGCTTGGCGGCAGAAAAACTGAGATAATTATACAAAAATATACATACACGAAGGTCATATAGTAACAATAGTCAATTGTTTTTCTCTAATCTGTGACGGAGGCACTGAGGTATAATCTATAGACCAGCACACGACCAGTACCTCTCGTTGGCCTTTTTCGCTTCACTTTCCAGTTCTCCGTACCCCATCTGTTATAGTATCTAGTCTGCGGCCAGGGCCACATAATACCCGAGCGGATTATGTAACAAGATGTTTCAATAAATCACGTACCAATATGTTATATTCAGTGGGATTCTCCCCGAAGTTACTGATAATGTCACTGTGGAACGGGTGGGTAACGTTTCCAGGTTTAAAACTGTACGTGCAAGAAAGAGATAGTGAAAAATGTAAGGTATATCCACTCACTCTAATATTATAAATGCGAAAGTTTGTATGTGTGTATTTTTGTTACTCTTTCACGCTCTAACAGCTGAACGGATTTGGATGAAATTTGGTATGAAAATTGCTTATATCCTGTATTAAAACATAGGCTACTTTTTATCCCGAAAAAGGGAACGGTTCCTGTAAGAACGTGGGTGAAACCGTGGGGCGCTGCTAGTTTTCTATAAAACTATGGAAGTTCTCTTCAGTATACAGTAGGCACAGGCGCATCTCGGGCACAGATTTATTATTAGAAATCGACACTCAATCCCTTAGATACTTAACAAGGTGGTCCATACATCATGTTCGTATGCTCGCAGCGATACCGGTATGTCACACGGTCCATTCATTATTTGTCTGAGAGATATATTGGATGCCTTGTTATTTGCGGGAGGCTTAGACATAATCCACTCTGTAGAATACTCGTTGCTTTAAGAAAACATCTGTTGGACGTTTGCAGTCATAATTAGAATAGTTTTAGATCTTAAGTTATTCATTTATCATACCTATGTTTTATTAGCTGAACCGCCCCCGCTTTGTACTAGTAATTAGTTTTACGCCCTAACCCCGTCGAAGAGAAGAAGAAGGGAGGTCTAGGTAAGCATGCTCCAACATCGACTGCGTCGTCACTTACCATCAGGTGAGACCGTGGTGAAATGTTAGCCTATCGTTGATAAAAAAAGGGAGTGGAAAGAGAAAAAGATAGGGAAAAGGTTGAATGGATGAGAAGGGAATATGGCTACCTGCCTCCCGTTATTGTTTCATATCGGGTAAATATCGCAGTACTTTTGATAAGAATTTGAATTTGGACTTATTTGATAATACCTAGGTTTAGGTTCTATTTTATATTTATTTAATGTATTTAGTTAGATAGAAACATTCTATAGCATAGTCAATGAATGTACAGTTAAGGAAAATATGAAATTCCACTCCACGGTGTTGGTACTGTACATCGTTACGACCTAAAATGATTTTATCTAGCAAAAAGCTTATCAACGATCAGAGACTAGTTAAAGGGAGAATTCAAAGTTTTCAACACAGACGCAAGGTCACCGGTCTGTGGGTCTTCTATCGGTTACATTTTGGAGAGTGTGCGCATGCCCTTCATCAGCTCATTCCGTCATCCTCTTTCCATCATAGAACTACAAGGCTTGGTGATTCTTCACATCCTTACGTCGTTAGTGTACCACAAGTCCGCACTAAGCGTTTTGCTGAATCATTCATAGTCCGAACGGCCAAGGAATGGAATGCTCTTCCAGCAACAGTATTCCCTCCTTGGCATAACCTGGGTCTTTTCAAGTCAAGAGTGTATGGGCAGCTCATGGGCAAACGTGCTCCACTATAGACAACTTCGTCACTTACCATCAGGTGAGATGTTGTCAAACGTATGCCCATTATAGCATTAAAAAAATCTCAATTTAACTTAAGCACTTGCCCAAAATTCTATCTCAATTTATCCTCTATTTATCGCTCCTATTTAATTGCAGTGCAGTCCAGAGTTCCCATTGAACGTTTAAAAGCGTTCTATTGAAGCTGCTCCTATAATTTGTATTCTGGTGGAAATACGGCTAGCGAGCTAACGAACTTTGAAGGCTTTACAAATTATTGTAAGTATTTCAGAGCAACATCCCCAAAAAACATAGGCTAGCCCTAGTGTTGAAAATAATATTTCACAAGGTTTTCAGTGGCAAATGCGTTTTATTTTGGTTTTTATATTAATGTTGAAAAATAATAGTTTTAGGTTGTTTTTGTATGTGTGGGCATTTTACACAGCGCCATCTAGCCCCAAACTAAGCATAGCTTGTACTATGGAAGCCAGATAACTGATAGAATACTTAGATTCTTTTTTGTTTGTAAATACATACATAGAATACTCAGACACAGAATATCATGTCATCAGAACATCGATGTTCATCACACAAATGCTTGTCCCGGGGGGGAATCGAACCCACAACATATAGTTCAGAAGCCAGAGCAATTACCAACTGAGCTATCAGGCCAGGTTAGAGTTGATAGTCACTGTCGATAGCTAAGGCCCTGAAGTACGCATTTGTAGTGACAGAATTTTTAAGCCACCCATATATATAGGTACATGCGTATTTGACTGTGCTATATCCTCAGACTTGGCTTAGTGACTGCTACTTGACAATAATCGGGACTGGTGGCTTAACGAACTCCCCGAAGGCGGTAGAGTCAAATGTAAATTTTTCTTCTTCTTCTTCTCGTGTAGGCAAGTGGTCAGCTCTGGTGTCAGAATTTTTAGGCCACCCAAAGGCTTCCGACTTCTGGCTTTTGGCTTAACGACTATTGTCTTAAGACAACAGCCGGGACTGACGGCTTAACGTGCCCTCCAAAGCACGGTAAATATAAAATGTAAATACCACTTCTTTTTACAGCGGACATCCATCCAAGTGATGACCGACGCGCAAAGATATTATAGTTCCTTAAAAATTTGACAACCAGAAGAATTTGAACCCGTACCTTCCACTTCACTGGATTAGATGCTCTCCCAACTGAGCTATAGTGGCATGCCCATTGCCCCGTGGTTGCGAATTTCTTAAGAAATATTTTAGTATCGACTATAAGCAGTCGTTGTACCGGCCTGGTCAAGGTCCTGGTAAAATGTTATGTATATCTAAAGAATCTACAATGTATTTCTGTATTCAGTATTGTAAATGGAGCGAGAATATAATAAAATATTTGTATACCCCCACAGAATGTTATTTGGATCGAATTTCATATCTACAGAGTCCTCGGCGTATTTTCCGAGAAAAATTTTATATTGATATAGCTGAAGTGAGCCAATTTGAATATAAAGCAGTTGCGGACAACCCCCGACCCCTCGTTAGGGGTGCCACCCCTGATCCAATTGGATAGTTTAACATATTCCGACAGAAGGAAAAATTGGAATTATAATATTGAAACTTTTTGAAACTCAGTTTGGCGATATTTCAGAAAAAAAGGACAATTAGCTATGTAGATTAGTAACATCATCTGCCTACTCTCCTATATATTTAAATTGGGTCAGTGCAGCATGTTTTTCTCTGCCACTCGTTTCTGTCAGACGTCATCTCCACATTCACTTCCTTTATCACACACATATATATTTATTTAAACCGGAACCGACCGGAACCGGAAAACGCAGCGTAGGCCAGCCCCCCACTAATTGGACCGACGATCTGGTGATAACTTGATAACTGCGGGGAGCCGTTGGATGCAGGAGGCGAGCAGCTGCTCAAAGTGGCGCTCTCTGGGGGAGGCCTATGTTCTGCAGTGGATGTCTTCAGGCTGTTGATGATGATAATGATATTTATTACACAGTCCAACCATACTTTTTGGGTTTTCTTTACCTTTACCTAGTTAGTAGATTAATATCATGGTGGACTATGGATTAGCGGATAATAATATTAATATCCGCTGATCAGTAACCAGTCTCTATTATATTATCAATAATGTTTAAGCCCAGTTGGTAGTAGCTCTGCCTTCTGAACTGTAGGCTGTGGGTTCGATTACCACCCGGTACAAACAATTGTGCGATGAACATAGGTGTTTGTTCAGTGTCTGAGTGTTATACTGTCTTCTAGGCATGTATTTACAAACAAAAAGTATCTAAGTATTGTATCAGTTATCTGGTTCCCATAGTACAAGCTTTGCTTAGTTCGTGGCTAGATGGCGCTGTGTGAAATGTCCACACATAAAAAAAATGTTCAGTACAAAATTACAAAATGTCATTATAAGTAATTTAATTTGCAAATACAATGATTTAAAACACTGCTAACAAAATGGATTAGAAATAAACATTGAATTTGAACTGAATGAACTAGGCAAAGTGAGCCAAACCAACTCACTTCCCGGCCTAGATCGATTTGTATTTTTTACCAACCCATACAAAGTTCAATCAACGATTGAGTGGCAAGCCAATCTAGGCAACAAAGACGACTAAATAAGCACCCCAATCTCGTCTTTATTTAGTTAAAAACTCAAACTTTTACGTCGAAATTCGTGTAACACACGAATCTTCTAACCCCACTTTATTTAAAGAGGACGAAGAGTTTTTCTGGCTACCCACATTTTCTATTACTTTATGACCTTGCTGTCTACTACTAATTCGCGTCTAGTAATTTAAGCCAGGTTAAATACTAGTTTAACCTTTAATTAGTATTGATATCAGCACTCATCATCATCATCATCACCAGCTGGAAGACGTCAACTGCTAAACATAGGCCCCTGTATAGAATACCACTCAGAGCGGGCTGCTTGCCTCCTGCATCCAACGGCTCTCCCCAATTTTGAGACGTTGTCGGTTCATCTAATGAGGGGTTCTTTTCACACTAGCTGAATACTAAATAAATGATTAACGATCTAGTCGTTTGTTTGATGGTAAGTGTCAAGGCGGCCCATATAATAACAGGTATAAAATTGTTGTAGTATTCCTGCAAGCGACAAAAATGTTTCCTATGAAATCTGGTACACAAAACCAGATTTCTTACAGTAAGTTTTAATTTAATTCAGGCACTATTATTTTATTAATAATTTACCAGAATCATAATTATATATTTCCATGAAGCTTGCTTCATGACAAGTCTTAATATACCTCAAGTGCCTAAGCCTTCGCAATTCAACGTCCCTGCTTATATTCATAAATATTTTTGCACCATTCCACCAAAGCATTATCCCAAAAAGCTTTGTCGCAGTAAAGAGGGTAAAAGTACTAAAACAAAGCCAAAAATCTAGGTAGATCTCGTTAAAAAGCCGGTTGAATACGAAATGTGAGCGCGAGCTTTAAGCTCAAGAACTATGTCACAATGAAAACTGTTGTCTTTAGAGTAGCTTGGGCTTTGGAACACTGAGTACCTTTTGGGAGATGAAATTAAGTACCGTAGCGTAACAGAACTATTCCGAGCTACTTATACTGAATAAGTTGTCTAGACTTTTGGTACATGCATAAGAAATTTTTGGTAGTAATCTAAGCATTCATGTCTGAAACGGTAATTAATTTTTATTATGAGTCCATTTATTAGGTTAAGCAAAGAAGGTCAAGTAGAAATAAGTACAAAATAAAACTACGAGAAAAATACAAAGAGAGAGAGAGCTCAAAAAGTGGAACTAACTGTGAAGTTAGTATTAATTTCATGATCTAACTAAACATAATCCACAGTTTTTTAACGGGCACAGTGTCTTTATTCTTTAAAATAACTAATACATTACCTACTGATCGGATCACTCAGTCTAGTAATCTAATTACTTACTAGAATGTGTGATGTCTCAGGATGACGTGCGCCAAAACTTTATTGTTTTAAAGTTCCGAGTGACACTGCAACTGTTACGGGCGGCCGTGTTACTTAACATCAGGTGAGCGAAAAGCTCGTCACGTAATTCAATCGGATAAAAAAAAACATTAATTACAACTACTAATAGCTACCTGCTACAAAAACATTCATCAGAGCGTGGGGGACATTTTTTGGGGCAGAGTAATATTATAGACAACTTCGTCACGTACCATAGATTTTGTCAAACGTATGCCCATTTTAGCATAAAAAAAAGATGAAATACGTGCAGATTGTATTTTCTGTGGACATGAATTCTTTAAAATCAATCGAAGCATGGTTGTTTAGACCAAAACTAATTAAGTACCGAGCTTTGTTAACAATCTTAGTACTTGCACTTAAAAACTGTTTACCTCAGAGACGAGGTGATGCGAACTAAACCACTTTTTTAACTGTAGTAGGTACTACTAGGCTTAAGTCTCTCAATTTCTTTCTATCAGCACCTTCCATTAGTTTAAGAATGATAGATCAACATTAATTAAATTTATTCTTGAGAGCACCAAAAGCTTTTCAGAATTGTATCAAACGAAACAACTTTCACGTAAAAAGCCATTTCATATTCTCCCCGTGCTTATGAAAAAAAAAACAACAAATATGAGTCACAATAAGCCAGTACGTAGTCTTAAAAGTCAAGATGTGCTCCCGACGTAAAAATCGCTTCTTTAGTCAAATGCGAGAGTGCTTCAGGTGAGCCACGGAGACAGATGGGAGCGATAACGCTGGCTTGAGGTGGGCCACTGGCTTATTAGCTGGGGAGATCTGGCGGATCGGATTTAAAACTTTGTTAGTTATTTTCTGCTTGTTTTCTATGATGGCTGTTAGTATGATGGTTAGTGGTTTTTCAGAGTTTCTTCCATGTTCTAGTGTTGTCCATATTTTTAATTTTCCAAAATCAGTTTTCTTCTATTCTGGGCTTTGATGATGCGGTGAATGATGTAATGACGTTTGCTGTATATTCCTGTCTTAGTCTAGAATTGTAGTAATGTTGTTCAAAGAATAAGTTGCAGATACTTATGGCTAATTGGCTAAATTATGTGTGTGTATATTTTGAAAATGATTTACTGCAAAACCTAGAGCACTGGAGCAGGTAGAAAAATGGTTTCAAAAATACCTATTGTTTTTTGAACGGAATATTTACCATGTATAATAATTTATTGGTAAGTATCGCGCTACTAAACAATACTTTAGAAAAGTCAGTGACCATGCGTTTCAAATCTTATAAATAATCTTAAATATTTTTAATCTTATTTTAAATCATCTTTTAACGATCTTCTATTGTTATCATGGAGCTGGTAACAAAATTACAGTGCGTATCTAACATGAGCATAATTTTTCAGTATTTAGATTTACAGATCATCTATTTCAACTTCAGGTTTCCACAGAGTATAAGCTATAAGTATAAAGGAAGGGAGGGACAAAAGACAAACTCTGTCTACTGCAGCATCAGTGGCCCACTTTAGCTCTCAGATGGCTCATACAATGCTTATTGGATGTTACCGTGGGAGTTGAAATAAGGGTGGCTATACACGTTCCGATTGGAGTTGAAAATGTTCTGTTTTGTGTACCGAATAAATAGAGATTAAAACCACTCTCTATAGTTATTATATCAGTGACAGACAAGCAGTCAGCCCACCTAATAGTAAGCGGTAACCGTCTAGATTAATGAAGTCAATGGAAAAGTTTGTACAACACGTACCTAACGAAATATAATAAATAGAATGGGATATATAGCATACCTAATTAATACCATAGTAATTAAAACCTACTTTGTGTGAAGATTTGAATAAATAATATCCCTGTTTTTATTACTCCATCAAACAATATTTACTAAATTATGAAATCTATAGGTTCTAAAATTAAAAACAGCAAAGTATCTAGAGACTAGAGAATAGACTAGGGTGGGTGTTGCCATAAGACAATACGCCCTATTATTTTCTACTATTTTTTGCAAGCTGTAGCGTATTACCCAACATGCTGGCAACATTGTCCCGTTGAACTGCCCATGCTGATTCGTTGTGCAAAATAAGTGCTAGCATTTTTATTTTATTCATTACTAGCTAACCCGCCCCGGCTTCGCACGGGTTAATTAGTTTTACACCTTATCTCAGTGTAAAGGAAGAGAGAAGGAAGAGGGAAATCATCCTTCATCCATTCATCCTTGTCTCTTATCTTTTCCCCCCTCCCTTCTCTTTTTCTCATAGTACAGGATAGGAGAGGCTTTGGACCTAATACTGAAGGTTGAATGTCTGTAATTTCTGAACCACAAAACCGACGACCTTGAAATATTTACGAGACAACATATAAAACAGCCTCTTTTCAACAAAAAAAATGAATTAAATCGGACCACGCGTTGATGAATTAAAAATAAGTACACATTTTAACTTTCATCCCCTCTCCCGCGGGAATCGCGTTGAATTTCGGGATAAAAAGTATTCTATAGACTACCTTAGAGTATGAAGTCAAATCATGCCAAGTTTCATTTGAATCCATTCAGTAGTTTCAGCGTGATGCTCAGCCAAGATACAGACGGATAGACAGACAGACAAAAATGAAAAAAAATGTATTTTTGGCTTTAGTATCGATTATAGAGAGCCCTCCAAAAAAATTTCAAAATATCTTCAATGTACAGAATTGACCCTGTTACAGTTTTATTATAAGTATAGATATAGATTGATGCAAAGCCACTTTCCAATACTTTACGTACTCTATCACAAATTATGCAGTTGGTAAAATAATAAATAAAATAAACATAATAATTACACGTGTGTGTGGACATTTCACACAGCGCCATCTAGCCCCAAACTAAGCATACCTTGTTTTATGGAAACCAGATAACTGCAATACTTAGATTTTTTTTATGTAAACGAATAACGTGAGATGCTAGTTGTTCGCCTGGTTAAATACTTTTTGTTTGTAAATACATAAATAGAATACAATATAACACCCAGACACAGAACAAACACCTATTTTCATCACACAAATCTTTGTTCTGAGTGGGAATCGAACCCACAACTTACAGATCAGATGTAAACCCACCCTAAATCTCACTATGCACAAGTTAAATGATTTACACAGCGAGGTTGGCTCTTTTGCTTCAACTTGCTGTGAATTGTGTTTGTGTGTGTATGTCACAGATTACACACATACACATTACAGATTGCCATGGAAACTAAGCTTCAGTGTAAGCATTACCTGTAATTTCCTGCCTACTGCTACTAAAGTTTCGCTTGCACAATCTCTCCTTCTTCCTATTCTTGACTATGCTGACGCCTGCTATCTTGATCTTACCGAAGACCAGCTAAATAAACTTGAGCGGCTTCAAAATTTTTGCACAAGATTTATTTTCGGTCTTCGAAAATATGATCATGTCTCTCAATTTCGTTACAAACTCAAGTGGCTCCCTATACGTTTTCGCCGGAATACTCATATCTTATCTCTTCTCTATAATATATTGTTTAATCCTTCTACTCCCCATTATTTGAAGGAACGATTCGAGTTTCTTTATAATTTTCACTCTAGTACTATGTATCTCAGGTCATCAGGAAACCTTCTTCTCAAGCCACCTGTTCGTTGTACGACATTCTACGACCACTCTTTCACTGCTCAGGCTGTACGCTTGTGGAATGAACTTCCTCTCAACATTCGAAAAGCTCAATCACTCACTGCCTTTAAGACTCAAATTAAGCACTTCTATCTCTCTAGCTTGACTCCGAAGTAATCCTTTACTGTTTCCTTATTAGTGATATAATTATGTATTATTTATGTAGTATATAATTATGTAAGTATTTGTATTGTGTAATAGTAAATATATATTGTTTATGTAGTCTATTATTTTATATTTATTATAGTAACTTTTATTTTATAACACCACCGTCCATGCTCATTCATGTATCTCTGTCCATCCAAAGGTTGTCTGGAAGAGATCGCTTTTTAGCGATAAGCCCGCCCATTGTACCCTACTTGTAAGTTTTCCTGTCTTTTTTTATTTTTGTTATCGTTGGTGTCAATAAAGAGTTTATCTATCTATCTATCATTACTTTCGGCTTAGCTTAAATAGCTTTTATATTGTAGCTCCATCAAAACAGGTGAACCGACTGACGATTTGGTTAAAACTGCGAGGAGCCGATGGATGCACGAGACAAGCAGCCGCTTAAAGTGGCGCTCTATGGGGGAGGCTTATGTTCAGCAGTGGACATCTTAAAGCAGTTAGTGATTGTTCTATTTCCTAAAGGGATGGGGAGCAAGATCCAATCAAACGACCGTATCGGTACAGACTGACGTTTATTATAAATGTGAAACTAACCGCACACAAAATATTAATAAAAGGTAGGTAGGCAAGAAATATTAATACATAACATCTTCCCTTCTCTGTTTCAACGATAACCTAGGTAGCAACACTCGAACTTATTATACTAGCATTTGACTAACTTATAAACTTAACTAATAAAATCACAACAGTCAGCGCAGAGTTAAATAGGTACAGTACATGTTATAGTACCTATACAAAAAATGATCTTACTGCTAATTATTCACCAACGCCTAGAACACAAAAGAACTTAAACCGTATCTATACTCATAACCAATAAAAATAATATAAACGTGAAACTATCTATAACATCCAACAATAATATATTTTCAAACATAAAATTACATAATAGTAAATACTCGGTGATTATTAAAGCAGCATGTGGATAGTTGGATACACACGAGCACCTACAAAACAAAGAGTTGAGTCGATCGGTGATCGTGATGAGTTACCATGGTAATTTATGTTGATAGTCATTAAATACTTAGATAGGCACATTAATATATTTGTTTACGTTTTACACCACCACAAAACGGTTAACAGGTCTGCGTATGCGTTTCGGCGTTGCAAATTCCTTCGGTGACACTATCGGCGTAGTGGTTGTACCGGCCGTTTTCGAGTCACTTACCGTGGCGGGTTCTGTGCTCGCACCCGCGTTATTATTCGTATTGTCGATATATGGCATTATGTTAAAATCACACACCTCATGTTTATCATTACGGCTAACGACATCTATTCCCCTCTCCCCCCTATCCTTATCCCTGCTTTGGCCATACATTGTATGTCTCTTGGTTATGTGATCAACATGTTTCTTGAAAATTCTATTGTTCTGTTGCACTATGTATGAAACAGGTCCTATACATTTATGTATTACACCCTTTTCCCACGTGAATTTATTATTCCTAAAGCGTTTGAATAAAATGTCGTCGCCGACAGCAAAGTAACGCTCCCTGCCTTTTCTACTATCTATCATTTTTTGTTGCCTATCGCTTACCATATTGTTAATGTCCGGCCGTAAAACATCGTACTGTATGCGGATTTTGCGGCCGAGTAGCAATTGAGCCGGCGACTTGCCGGTTAAGGTGTGAGCGGTTGATCTGTATGATAACAGAAACTTGTCAAGAGCAAGGTTCAAATCTGCCTTTTCTAATAGCGCCTTTTTTAAGCAGTTCTTTATTATTTTAACGGCGCTTTCGGCGGCGCCGTTACTACTCGGTTTATACGGCGACACTAATACGTGTTTAGTACCGCAACTTTCCATGAACGATTTGAACTCGCTGCTACTGAACGGGGGGCCATTGTCAGAAACAAGCTCATTACTTAAGCCAAATTGACTGAATATTTGTCTTAACTTAGCTATGGTGCTTTTAGCAGACGTACTACCTACACAATGCGCTTCGATCCATTTGGAATGTGCGTCTACCAGCACAAAGTATGTTAAGCTGCCTAATGAAAAAAAATCCACGTGAACTCTGTACCAGGGGACCTGCGGCCATGCCCACGGATGTATCGGCGCCTGCGGTGGGGAGGGGCGAGTAGCGGCGCACACCGCGCAGCCGAGGCACTCGCGCTCGATATCACTGTCGATACCGGGCCAATATATGTAGCCCCTAGCTATGCTTTTGCATTTGACTATGCCCTGGTGGCACGAATGCAGCATTTCTAACATTACACTTCGCAGTGAACTGGGTATCACTACGCGATTTCCGAACAATATGCATCCCGACTCAACGTTAAGATATTGTTTAATGTCAAAATAAGCTTTTAAGTCTTTCTCTTTACAATATACCCAATTAGTGTTAATTGCATGTATCAATTTCTGTAAAATATTATCCTTCACCGTGTGTTTGGCAACTGTTTTAAAATCAATCGGTGCCTGTTCTGATATAAAATTAATGTATGACTCGGATCGATATTCTTTGTTTTCGTCATCGATGGGTAAGCGCGAGAGCCCGTCTGCTACGCAGTTATGTTCTGACCTAATGCATTTTACTTCATAATCATACGCACTTAAAATGACCGCCCATCTTTGCAACCTATTGCCCGCCATTGATGGTATCTGTTTTTTTTCACTAAATATTGACGCTAACGGCTTACAGTCGGTAATCAACGTGAATTTATTTCCATACAAATAGTCGTGGAATTTGTTGACGGCGAATATGACAGCGAGTCCCTCGCGACAGATCTGTGCATAGTTCCGCTCGGCCGGCGCCAGCGTGCGCGACACATGCAGCACGGGCCGCACGGTGCCGTCGCGCGCGCGCTGCGCCAGCACTGCGCCCACTCCGTGCGGAGATGCATCGCACGTTACGAACGTCGGCAGCGCCGGGTCCCAATGGGCTAGTATGGGGGCCTCCGATAACCGTTTTTTTATAACCCTAAACGCCTCGTCACACTCGTGTGACCATATAAATTCTCGATTATTTTTAAGCAGACCATGCAATGGCTCCAAAATGTTACTCAGGTTACGAACAAACTTTCCATAATAATTAACCATCCCTAAAAATGCTTTTAATTCACTCACGTTTTTGGGTGGACGAGTCCTGTTTATCGCGTCGATTTTCGTTAATTCTGTTTTTAAACCGCTGGCATCTATAATGTAACCTAGGTAAGAAACTGATTTCTTGAAAAAACTACATTTCTTTCTCTCTACTTTGAGGCCGCTCTCAGACAAAATTTTAAATACACGAGTTAAAATATCTATGCTGTCCTTTTCGTTCTTTGAACTTGTCAATAAATCGTCCTGGTACACTGCAACGTTCGGGAGCCGAAATAGCTTTTCCATAACCCTTTGAAATTTACTTGCAGCGCATTTAACTCCGAATGGCAATCTATTGTATGCGAACATGCCTTTGTGCGTCACTATAGTGCAGTATTTTCTTGCATCGTCACTCAAAATCAGTTGTTGGTAGGCCCTACTTAGATCAATTTTATTGAAGACTTTCCCTCCCTGCAGCGAGGCAAAGATGTCCTCTATTCTGGGTAGAGGATATTTATCGTCTACCAGTACGGGGTTGAGAGTAGTTTTAAAATCACCGCACAATCTTACCTCTCCAGATTTTTTGATGACAGGAACGACTGGAGTACCCCATTCGCTCCATTCGACCGGCGTGATGATGCCTTCGCGCTCAAGTCGCTCGAGCTCGCCATCCACCACGGGCCGCAGCGCGTAAGGCACGGGTCGCGCGCGCCGCCACACCGGTACGGCGTCCGGTACCAACTCCAAGTCGATCTTCCCTTTATTAAACGCACCTATACCTGGTGAAAATACCTCTGGAAAACAGTTCTCTAACTGCTTAACCGCTGACCGCGTATCAAACTTACTCTCGGTAACTTGATCAACACATTTATGATGTGGGGCAGAAGGGAATTGAATGCCGAAAGCTCGCATCCACTTACGACCAAACAGGGAATTGCTATCATCGTTATCAATGACCACCAGACATAAATCATTTACTGTTTTGTTATCGAGTGTTACGCTACACTTAAATTCACCCATCGGCTGAACTCTTTGACCATTATACATTCTCAAATTAGATTTACGCGGACTCAACTTTATAGCGCTAAAATGTTTTTCATACATACTTCTATTAATTATACTCATGCCCGCACCGGTGTCACCCTCCATGGTGATAGCTTTGCCGTTGACCTTGACCCGTAACAGCCAGCGTTCATCCTCTTCTTTGTCACTCAGCTGATAAACTTCGTCGTCCTCCTCTTCGCTAGATGGCAGAGGGCTGACCTCCTCGGCGGCGGCCACTTGATGCACACCTGCATGTTTTCGTGAACGACACACTTTAGCTATGTGACCTCGGATGCCACACACGAAACACTCCGCGTTCATGAAGGAGCATTTATCCGCCCGGTGCGGTTGACCACACCGATAACACCTTGGACGCTGTTGCTGGCCAGCTGACCCCGCCTGGGCCGGCGCGGCTGGCCTTCCGCGGCCCCGACTCGCCACGACGGAACCACCGCCGTACGCCTGCCGCGCTCCGCGGTGCGTACCGTTACCGCGGAAGCCACCGCCGCCGCCGCCGCTCCCACTACTCACAGCGTGAACTTGATCACCGTGTCCGGGGGCTCCGGTTGTCGCCTCCTGCGAATCTCTCACTGCCGCTTCCAACGATAACGCTAATGTGACAGCGCGGTCGAACGTTAAGTCTACTTCGGTTAGCAACCGTTGTCTGATTTTATCGCTTCTTATGCCGAACACGAACTGATCTCTTAAGTTTTCCTTCAAGCTATCGGTGGTGACGAAAGCGCAGGTTTTACTTAACCTCTTTAGTTGAGCTAAATAATCCGTCACCGTTTGCGATTCACTTTGCTTACATGACCGGAATATCATACGCTCTGCGATAATGGATCGTTTCGGTGCCAGATGATCTTCGACTAACTTCACGATGGATTCGAAGTTCACTTTTTCGGGTTTTTCGGGAAAACATAAATCAATAATAAGATCCAGAGGCTCCGTCCCTACGACGGCCACCAAGTATTTCGAGTATTCTATGGGTTTGATGTCGTGTATTTCAAACCACGCCCGCAGCCGACTGACGTATGTCGACCACCGATCTTCATTCGGCTTAAACTCTCGCAGCTGGTTCAAATTCATCTTGATTTTTGAGTCTGCACTGCACGCGCAATGTATAATACTAGATTAATCACTTTTTAATCCATTTCCTGGTAGCCAAATGTTCTATTTCCTAAAGGGATGGGGAGCAAGATCCAATCAAACGACCGTATCGGTACAGACTGACGTTTATTATAAATGTGAAACTAACCGCACACAAAATATTAATAAAAGGTAGGTAGGCAAGAAATATTAATACATAACAGTGATGTACAAAATTTATAGAATAGATAGGTGGTTAAAATCTTCTTCTCGCAGGTGGTCACAGCCCTGGTGTCAGAATTTTTAGGCCGCCCAAAGACTTGTGACTTGCCTCAACGACTTTTGCCTTACGACAATAACTGGACCGACAGCATAACGCCCCTCCAAAGCATGGTTAGGTAGCGCTCAGTTGTTAAAATAAAAAAAAACATAATAAATGTTCATACATGTTCAAGATTAACACAAAAATAATTAAGAATATGTGGATTATGGCCCACACTCTTTCCCTATAAAAGAAGGCCCACATGGGCCTTCTTTTATTTTTATTTTTTCTCCCAACAGTGGGAACGTATTGGGCTAATGTCTATGGCCGTTACAAAACTTTGCTAACTCGTCATAATAGTCACTTGAGTACATGTTCAAGATTAACACAAAAATAATTAAGAATATGTGGATTATGGCCCACACTCTTTCCCTATAAAAGAAGGCCCACATGGGCCTTCTTTTATTTTTATTTTTTCTCCCAACAGTGGGAACGTATTGGGCTAATGTCTATGGCCGTTACAAAACTTTGCTAACTCGTCATAATAGTCACTTGAGCTTTTTTATTTTTATTCTAAATGTGACGGTATTAGCAACTGGCGGCAAAATCCTATCATATCCTATCCTACTTAATATTATAAATGCGAAAGTTTGTGTGTGTGAATGTTTGTTACCTTATATCTCCGTAATTACTGAACCGATTTACATGAAATTTGGAATGTAGATAGATTATACGCTGGATTACTTTTTATTGGCGGGTAACACCGCGGGGCACAACTAGTTATAATAAATTTGAACAGCAATTTAAAACAAAACCTACATCAAAATTACGCTCGCAAAAGAATTCCATTGTGTTTGAACAAAAACTAAGCTCAAAAATCTTCCATTATCATGAAAATATCCGCCTTACTGACCCTTAACGCTACCACGGTAATATTGCGGGTACTTCCGGTTCGGACGGCGCGATGGCCGGCCCATTTCCGGTCGTAAAATGGACGCAACATTCTGTTGGAGTGGCCAAGTGTGTTTTGATTATAGACTGTTAGGATTCAGTTTATGCGTTGATTCTCTAAATCATGGGTCGGCAAGCTGCCGGCCCGCCAGTACGGCCCGTTATATTTTTGAGTGTAACTTCATAAGATATTGATGATAATAATCTGGCCAATACTGGAACATAAGCCTTGTCATACAACTGATTATTTTTAGAGTTCCATACCCAAAGGGTAAACCCTACTACTAAAGCGGCTGTCCGTCCGTCTGTCTGTCTGTCTGTCTATCTATCTGTCTGTCTGTCCGTCTTTCACCAGGCTATATCTCATGAACCGTAATAGTTAGACAGTTGAAATTTTCACAGAAAATGTATTTCTGTTGCCGCTATAACAACAAATTAATAAAACAACAGAATAAAATAGATATTTAAGAGGGCTCCCGTAAAACAAATGTAATTTTGTTGCTCGTTTTTATAGATAACGGTACGGAACCCTTCCTGCGCGAGTCCGACTCGCACTTGGCCGGTTATTTATTTAATGTTAAGGAAACATTTGAACCACGAACGGGATACGGAATGGATCATGTACGTCCTCCCTGGACGTACATGATCCATTACTCTATTTTAATGCGGATTGGTGGATTACGCAAATGTTTTAAAACTTTGTTACAACGTGATTCAGTAAAGAAGAGAACTGAAAAGAGCAGAAATTTCTATTGCAGTCTCACTTCCTCTGCACTTAAACACAATAGTGGAAGAGGGAGAACAATAGTTTCTTGTTTTCGTCAGAATCGATTCTTCAATGACACGCTTATATTTCTGAACATGCCGATTTCTTTTGTAAAAGTAACTTTAATTTTCCTACACCGCTAACATATGATCTTGGACATCCAGGTTGACTGGCAGATAATGCTTCATAGCATTAAGTCCTTCTAGTACATTATTTTGTGATACAGTATAAATAAATAAATAAAAGTTTTGTTATGCTAAAATGGGCATACGTTTGACAACAACTCACCTGATGGTAAGTGACGAAGTTGTCGAAGGTGGAGCAGGTTTGCCCATGAGATGCCCATTCACTCTCGACTTGAACAGACCCAGGTTATACCCAGGAAGAAACACTGTTGCTGGAAGAGCATTCCATTCCTTGGTTGTTTGGACTATGAATGACTCAGTGAACGCAATTTCCATACATAGCCTTGAAAAAATAAAGAGCGGGATTCAAACCGTGGTGCGTTGGATTGAAATTCGCATGACATACCACTGAGTCACACTAGTTCTTAATTTAAAAATCGTATATACGACCTGTGTTACCGTACTCATAAAAATCCACTAGCAAAAATGATACTATGGTACTTCCGGCTTAGACGGGCTATTTCCGGTCCGTTCGCGCGATTCCGTTTCCGCTCGTAAAGTAGATGGAAGATATACTGGGTGGCGCAAAAGTAAAGACCCTATTTGGTTCAGCTATAACATTTTTTCTAAATTAGAAAACTAGATTTAGGTTTTTTTAAATGTATATTTGTGCCATTAAATTTCGTACCATTAGGATTTAAAGATGATGTCTTTTAAATGGTGACCTCCAGAGTTGATACACATTTGAGCCCTATTTATGACATTTTGCATAACTTGCCGTAACACTTCCTGCGATATGTTCGTTATTTCTTGACGAATGTTTTCTTTTAGAGCTGCGAGAGTCTGTGGCTTGTTCACATACACCCGAGATTTCAAAAAACCCCAAAGAAAGAAGTCTGGACTGGTCAGATCGGGTGATCTTGCAGGCCAAGGCAAATCGCCAAAACGAGAGATAACTCGGCTTGGAAAAGCGTCCCTCACTAAGTCCATAGTGTCGCGCGCTGTGTGTGCCGTAGCGCCGTCTTGTTGAAACCAGATGTGCTCCAGCCCCAATTCGTCCAAACTGGGTATCAAAAACTCACGTAACATGGTTCTGTAGCGTTCTCCAGTGACAGTTATCGCATTGCCTCCAGCGTCTTCGAAAAAATAGGGTCCGATCACTCTGTCAACACAGATGCCACACCATACAGTAACTTTTAGTGGGTGTAGAGGTGTTTCTTGAATAATGCGCGGATTATCAGTGCCCCAGAACCGAGTATTCTGCTTATTGACATGCCCTGAGAGATGGAAATGCGCTTCGTCACTCATAACCAATTTTGAAGGAAAATCATCTTGCAAAATGTCATAAATAGGGCTCAAATGTGTATCAACTCTGGAGGTCACCATTTAAAAGACATCATCTTTAAATCCTAATGGTACGAAATTTAATGGCACAAATATACATTTAAAAAAACCTAAATCTAGTTTTCTAATTTAGAAAAAATGTTATAGCTGAACCAAATAGGGTCTTTACTTTTGCGCCACCCAGTATACACACGTAGTAATTTAGACATGCTGTTACTATTCATAATAAACGGTATTTCTGTTAGTTATTCTATCTAGAAGTATAATTATTGCGGACAGACGCAATTTATGGATAGTGAGTGAAACATAAATTTCTGGTAAAGAAACTATAAATACAATGTACTTATACTATCTGAGTTTGAATTGGTATATTATAACCTATATCCTCGATATCTACTCCCCAAGGCAGACGATGTTTCTTCTACGACTTTTCTAAATTAATAGTTTTTCATTGAAGAAATGCCATGTAAAGTTTACGTTCGAAGATAACTCTAGCGCTGCTGGGTGGTTGCACTTCGTCCTTGATTTGAATGCACTTAAATGAGTTTGACGACCTGTGTTTAGAAACGAATTCGTTTATTTATTTTAGTATCTTGTTAACTCTCGTAGCGATAGCACGTGCAATTTTGTGAGAGGATTTATTTTTTAGTATGGAGGTTTGGAAACACGCAGTTTCAAGTAAGGCTCTCACAGCTTGTGGGTTATCATAGTACCAGTCCCCCCCTTTCGGGATAACATGCCAATTCAAACTCACCTTGTAGATATGATATGTATAATGTGTAGATTATATTATTATTGTGTGATTTATGGTTGGTGGATGAAATTAAATCATATTTATTGTTACAATGGGGTATTTGACACATATTTATAGATCCATACGATCTTTGTTTTGCGAGAAAGGAACCGGCAATCCTCCCTCCAGAAGCTTTAAAAGCGTATATGTCTTGATTTATTTTCCGATTCTGCTTCATCATCATCATCATCATCATCAACAGCTGAAGACGTCTACTGCTGAACATAGGCCTCTCCCAGAGAGCGCCACTTTGAACGGCTGCTCGACTCGTGCATCCATCGGCTCCCCGTAGTTTACCAGACTTCTTCAAGATTTTCGGTCCACCGAGTGGGGGGGCCAAACTATGCTGCGTCTTCCGGTTCGTGGTCACCTCTCGAGAACCTTTCTTCCCCATCGGTTATCAGTTCCACGAGCGATGTGGCCTGCCCACTGTCACTTCAACTTGCTAATTCTAAGAGCTATATCGGTCACTTTAGTTTTCCTGTGGATCTCCTCGTTCCGGAGCTTATCTCGCAGGGAAACACCGAGCATAGCTCTCTCCATAGCTCACTGCGCGACTTTGAGCTTACTAATGAGGCCAACAGTAAGAGACCACGTTTCAGTTCTGATTTTACTTAGTTTCAACTTATTAGGTCATTATTTTTATCCTGCCATTTTAATTGTAGTTAAATAGCCTAAAAACAATGAGCAGTATATTAAGCCATATACCTACCCATAGTTTTCCCACGGTTGGGGCTAGTGCGCCTGTTTCATGTCTACTCTTCCAGTCAGTGTACGAGTATCCTATACACTGCCGCTGGTACAACTCTTGGAGGGCTGATTTACTTCTGTGTGGCAGCACTTTTTTTTTGGACGGGCTAATGCTGTTGGTCTCTATCGACCTTTGCAGCGTCACTGGGCGGATGTGTGACAGTAGGCCGATTCACTAATTATATGGTTCGACAAAAGAGCGAAACAAGTGTGCAAACACTAATTACGTTCCGGTTTGAAGGACATTGTAGCTAGTGAAATTACTGGGCAAATGATACTTTATGGATTTCATGGTCTATGTAGTGATCTTACTGACTATGTGGTCTCTCAGGATGACGTGCGCAGTTTCACGCACTTTAATTTACAGTTCCGAGTAACACTGCTTCTGTTATGGGCGGCCGTGGCGCTTAACACTAGGCGAACCACTAGCTCGTCACGTCATGCGTTTACTTTTGTGAAAAGCAACACAGTAATGTGAAAATGCCACAATGTCAAATTAAATTCCTTTGTCAAAAGGATTCCAGTGAAAAGGTTCGACATTCAGCTACGCCAGGTTGGGCTTGGGACGAACGCGTTCAACATTTTGTTCCAGTTACGCTGAAGTTTTATTTTGATACATACATACATATTGTTCAACAATAGAAACAATTAGAAGGGTGATTGATTATTTTCCTAGGTCCCCTGGGTGGGGCAAAGGGTGTCCACAGTAATTTTCCAGCTCATCCTGTCAGGGTCGGTCTGGCCTCAGGGTGGAGCATACCCGGGCGGCCCAAGGAGGGACCAGAGACCAGAGGCCGGTCCAGACCCAGAGCCAAACACCGGCTCCATATTCTCTACATTTTAATGGAGAGCCGAGCCGTGATGACTGAGCTAATTATTAAAAATATTAGGTGATATTATTATCTATTACTTGCCTATAACCATGGAACAAGTAGGAGAGGAATGCCAATACACCAAGAAAACAGCGTAGATCAAAAGTATGCTAACAACCGTTATAAAACGTCCTATAGGGGGCTTCATGCTTGACTTCAACCCATGTCTTGCTAATGCTTTTGACTTTCGCCAATACGGAGCGACGCCATGTTTGTTTTGGCCGGCCCTGCTTTCTCTTGCCTTCCGGGTTCCAGTCCAAGGCCTGTTTAAGTATATGGGCTCCAGACCATTACAAGGGTAAAAAGCATCAAACTATCCAATTCTTTCATTAGAAATGATTATATTAAATAATTTACAGTCTCATTCTTGACAGGTGTTTAATTTTTAACAAACAAATCCGAAAGAGATCCAAGAAGTTAGAAAGCGCTGGTCCAAATTACATACTTAGTTTTTTCTTTCTAATATTTTTGGATCTACATTATCTTACTTGGTAAGTTTGTTTGATCATCACATAGCCTTTTTTCTTCTTCAGTTTTGGAAAAGCAAGAAATTGATTTGAGTTCGCGATTTCAACACAAGTGTGCAACGAGATACCAAACGGTTCCCAGGTTTAGTTACGACCTGGAGCTACGCCAAAAGGATTATTACCGACGGGACTAACAAGACGTTGTCGAGTTGATGCCAATTTACTTTGTAGCTCAGTTGGGAATAGGTACATTTAATGAACGTAGTTCCACCCTTCTTGTAATAAGACAGGTTCTTGTAAAAGACTGAAGAACTTAAGTTACTGACAGACTCCTAGAGGTATAAAGTCGATATGACCTTCTTCTCGTGTAGTGGATCAATGGTACTAGTGGGACAATTAGTTCCAACAGGCTAGTGTCCTGGTATATTTTATTGCATAAATTAATAATATTCCTCAACAAATAAACAGCCAAGAAAACAAAAATAAAATATCTCACAAATTTGCAGATGATACAACTGTTCTTGTAAAATGCGTTAACCGAAACACTTATGAAAGTGAAATAACCCTAACGCTAAATAAAATAATCAACTGGCTTAACATTAATAATTTAAAAATAAACGTCGAAAAAACTAAAATGGTCCAATTTCAGACTTATAGGAAAAAAAAGCTGGATTTAAATATAATGCACGGACATCAAAAAATTGAAGAAGTTAGCTCTACGAAGTTCTTAGGGTTAATGCTCGACCAAAACTGCGACTGGAAAAGTCATGTAGGTTACGTGTGCGACAAACTCGACCGATTCATGTTTGCTATCAAACGGTTACGCTTAACGGTATCCACTGAAGCCGCACTGAGTGCATACCATGGCTACGTGTCATCGGTACTTTCCTATGGTCTCTTACTGTGGGGAAACTCGGTCGAAATTGTGAAGGCTTTTCGAGTTCAGAAGAAATGTGTGCGTGCTATTTGTGGCGCCTGGTTCATGGACAGTTGCAAGCCACTTTTCAAAAAACTTGGCATATTGCCGCTGGTTTGCATGTATATCAGGGATCTCTGTGTTTTTGTCAAGCAGTACCCGAAGTATTTCCAAATACAGTCGGAGGTATACATTAGAAGTACTAGATACAAACACAAACTCTACCTTCCTCAGTGCAAGCTAGAGCTGTACCGAAGGAATGCTTATATAAACGCAATCAGAGTGTATAATAAATTACCTGACATTTACAAGAATTTACCTTTAATTACTTTTAAGCGAAAATTGACTCAGTGGCTTTTAGAGAAATGTTTTTACGATTTAAATGAATATATGACTCATAAGCATAAGGACTAAAAATTGTATGACGAGTATAATGATGAATGGTTGATATTTGTTGAGGAATAATATTTGTAATGTGTAATATAATCTTTAATTTATATATTTTTATCTCACATAATTATAATGACTGCTTGACATAATGTAATCTAATATTCTATAAATTTATTGTTTAAAATTTCAATTTGCACACCACTGTCGTGGTAGAATGTACGGACAGTTTACTCATAATACCAACTATTTGTACTACATTCGGCAATAAATTATATTCTATTCTATTCTATTCTATAATGACAAAGTTACAAGCATTTTAAAATATAGGAATAGATAGAGATAGCTCAAACATGCTGTGACGTCACCCTTGCTCCTTCATAGTGCCTCGTTACTAAGCTGTGGTAGCTTTACGTACATTTGGCATGTGACTTCACAACATGCGTTTTCATAGTAACTGTGGGAAACCTCCTGTTTTGCGAGAAAGGGACAGGCAGGCCCCTCTAGAAACATTAAAAGCTCCTTGTTTACTCCTTGATTTACTGATTTTACTTTTTTTTTCATTTCTTCATAAGCCGGAAGACGTCCACTGTTGAATATAGGCCTCCGCCTTAAAACGCCACTTCGGCCGCTTATCATAGGGGGGATATGCCATAATCACCACGCTTGGCAGGCAGCTTGGTGATCGCAGAAGATTTTAATGTACCGAGAAGGATGCTGCTGCCCATTCCCTGGATATTCCCTTTGCCAGCTCTTACGGCACCCACGGAAAGAGATGGGGATGGGGGAAATTTTCAATGACTGCGTTCATTTTTAACCTACATTATGACAATAGTATTCACTTGTTAATTTTTAATAGCAGGCAACTAGCCTACTGTACCATAAACGGTATACATCTGGGACGGCGTCAAATTTTTAGCCCACCTAAGAGATTTTGTTTTGGTCTAACGACTATTGTCTTACGGCAATACCCGAGATCGGGGCCTCAGTTGTAAATATCACTTGGTGTAGTGGTCACCCATCTTTGTAGTGACCGTAGTGAACGTTGCTTAACCATACCGATCGGTTAAGAACTGCTAAGGTATTCCAGTAGATTAAGTTTTGTTATTACTGGTTTACTGCTTCAATCCTCAGCATGGGGTTTCGCAATGGAATAGTAATTAGTGAGTGAGGGGGACTGAGTTAGGGGATTCCAGTGGAACACGTTTTATTTGCTACTAGTAGCCCCTGGAATAGGGGATCTCAATGCAATATTATTTATATTGTAATTTGTTTTTTAATTATTGCTACTTTTTTGTATCCATTTTCCTTTTTTCTTTTAGGCCATCTGTGTATATCTGCTCCATGGCTTCACAGCGGTCCCAACGGAAGACTAGCGCCGGTTTGGAAGAACCAGCACCATGCTGAGTTGACACCGATTTGTAACAGATTATTCAGTGTCCTCTTTTGTGCCATACCTCAATTTTTTTTCTGTTACAAATATTTGTTTGATGACCAAATATTTTTCAATAGCGAGTGTTAAACAGCCCCCAGGAGGACTGTGTGTGTGTGATTAGGGGATTCCTGTGGAAGTCAGAAGTAGCAAAGTTTTTTACCTACAGGAGATCTTGACGGTTGACTGCACAAATTATCTTCTGTTTTTATAACTTACCTGAAACAAAGATAAAAGATAATTAATTTTACAAAGGAAAATAACGGCGGTTTAGCTTTGTAAACATTGTTTCTTGTTCCCGTGTTACACGCCTGAGGACAAAAAACGCTTCGGCTGAGGGAAAATGTTCAGGAAGAAGGAAGTTATCAACGAGGATAAAAAAATATTAGTAAAAGTACAAATAAAATTATTATACAGGTTGAGTGATTTAACTTCAAATTCATAAAAATATAACTGTACCTATAGGTACTCTAGATTATGGAAATATCATTTTTTTTGACCAGGAGTTGAACTATTGATTTGAAAAAAAAAATAGCTTGAATTATTGCGCTACCCATAGTATCGCTTATAAGGATTACATTTTGGGAAATAATATTAAATGGCAGACCGAAGCAAAACTACCTTTTTGCAGAAAATCCTACTTATATTGTTGTTTTTTATACATTGTCTTATATATATAAAAATCAATTGCTGTTCGTTAGTCTCGCTAAAACTCGAGAACGGCTGAACGGATTTATCTTATCTTGGTCTTGAGATGTTCGTGGAGGTCTAGGGAAGGTTTAAAAGGTAAGAAAAATTCGAATAATTGCCGGGAAAACCCTAAAAACAGCCCTATTCTTTTTCCCATATAAACGTAAGTACAGTACGAAGTCTGCCGGGTCAGCTAGTAATGTATAAAGAAAACAATATACTCGTAACTAACCAATTTGTTATAGATGATAGTTTTGATATTTTATGAACTAGTGTTCAAAATCATCTCTTTTCCCAAATCATCACGATCCCGACTCGACACGGAAATGAAATAAGCTACATTCTGTCTAATTGTTCCGCACTTAAACAAGCGAAAAACATTATAATTAAATTAATTAAAACACACCTTAAATTCGTGGTCATACATAAGTCTCAAATTAACGCATTTGCTCGAACAAGTTAATGGGCCAGTGAAAGAGCAATTGCTCTGAATTATTTCAGTTGATCTTCTCGAGGCGAAATTGCATTTTAATTACAGGGCCTTCTTGATTAAAGGGTGGTGATATCTCTTTCTGTCGTGAGCTGATAGACAGGGAGCCACGGTAGAGTTAAATTACGAGATTCTACCGGTGCGGCTATGAGGTACTTCAAAAGAACAATGATTTTAGTCCCATATTCTGCGAACAAATATAGGGTAGGTCAACGATCGCCGCCTCGAAAATGGCACCGTCAAAACAAGACATAATATGCCAGTCGCGTATGACCGCACCTAACGAAAGTGATGTAACTCTTGTTTTACAACGCTATTACAGGGTGCTTTGGTTCATTATTCATCATCACCATCATCATCATTAACAGCCTGAAGACGTCCACTGCTGAACATAGGCCTCCCCCAGAGCACGCCACCTTGAGCGGCTGCTCGCCTCCTGCATTCATCGGCTCCCCGCGGCTTTCACCAGGTCGTCGGTCCACCGAGTGGGGGCCTGACCTACGCTGCGTCTTCTGGTTCGTGGTCGCCACTCGAGAACCTTTCTTCCCCATCGGTTGTCAGTTCTACGAGCGATGTGGCCTGCCCATTGCCACTTCAACTTACTAACTCTAAGAGCTATATCGGTCACTTTAGTTCTCCTGCGGATCTCCTCGTTCCGGAGCTTATCTCGCAGGGAAACACCGAGCATAGCTCTCTCCATAGCTCGCTGCGCGACTTTGAGCTTACTAATGAGGCCAACAGTAAGAGACCATGTCTCAGTTCCATAAGTCATCACTGGCAACACACACTGATTGAAAACTTTCGTTTTCAGGCTCTGCGGTATTTTGGACGAAAAGATAGGACGAAGCTTCCGGATGCAAGAGGCGAGTAGCCGCTCAAAGTGGTGCTCTGTGGAGGAGGCCTATGTTCAGCAGTGGAACTCTTCAAGCTGTTGATGATGATAATCATTATCAGTAGTTATCTCTGAATAATGCCCCTTAAGGCTGCTGTATACGCAGATGCACTATCTCGCTCGCGCATTGATACAGTTTTGAAGATATTAAATAACTGAATTCACTTACGTAAAATCTGGCTAAACTATGTCTCAAGGCGAAGGGTAGGTGTTTTTTGGTAAGTTTCCTGGCGTAATTAGAGCATGTGGAGCTTTGAATTTAATATATCATATAATTCATTTCATTAATTCTTTTGTGATGTCCGCAAATACAAGATTAATAAATATAGCTCTATAGAAAAAAATCGAAACATCCCTCAAAAAAATTTGAATGTTCCAATTTTACTGAGTTGCTATCGAATATATTTTTACAAATAAAATAATTATTAGTGTGTAGTTTAGTCAAATAAGATTAGTTGTCTCAGGATGACGTGCGCAGTGCGCAGTGTCACGCGAAACTTTAATTTGGATTTCCGAGTGACATTGCAATCTGTAACGGGCGGCCGTGACGCTTAACACCAGGCGATCGACTAGCTCGTCACGTCATTCGTTTACATAAAAAAAGGAGAGTTGCTTAGAATATTTAACTTAAATTATTGTAGATACTAAACATGATTATAGGCAACATTACATAGTGCTTAATCTCAAAATATTATATAGCAAGCCTACAATATGTGAGTTTGTAAAAAACAATCCCTTTCCCACTACAGGTGCAAGCAATCCGGCACAATGCAGAATAGAAAACTCCGATCCGTAGCTTCGATTAATTTCGTAGAACGTATCAAGCCTTGTCTCCCTGTCTAACCCTTTGCAGGGTGACAAGGACGGAGATAAAATTGCACAGTACAATTTGAGTGGACGCCAGCAGTCTGTACTTTGTTAGAACTTGCTTTTCGGTTAAATCTTGTGAAGCTATATGAAGTTTCACTGAAAGATGTAAAAAAAAAATTACGTAGGTATTCTCTTTTTTCCGTTGACGAAAAATGTTGCTTTAGAAGATAATAAGAAACATTTTGTGATAATATCTATATGTAGAATTAACGACCGTTCTAAGTGATAGGGGAATAGCGATGAGCGGTGCAGCGGAAAGGAAGGCAGGGACTTAGGTGTCAATTACCTAATACAAAAATGTACATAGGTCTATGAAAATGTGTAAGCATTTTTTTAAAAGGCTTATCGTGATTTGCTTATTTTAACAGTGTCAAGTTGACAGTATGAAATCGAGTGAAATTCACGCCTAAAGGTGGGTTTTTTCACCGATAGTTAGGTAACCAATGTTTAAAAACTCTAATAAATTCTAACCATTGGTCAAAATCTGTTAGAGCTTTTAACCATTGGTTGCCTTAACTATTGGTGAAAAAACTCACCCTAAGTCCCTCAAAATTCCCACAAGGATCCGTGTTCAGAATAGCATGGTGTTCAAAAAGAAGCTAAATGAGTTGCTACTCGACAAAGCTTATTATAATACGATAAACGAATTTCTCAATGATAAAGATCTTAAATAATAACTGCTCGCAATATCTTACTCATAATTTATATTTTGTATTACTTATGTTATGTACTTATCTTATTTTGACATTAAAGTATTAATTTTATCATAAACGATTGTAACTGAACAAATAATGGCATTTTACAGAAAACGCTCGCATGTCAGGACGACAGAACTAGAGATACGATGTTACTTTTAAGACCACAAATTGTTGTTCACCTATTTTCGCAAGTAAATGAATTGAATTGAATAAGTCCAGTCTAGTGACGGTCAAATCAAATGTCAAGCTCCAGTAGAGTGGTAGATAATTTGATAATTGCTTGTTATGGAGTTTTTTCACGTTCTCGTAACTCCACGCTGTCTTTGTAAACGCCGCTCCGCTATCTGCTCTACTACCCGCTCTGCTATCCGCCTGGTATCCGCTCCGTTACCCGCTGCACTTCCCTCACCACTCTCACTTGAGACAAACCCTTATATAAACAGTCACATATCTTTCCACGTAGGGTTATTAATAAGAAATGGGAATTTAAATAGGCACCGATCCAATCGCGTCGTCAAATATAGACAATTTTTCCGTCGTGTGTTCCAGATTGAAACGAATGGAACTCTTGGGACTGTTTTCAGTGGAAAGCGGTTCACATTTTATTTTATAGTGAAATAGGTTATGTTACTTCTATTTAGAATTAAGCTACGTTTATTATTATATGACTGTTAGGGTGGGTGTTTTGATCTGTAGTGAAGGTAACCAGGTAACCAATGGTTTTTTTTAATGGCTACTTTTTTCGCCAAATGCGCACAATTTTGCCACTAACCGTGAAGGGATGGTCACTCATAAAAAAGGGGGGGGGCGGGGAAGATTACTAGAGAAGGCCTGAGTCCCAGCAGTGGGGACATATTCGGCTGATGACGAGTACTATAGTCATCATCATCAATCAGCCTTAAGACGTCCACTGCTGAACATAGGCCTCCCCGCAGTTTTCACCATATCGTCGGACCATATAGTGGGGGGCACCCTACGCTTGCGTCTTCCAGTTCGTGATCGCCACTAAAGTACCTTTCTTCCCCATCGGTTGTCAGTTGTACAAACGATGTGGCCTGCCCACTGCCACTTCAACTTGCTAATTTCAATAGCTATGTCGGTGACTTTAGTTCTCTTGCGGGTCTCCTCATTCCGGATCTTACCTCGCAAGGAAACTCCGAGCATAGCTCTCTCCATAGCTCGCTGCATGAGCTTACTCATAAGGCTATCAGTAAGAGACACCACGTCTCAGTTCCATAAGTCATAACTGGCAATACACACTGGTTGAAAACTTCCGTTTTCAGGCTCTGCGGTATTTTAGATGAAAAGATAGGTCGAAGCTTCCCGAACGCTGCCCAGCCGAGTTGTATTCTTCGTGTGACCTCATTATGTACTATACTGTACCACCTCGGTACCTGCTATAGTAATATGCTACAATTCCCTGACTAAGAACTTATATACTAGTTTAACGGGCAAGGAATGGAATGCTCTTCCAGCAACAGTGTTTCAACCTGGGTCTTTTTAAGTCAAGAGTGAATAGGCATCTCATGGGCAAACGTGCAACCTTAGACAATTTCATCACTTTCCATCAAGTGAGTTGTTGTCAAACGTATGCCCATTGTAGCATTAAAATAACTAGTAATCTGTGGCTTTGACCTATTTACCTGTGAAAATGTAGGTATGATATATCGCCGATCTGTCGTAAGTGACAAATGCGAGCGCAGCCTGACGTATGAGTTACGGGTTAAGTTACGAATCAGAATGATTTATGCGAATGCGGAGGATTTACCAAACTAGATAATTTTTAACGGTTTTAGTACGTAATAGTAATGTACTATGTATCTTTGTTCTTTGACTGTGGGTATGGTCATACATATAATATTATACTAGGGATGGGTATTTTGATAGTTAACTAATGGTCAGAAATTCTAACAAGTTTTGACCGTTGGTTAGAATTTGTTAAGAGTTTTTAACCATTGGTTACCATATCTATGTATCAAAAATCCCACCCTTAGTATAATTAGCAGAAGTATTGAGTTTTGATTGATCCCTTTTGCGCATAAGTGTTGCATATAATTATAATAATCTCACAATTATGTCACCCATTCTTTTCATCATTTTTATTCGTTTTTAGTCATAGTATTTTAATATTTTTTGGCGTAATTCTGCCAATGTAGGAATCTATGAGTACCTAATGTCAGGTAATCATAGATATAGTGATGCCAGCGTACGATAGGTAGGTATAGTTATTTAAAATCGCGGTATAGAATGAAAACGAATAACGAATTACAAATACATTTTTACAACACCCATGTAACTTGGAAATCTAATAAAAAGAGAGGTGCTCCGTGATTTAACCCTCAACCCCAAATTAATAAGATTATTTAATTTAAAAAAATATTATTTTTCCTTTTTCTTACTCCAAGTACCTATATTTAACAGGGTATAAAGTATGTTGATCTAGGTCATCTAAACAACCTGTGTGCAAAATGTCCAACAACAGTTATTCTATAGTTGAGCGTGATAAATGTCCTCTGCAGTCATTAAGTATACTAAAGCACTAGCTAGCATTAGCACTAGCAAATTGTGTAAACTGTGGGTAAAGTAAACGATTTTGGACTTTGTTCTAGTCTGGGAGCTAAAACACATCGCGGACACTTCAATTAACACTAAACTTATAACTTACTAGCAGTCTGTCTCGGCTTCTCACGGGTATACTATTTTTAGCAGTACACGCGATGTAAAGAATATTTTAGGTAATTTTTTACACCCTGGGTTACATTACTGGAGTTTTAGTAAGGATTTAAAAAAAATATAATATAGCCTATGTCACCCGGGGATAGTGTAGCTTCCCAACAGTGATACTGAACTGATTTGAAAATTTTTCAAATCAGTTCAGTAGTTTCGGAGCCTATTCAATGCAAACAAACAAACAAATAATCAAATCTTTCCTCTTTATAATTTTGGTATAAATGAAATGAAATGAAATTTTATTTGCTTGAATATAGGTTACATCTAGATGGTCGCAAAGTTCACGTTATAGATGGTATAGATAAAACTAGTTCATGGTGTGGCAAAAATTAACTCTGTCACCAAAGCATATGTTAAAGAACACATATGACCTTTCTACATCGCGCAATCTTACGAGGCCAAGAGGTGGAGACAATGGGTCCATGGGGGCCCGCCGCCATGGAAACGTACCGGGACTTGGCCAAACGTTTGGTGGAGGCATCAGGTGACCAGAATGCTGGCTTTTATTTTGCACAAAAGATAAGCATTGCCATCCAGCGTGGTAATGCTGCCAGCATTCTGGGCACTTTTCCCTCCGCCAACGGTTTATTTAAGGTTTTATATTTTAGTTTTAAAGTTTTTAGGTGTAGTTTAGTTTAGTATATACATGTTATTTAAGTTTTTACATCCAATAAACCGTTTTCGAGGCCAATAATAAAGGATATTCTAATTTTTAACGCACCAAATGCAACTTAAAAACAAAATGTAATCACTAAAACTAAACTAAATCTAGATAATCTAAATCTAAGACTATAAAGAACTAAACTTTTACATAAAAACCGCGTTTAAATCGCTGTCTGCAGAAAAAAATCTAAATAAAAAGCTAACAACATTACCTCATTGAATGACCATACTTAGGGTGGGTTTTTTGATCAGCAGTTAAGGTAACTAATGGTTAAAATCTCTAACAAATTTTAAACATTGGTCAAAAACCCACCATTAGTCTTTAGCCGAGGTGATAGCCAGTAGTACCTAATGATATATTATGTACTAGCAGCGCCCCGCGGTTCCACCCGCGCTCCTACAGGAACCGATCCCGTTATTGGGATAAAAAGTAGCCTATGTTTTAATCCAGGGTATAAGCTAATCCATACCAAATTTCATCCAAATCCGTCCAGCTGTTAGAGCGTGAAAGAGTAACAAACATACACACATACACACAAACTTTCGCCTTTATAATATTAGTGTGATTTTTAATTTTCTTAAAAGTTTCAGTATATAAAAATTATTTACTTGCTCCCAGTATACAACAAAAATAAAGCTGACGGTTCTCAAGGAGTCATTGACCTGACTCGCAATGAACAAAAAGACGACGAAAGCTGTTCTAGCAATTTGTCCTAGGATCCTTAAAGAAGTACAAAATGTCAAATGAAAAGAATATCTGAAATGATCTAATGAAAGTGAAGTTTTAGCGTCAATTTCAATTTGCAAACTGAGTTTTTAGACTAAGTTTATTGTATTAGAAGTGGCGAGAGTGCCACTCAGCGTACGCTACTTAAATTCATACAAACATTCAAAAATGTATTTTATTTTAATAAAAACTCTTTTGTTAGCTCAGTTAGTAGTAGCTCTGCCTTCTGAACTATAGGTTGCGGGTTCAATTCCCACTCAGGACAAACATTTTGTTTGATGAGCATAATAATTGTTTGTTCTGTGTCTGGGCTTACAAACAAAAAGTATCTAAATTGTATCAGTTATCTGGTTTCCATAGTACAACCTATGCTTAGTTTGGGGGCTAGATGGCGCTGTGTGAAATGTGATTAGTTCCAAATATATGATTAGTTCGGAGGAATTACTGGGATTAAAAGTCCGTATTCTTATTTATCCCGAAGTGTAAAGATGGAAATAAAACAACCTGTCGCTGTGTAAGTGACTGTGCAGGAACACAACAACTTTTATGGGTTTAGTCGCAGAACGTCCCGCTCGCAAAATATACTATGCAAAAGTCTTGTCGAAGTCACAAAATAGTATCCTATTTTGTATCGAAATCGAGTGGCTGAACTTTCCAAGGTACTAACATATCAACTGTTTTGTTTTTGGCTACTTTTTACCAAAGAGGTATATGTACTAAGTACTAGAGAAGCTATTCGAAGCACAAATAGTTGGCATATTTTGTATAATTAAACGAAAATCCCTACAGCACTTTACGAGATTAAATAGTCTAACCAATGGTCCCAACACGCGGCGCTAGTGCAATGGCACATTCGGATCATAATTTTTACTGCTATTCACTGCTGCACGTGCAGTCGCTTTGAGTGCTAAGCATCGTATGAGCGAGAAGATGCCGGCCGGCATATTTGCAGTGGTTAACAGTGCAAGTTAGAGATGTCCTGTCCAGTGTATACATATAAGTCTTTGCTTTTTACCGATGAAAGAGCAGGTTTTGGAGTTTTGGCGGGAACGCGGAAAAGTTCACGTCGTTGCATTGTATTATTTTTCAAAACTCGTGCTTTTTCCAGTGTTAATGATTAAAATCGGTGGCGTTTTACGCATTAAGTGCTGAATTACGAGCATGAGTGTGGACAAGTGATATAATGTGGTGAAACGTGTTTTTCGTGTTGCTTCCAAAATTCCATAGAAGCTTCTAGTAAAGTTGCCACCACTTTACTAGGGCATGACTTAGATTGGACTGAGACTACCTGACTTAGACTGGACTATGACTACGCAGACTGTGACTAAGACTTGACTTTACGTGAAATATTCTATCATTATGAAAAATTACAATACTTGACACTGGCTAAATACACTGTGTGGAGCCAAAATATAAGAGAGAAAAAAAAAAAAAGAGCAGGTTTCTCTGGAACGCATAGATGGCGCTGCAATAAAAAAATGTGGAGAGAGCAAGAAATTGGTAGTTTATGGCGCGCTAAAAAGAAGCAAGAAGAATGGTGGAAGCCATGATAGTCAGAATAATTAGCATATTTCATGAAGGAAGAGTCTCATCGGGTTTTGCCAGAGATATCGATCTTTACGTAGTTTGTGTGAACCAATGTCGCTTGTCGCAGAAGGTATTTTGTGTACATACTGATGTTGTTATATTGAGTTGGAACTGGAAATACAATATAATATATATGGATTTTCCAATAGTTGTAAGAGCGAGTGCTAACTACGTACACAACTTGAAGAGTCATTGCTGATCCGATCGGTATTTGAACCTGTGTGCGTCGTTTTGAAAGCCGCACCCGCTACCACTAAGCCACGGCCGCTCTTACTGTATAGTTTCGGTTTAATTAGCCCTTGCCCTTAACCGTTATCAAAGCTGACCCTTTTTTGTCTACAAAAGACCCGGAAGGGACTTTTTAATGCTACGTACGATGATGATGACGGTTCTGATAAATGTGACATGTTTTTAGGAAACCCAGAGTTTATAAATAAAAACGTTCGCCCCATTAATGCGACATGTAGGGATAGGGAGAGAAATATAATTACTTTTTAAGGATTATGGGAACTGTGCCTGGTTAAGCCCCTCAAAAGTTGGCTCTGCAAAACTGCCAACATTGTATCCGAAACAAAAGACAAACGCCAGCTTTTTTGTATTGGCCCTAGCAAAAGCTTGATTGGGATATTTTATTTGAGTATAATAGAAAATATGCATAGTTATCATCATCCTCTTTGCCTTTTCCCATTTGTTATTGAGGTCGAATCCCAATCTAACCTGTAGCGGTGAGCTGCCAGAATTACAAGAGCGACTGCCATCTGACCTCGCAACCCATAAGGAACCAGTAATAGGGATGGTTAGATGAGACGTCAGATTCTATCAGGCGTCTGACTACCTGTAACGATTGCCATAGATGTTCTTATGACAATCGGGACCGACGGCTTAACGTACTCTCCGAGGCACGGAGCGATGGCATCGAAAACTGCAGATAGCTTACTAGATAAGTCATTGGTGAAAGGCCGAGGATCGAACTCGGTGCCGTAAGATTGCGAAGCGCACTTGCTACCGCTCGGCTACCATCGCTCTCTAGACACAGCTACTGCACAATGTAGGTAAACATTATAAATCGCGAGAATGAAACCACTTACTGAGTGAACGAGCGTGTGATGGTCGAGCTAGAGGCGGAGATGGGTAAGTTACGCTGGGATGTAATGGGATTGTCAGAAGTCCGAAGACAGGGACAGGACACGATAATCCTAAATTCCGGTAACTTATTCTTCTACCGGGAGGGAGACCAACTCTCCCAAGGGGGTGTCGGGTTTCTCGTCCGCAAGTCTCTCGTCAACAACGTGGTCAAAGTCGACAGTGTGTCGGCCAGGGTAGCGTACCTGGTACTCCGAATAACCAAACGGTATTCGTTGAAGGTTATACAGGTATACGCGCCGACGTCGGCACACTCAGACGATGAAGTAGAAGCTATGTATGAGGACATATCCGAAGCCATGCATACTTCCGAAACATACTTCACCGTTGTGATGGGAGACTTCAATGCAAAGTTGGGCACAAGGAATAGCGATGAGCTGATTGTGGGGCCATTTGGATACGGGCAGCGGAACCCTCGAGGACAGAGGCTGGCTGACTTCATGGAGAAGGAGGAACTCTTTATGATGAACTCCTTCTACGAGAAGCGGCCATCCAGGAAGTGGACGTGGATAAGTCCCGACGGTTCCACTAAAAATGAGATAGACTTTATCATGACGACCAAGAAGCACATATTCGATGATGTCTCTGTGATCAGCAAGGTGAAAACCGGTAGCGATCACCGTATTGTTAGAGGCACATTGAATATCAATGTTAAGCTCGAAAGGTCATGTCTGGTGAAGTCTACGCTCCGTCCAAATCCTGTCCAAATCCAAAACCCCGAAGGCTTTCAGCTGGAACTCCAAAATCGCTTCCAGTGCCTAGCCGACTGTAACACAGTGGACGAGCTAAACGACGGGTTGGTGGAAACTGTCCAAGCTGTTGGATCGAAATTCTTTAAGACCCAACGCCGAAAGAAGACTCAAAAGCTCTCAGAAAAAACTCTTGAGCTAATGGCCGACCGGAGCGAAATGAAGCTGCAGTCTTCAGTTGATATGTCAGCCTACGGTGAACTCAATAGACGAATCTGGAGTTCCTTGCGACACGACTTGCGTGCTCTTAGTACTTCACGTATTGAGGCCGCAATTGAGCGGAACCAAGGCTCTAAAGTGTTCGCAAAGGATTCGTCTATTGGGCAACACCAAATGACAAAACTGAAGACCGAAAATGGTAGCATCATTTCATCCAAGCCTGAGATTCTGAGAGAGATCGAGAACTTCTATGGACAGTTATACACCTCGACACGTAAGCCCGCTACTAACACAGCTCAGGACATCAGAGCCAAGTTAGTCCGACACTATACCGAAGATATCCCGGACGTCAGCCTGTACGAGATTAGAATGGCCCTCAAACAGCTTAAAAACAACAAGGCACCAGATGAAGATGGAATTACGACCGAACTTCTGAGAGCGGGTGGTAGACCGGTACTTTTAGTCCTCCAGAAGTTATTTAATTCTGTCATCATTGAAGGTACAACGCCAGAGGCATGGCACAAGAGCGTGGTGGTGCTCTTCTTCAAAAAAGGCGATAACACCTTATTGAAGAACTATAGGCCCATCTCGCTCTTGAGTCATGTGTATAAGCTGTTTTCGAGAGTCATTACGAATCGTCTCGCACGCAGGTTTGATGAATTCCAGCCTCCCGAACAAGCCGGTTTCCGAAAAGGCTTTAGCACCATAGACCACATTCATACGCTGCGCCAGATTATACAGAAGACCGAAGAGTATAATCGGCCGTTATGCCTAGCGTTTGTGGACTATGAGAAAGCCTTCGATTCAATCGAGACTTGGGCGGTGCTGCAGTCCTTGCAGCGATGCCAAATTGACTATAGGTATATCGAAGTTTTGAAGTGTTTGTACAGTAAGGCCACTATGTCAGTCCGACTACAGGACCAGAGTACGGAACAAATTCCATTGCAAAGAGGCGTGAGATAGGGAGACGTTATTTCTCCGAAACTGTTCACAAACGCATTGGAGGATATTTTCAAGCTCTTGGAGTGGAAAAGATCTGGCATCAACATAAATGGCGAGTACATCACTAACCTTCGTTTTGCCGATGATATAGTCATAATGGCGGAATCGCTCGAGGACCTTAGCACCATGCTCAACGACCTCAGTAGAGTCTCCCAGCAGGTTGGTCTTAAGATGAATATGGACAAGACAAAGATCATGTCTAATGCTCATGTTCCACCTATACCGGTAATTGTTGGGAACGATACTCTCGAAGTTGTCGACAAGTATGTCTACCTAGGACAGATTGTCCAATTAGGTAGGTCCAACTTCGACAAAGAGGTGGCGCGAAGAATCCAACTCGGCTGGGCAGCGTTCGGGAAGCTTCGTCCTATCTTTTCGTCCAAAATACCGCAGAGCCTGAAAACGAAAGTTTTCAATCAGTGTGTGTTGCCAGTGATGACTTATGGAACTGAGACATGGTCTCTTACTGTTGGCCTCATTAGTAAGCTCAAAGTCGCGCAGCGAGCTATGGAGCGAGCTATGCTCGGTGTTTCCCTGCGAGATAAGCTCCGGAACGAGGAGATCCGCAGGAGAACTAAAGTGACCGATATAGCTCTTAGAGTTAGTAAGTTGAAGTGGCAATGGGCAGGCCACATCGCTCGTAGAACTGACAACCGATGGGGAAGAAAGGTTCTCGAGTGGCGACCACGAACCGGAAGACGCAGCGTAGGCCGGCCCCCCACTCGGTGGACCGACGACCTGGTGAATGCCGCGGGGAGCCGATGGATGCAGGAGGCGAGCAGCCGCTCAAGGTGGCGTGCTCTGGGGGAGGCCTATGTTCAGCAGTGGACGTCTTCAGGCTGTTAATGATGACTAAGTGAACGGATAGTCACGGTTGCTATGAAGATTACATACATGAGTAATGAAGGCCCTAAAAAGTTCGCTCAACAGAACAGCCAACATTATGCGAAACAAAAGCCAAACGCTAGTTTTTTTGTATTGGCTCCAGCAAAAGCCTGATTGGGGCAAAAAGGCAGTCTCTCACAGACGTGCCTACACCTACTGTTTCCAACATTTGGTAGATTGATGGTACCAATTCTTTTGTTTTGCACACCCGGTGCTTCCTACGTGAATGTTAGCACAAAATTGTTGTCGTTCGAAAAAATATGTACACTCTGTGATGTGATCCCGCCCCGTGTCAAAGACTTGCAATTAGAAAATTGGTCAATATTTCTGTTCAAAGTGACAACATTCCTAGATGTAAACCACTGAACATTTTTCAAAAGTAGTAGAGAAAGTAAACTCCCTACGGGAGATAAATAACAGTAAAAAAAACCCTAGTGTTATAGACATCTGCCCAATACGTTCCAATTGCTGGGACATGGGCGTTCTTTCACATGTAGAGTTTATAGGCACTAATCCAGTACACTGGCTTAGTGCAGGTTGGCGGATGGGGCCACTCCCACTCCCACACGCTGGAAGTGTGCGCTGCTCGGGATCTTGAGCGGCGCACACTTTCAGCGATCATTGGCCGGGACCTCTCGTTGCCGAGCGTGGTAAACGCCGTGCTCGGCAGCGAGAGAGCGTGGCAGGCAACGGTCTCCTTCTGCGAGGCGATGATGACGCAGAAGGAGGCTGCGGAGGGGGTCAGGGAGAATGATCCCAACTCTGACCCCCTCCAGCGCAGACGGACCGGGGGACGGAGGAGGCTTTTCGCGCGCTTTCTCCATCCTCCGTAGTGCGGTCGGCGGCGGAGAGTCGGGGGACTCTCCCCCGACTCTCCGCCGCCAACAAACCTATGGTTTTGTTTTTCAAAAATCTAATATGTATTGTCCATCAGCGCATGTTGATTTGTAAGAAGTTTTGAAATTCGCTTACGCCACGAAGAACCACAAGACTCAATAAATAAATAAAAAACAGTGACTGTGACATAACCGAGCAGCTGAAGCGACAAATTGCACCGCAGCCCGCATCGAGTGGATGGTAAAGGGAAACACGAACTGAGAATGTATTAAACTTAATTATTTTCGTTAGTAAGGTAAATCATTAAAATCATAAAACATTGTCAATGATTGAAATACACAAAAGCAAATGTCTGATATTGGCAGCGTTACCTCGCATGTGGCTACAAAATAAACAAAATTGAGAGGCAACTTTGAGCTCAAAGGCACACAGCGTAAAAGACGTTGCCGAGACTATAGGTACTCGAGGATCGAAAAGACTACGTCCACTGGAAGAGTAAACCATAATGGAAAATCTCGACCGTTCTATGTAGCTTACGTTAGGGATAAATTCGTGGTTTCCCGGTCCGGAGGCTAGACTGGTCCAACGATCCTAGCGCTTCAGACACTACGGCTGCACCGTGTAGAAATGAGCACCTACATCGGAATCTAAAAGTAAACCTCGCCGTTAGTCTGATAAAAAGGTTCGCCAAAGCTCATGAACGAAGGCTTCATCACCATGCACCTTTTTACCATCGTACAAATAGACGCACGGAAACACGGCATCCGTATATGGTAGAAATTCCTCGAAAACGTACAAAGCGTTTTGATTCCTCGTTTATAATTCAGACAGCAAAGGAATGGAACACCTTACCAGCGTCATTATTTCCTGACAAATATAATCAAGGCTAGAGTGAACCGGTATCTTCTAGGCAAACAGCATGCTCCATCATCGACCGCGTCGTCACTTACCATCAGGTGAGACCGTAATCAAACGACAGCCTATCGTTGATAAAAAAAATGTACATGTCGAGGCTATCCAGCTACTCCATAACACGGATATAGTGAGAAGACTGAAAAGGATAAAACCTTTTGAGTTTAGTGATATAGTGACATTGAACCATAGTGTAGTGAGTTCTACTCAAAAATACACATGAACAAGATGATAATTGATTGACTCAGGCGTGACTTCGCGGGAGTTCATCTTAAATACAAAATGAAAAAAGTATACCTAGTGTAATTCCGCTAAAAAAAAAAAAAAAACGCGACACGTTTTTAGCGGAATTACACTAGATATACTTTTTTTATTTTGTATGAACAAGATGCCCCCTTAATAGAGAGACTAAGGAAATCTAACTTTAGCAGTTTAAAATCAATACCCAATTCCTTATAACTACACTTCCATGACCCAATTCACATTTATTTCGTATACACATTTGGCGAAGGCGTCAATGCAATAAGTCCGAAACGATTTATAGTGACAATACATCAGTGTGGGGCGACGAGAGGCGATATTGTGACAATACTTGAGTGTGGGGCGACGAGGGGCGATAACGAAGCGATAATGTTTGTCCTCTGACCGTGTGTTACTGGCATGTAGAGCAATCACAGCAGTAAGGCATTTTACTCATTTTATATAATACCTATTTTTTTCAAACTGGTCACCGTAATCATTATCCAATCAAGTCATTGCTGCAATGATGTCATAAGGTATATCTGGACATGAAAAACGACGTTTTGCTTATATAGTAGTGAAATTTATAGACAGTCCAAGTGCTCTATTCTATTATATTATATTATATATCTCGTCAATTATATATTTATTAAATGTAAATAAATTGTAGGTTATTTACGTCAAAATTAATATTAACATAAAAGTAAAGTAAATAGTAGTGATACCTATAGAAACCAAGTAAATAAATGGCTCCAAATGACGCTTGCGCGGATCAGTACTCTCTGAGAAGAGCTGCCAGAAAGTTTTTGGAATGACAATTTCGTGGTGAAATCGTGCCACAATACATCAGAAAAGCAGCCTAAGAGTTCTGGTGTGAGTTTCCACTGGTAAGCTATTAATTTTCTTGCTTAAATCATCTAAAATACCAAAAAAGTGGCGTACGTTTTGAGAAGTCGTTGTTTGGGAACTTACCTTCTATAAGTACTTATTCTAAGAGTAGCTATCACCAGACTGGCACTAAAAATGCCACTACCAAGATTTTTCGGTATAGAGTACTTTTTAGGGTTCCTTACCCAGACCAAGGCTCCGCTGTCTGTCTGTCTGTCTGCCCGTCTGTCACCAGACTGAATCTCATGAACCGTGATAGTTAGACCGTTGAAATTTTCCCAGATGCTGTATTTCTGTTGCCGCTATAACGAAAAATACTAAAAAACAGAACAATAAGGGTATATTTAAGGGGGCTCCCATACACAAACGTGATTTATTTTTGCTCATTTTTATAGATAACGGAGTACGAAACCCTTCGCACACGAGTTCGACTCGCACTTGACCGGTTATTGCACTACTTTCGTTCAGAACAAAGCCGATTTTTTTTGATGGATTTTGATTCAGTGTTTACCAATAGAAAGCCACGTTATCAAAGCTTACGACGAAAATAAAAATACTAATATACCAATTTGTCATAAATATAAAATTGAATCAATGTTTCCGTACCGCTATTTTATTTTACTGTGATTCAATGTGGCATTGTGCCTATACACTATTTTCTAAACTGTGACTACCATTCATGTGAACTATTTCCTACATTTCATGACGGCCTGGTACTTTAATGTCAGCGAGATAAATGAAAGCCACGATCTAAAGAGCTAGGCAGCTCATCTTTTGTTTATTAATTTAATAATTAAAACCATTTGAATTGGTAGGCTATTTTTATTTATGAAAATTATAATAGCAGTTCAGGTGTTTGTATTAAAATGCAAAAAATATAAATTAACGATCAATGTATATAAAGTAGGTACTAGGCATACATAAGCGTGAACAGGTAAACATGATGGAAGAAACAAAAACAAAGCGGTCCGTGGGGATTCCTATAGTACAGGTTTTCCTGCTAAATAGCAGATGCAGAGCCTGGTACTAAAGCAGTGGACACACTTATTAGAATAACTACAACAATAAATGTGTTATAAAAGTGGCTCTTAGCAACTACAAAGTTATAATAATATCTTTATAGAAATTTAGAAATTTGATTTTTATTGAAAAAAGGTATCAACAAAAGTTCTAATATCTCCGGAGTTTTATAACGCATCGACAATAGTTGTTTATGATATTAGGGCGGTAAGTTGGTTTTTACAAACGAGTAGACAAATGTAAGCCCGAGACGAAGTCGAGGGCTTACCATAGTCACGAGTTTGTAGAAACCAATTTCTGCGCATGTATCATACAACTTTTTTCAACACATTTGCGAGTAGAAAACAGTACAATAGGTAATGAAACAAACTTATGTTTATTGGTGGGAAAGTCGCAACAAACAATCTTTGATGTTCCTAATCTAATATGAAAATGGGCAAAAATCTAAAATGGCGCGCATTTTTTACAATGCAAATAGCGCCACGTGCGTGTGGTGAAAATTAGAACTACATCTTTAGTTTCATTTGTGAGACAAACGTATTGAGCAAAAACGCTTCCAAGGAGTTTCGATCATTCAGCTTATTTATTCTCGTAATGTGAAACTCTTTGGTGAAATTCTTATTTATGTTTCATTGAAATTTTAAAAAGAATCGTAAAGGTTACGCACGGCGCTATACAAGGAACGATGCGGTAAAATAGGTACTTAGGTGAGAGTACCTATTTTACCGCACGCTCCGTTGTATGGTGCGTAATGTTTAACTTTCGAAAAATGTATACAGGCTTTGTAAATGCATTTTTTGAGCAAGTGTGTTGAAAAATATTTTTACCAAAATAAAGTTCATCATTTTTATCGTTGCTAAGAGCCACTTTTTTAGTCTACGCTAAAGTTTGCCAGCTCTTACTTCGCACTTATCTCTCACAGGGAGTTCACAAATACACCGTGGAATTTCATTTTATATTTTCCTGATGAAAGGTATGTACTCTGTCTATGGTTTAGAATGTTTATTTAAAGCTAAACACAAAAATACCTATAATGTAAAACGTAAAACTAGGTACTATAAAATTAGTTCAAACTTTAATTCTTAACTAAAGGCCTACGACATGTAATAATTTGGTACTCCGGGATAGCGGGGAGGGCAGTGCAGGTGTTTTAGCTACCTACCAAACATTTGCCCGCAGCACGTAGTGTGAAATAGACATTTCGGCTAATGGCGAATTATTTTTTTGAGACATTTATTTTATTTTTTATTTCTTAATTTTACACTGTAATATTATTCTACAGCATGGACTGAGTACATACATTTTAGGAAAATATCGAATTCAATTCCATATTCATTTTTTGAGTAAAGCATATTATGTCCCGGCTTTAGGCACGGATGGATGCGGATCCAAATCCCAGGTGATTAAAAGTTTTCCTTTACATTAAAAACCGGCCAAGTGCGAGTCGGCCTCGCGCACGAAGGGTTCCGTACCATAGTCTATAAAACGAGAAAAAAAACACCTATTTTGTATGGGAGCCCCATTAAATATATATTTATTCTGGTTTTAGTATTTGTTGTTATAACGGCAACAAAAATACATCACCTGTGAAAATTTCAACTGTCTAACTACACTTTCACAGTTCATGAGCCTACAGCCTGGACAGACAGACAGACAGATAGACGGACGGACAGCGGAGCCTTAGTAATAGGGTCCGTTTTACCTTTTGGGTACGTAACCCCAAACTTTACTCTGTAAAACATTTAAACTAAAAAAAATATTATATTTTGTGAGCTTTTTTTTGAAGTATGTGTTATAGCGTTAATAATTATCATATAACGTAGGTATATATTTGTTGTCAATGGCGCCATAGAGCTGTATGTGTATAGGTACTATAGTTTTTTGTCCAACAATATAGACTCAGCCTAAAATGTCACGAAGGTGCCGCATTTTCATCGTCTTATAAATAGCGAGCTTTGTACTAGGATTTGGTTAGTACATCACTTGTCGTTCACTGTGCAGAGATACTTTTTAAACATGAAGCTCCTGTTTGGTAAGAATGTATTTTATGTATTATTAATTCCCGTTTGCACTAAAGCTTAACAGCTCCTAAGTTTGCCCTTATCCTCTATGACGTACCTTACGCAGTACGAGATAAGTGGGAACTTATAGAAACTGTCAAACTTAGTGACTGGAAGTTAGCTTAGTAGGTAGGAGCTCTGCCTTCTGAACTATAGGTTGTGGGTTCGATTCCCATCCGGGACAAACGTTTGTGTGATGAACATTGATGTTTGTTCTGTGTATGGGTGCTATATCGCTAATTATAAGAAGACAGATAGATAGACAACAGACAGACAAACAAAATTAGGAAAAAAAAATTTTGCTTCAGAATCGGTTCCTCGGAGCCCTCCAAAAAGAATTTTCAAAATATCTTCAATGTACAAAATTGGACCTGTTACAGTTTTATTATAAGTATAGATAGATATAAATTTTTCTTGTAGATTGAAATAGATATTTATCCACAGTCTTCACCATATTTCTGGTGCTGGGTTCCGTGATGCTGCAGGCTGCTGCCCAGTGCCTCTGCACGGCTGACTATCGGCCGGTGTGTGGAGTGAATGGACGTACTTACGGCAACCAGTGCAGGTATGTGCCCACCATCTAAACTAGGTACTCGGGTGGCGACCACGAACCGGAAGACGCAACGAGGCCGCCCCGTCACTAGGTGGACCGACGATCTGGTGAAAACCGCGAGGAGTTGATGGATGCAGGAGGCGAGCAGCTGCTCATTCAGCAGTGGACGTCTTCAGGCTGTTGATCATTAAGACGAGTTAAGTTAAGACGAGAGTGAACAGGTATCTTCTAGGCAAGCATGTTCCATCGTAGACTGCGTCATCGCTTTCCACCAGGTGAGACAGTGGTCAAATGCTTTGCCTATAAACAATAAAAAAAAAAAAAACAAAAAAAAAAAACATGATTATGATGATAATGATGATGATCTAAACTAGTGGGTCTGTGAGCTGTAAACTTCGGGAGTGAAGTGAACCACATGGAAGACATTTTCTAATTTTTACATTCCTTGTTTCTTCTACAAACGTCCACTACAGAGTCAACTAGCAATAGTGATATAATGTCTTCGCGCCTCTGCTGACCACGGAGAATCGACTGCTTTTCGACCATTTTCGTCACCCAGTATATAAGCATCAGTTATCTGGTTCCCATAGTACAAATTTTTGTTAGTTTGGGGATAGATGGCGCTGTGTATAAATAACTAGTCCGAAAACAGTGTTGGGCAGTACCTCTACTTCGATATCGTCTCTTATTTTACAAAAGGTCTTCCATTTAAAAGTAATTTATTTTAATGTACTGATTTTCAGGCTGAGATGTGAAAAAGTGAAGATGGCTCACGCTGGGAAGTGCTAACTGAACCAGTATATTTTTTAATTTTATCTTAACGATTTTACGCTCGATTAATATTGTTACGGACTGAACAACGGACTTGGAATTGATTAAAAATACTTTCTTCACATTGTTTGATTTATTTTCATATACCTTTTTTGATGAAAACTGAAAACACAATTTCAGTACAAAAAATTTGGAATGTGTGAACATACAAAATAAAAAAATACTGGTCTCGGCAATTTTTGTGTTTAATCCCTTGAAGGGGTAAAAATAACACAACAAGGTCCCATCGTAAGATGCTCGCATAGCTAAAACCGCTGAAGCTAAAATCTTCAATTTTCGAAAATACATTCATTACATAGTGTAGGGGTGCACTAAAACAGAAGTTTCATCCCAGAAAAATAAACGGTTCCTGAGGGATGTAGTGCTCGCGGGCGAAGCCGCGGGCATAAGCTAGTTATTATAAATATAAAAGTTTCTGTTTGGGATTCTTTAGAAGATACCCAAACAACCACACAGGCAGACATTTCGTTTATTTTATTAAGTCTGAAAATCTTGAGCACTTACTAATTATGTTGACGTGAATCTTGAGGTCATAAGTCAGATAATAAAGTTATCAATAACATCATTATTAATATCGTAAGTAATTTAATATGCTTTAATAAAAACAAGATAAACAATACAGTATAACATTCATAAAATATAAATAAACAAAAGTAGATAAGCGGGGACTCCCTGTGCCTCGCGCATCAAGTTATCCTGTTAATGCGATTCGCATCAGAATTCTGAATCATTAAGTTAGCGGCACACAACGACTGTACTGACTGACACGAGACAGACTGTATATAAAAACTAAATACTAAACACCTCCTCCACTAAAAACTCCTTTTAAACCACCTTCAATCGACTTAATTTCATACTACGGAGTTGGTAGAAGACATAATTTTTATTTAAAAAAATCACCAAATCGGTTCCGTTATCGATTAAGATGATTTTTTTTTCAATTTGGTTGTCCGAATTTCAAATTACGATTACTGATAATAACTTTTTTGCAGATAATCCTTTTACCTTTGTGTCAATCCAATAGCAATTCATGAACTAACTCCAAAAGTAGTTTCATAAATTAAGAAACTAGAGTTATTCACCCCCAGTTTTACCTTTACATGGGGCTACCACGCTAGGTTCTTTTATACTAAGAAAAAAAACACGTAAATTGGTCCGCAGGTGAAATCGATGAGCATACAAAAAAAAATACATACAGTCAAACATAGATTATTTATTAAGTCATTTAAAAATAGCATACTTTGCACCCATTGTATCACTAGCTTAAAAGTGGGCCAAGCAACCTTTTTACCTATAAATACAGAATACTGGATGCTTCCTGCTTCACTACTCAGCTGTGCTTCCTCCTGATCAACACACCGTTGCAAAATGAAGCTACTTTGTGGTAAGAGTTCAATTAATTTAATTAGTATTACTAAGTACTAATGTTCCAAGATTTTCTCAACCTGAACTTGAGAAGGTCGATAGATATACAATCTTGCTTTACTTTGACTGGCTTGTTAGCTCAGTTGGTAGTAGCTCTGCCTACTGAACTATAGGTTGTGGGTTCGATTCCCGCCCGGGACAAACATTTGTGTGATGAACATCAATGTCTTTTCTGTGTCTGGGTGTTATATTGTATTCCATGTATGTATTTACAAACAAAAAAGTATCTAAGTATTGTATCAGTTATCTGGTTCCCATAGTACAAGCTTTGCTTAGTACGGGGCTAGATGGCGCTGTGTGAAATGTCCACACATATTTATTATATTTATTTATTTACTTATGTACCATGGCATAGTAACTTCTGTATCCAAATTCGTCCACATTCTGCAAATTTAATCCCCCAGGAGATCCGAGTTAGGGGAGCCAAGTGGACGCAACTAATATAGGCATTGGACTAGCAGTTATAATTTAATAGACCCGCCGGTCGGTTTGGTCCGCTTCTTAAATTGTCCATTTCCAAAATTGTCCTCTTCCTAACTTGTCCACTCCTACAAAGAAAAAACATGTTCTTTGTAGCTATGAACGTAAACTACGTAGGTATTGAAACTGTCAAATCCATGCAAAGTTGTTCTATCGGTTGCAATTAAGAGGCTGAAGGTTCCCAAAACGACTAACTTGAATGTAATTTTCTCAAAATGTGATGTGTGTTTAGATGATTGAAAAAAATGCATGTTAATACTAGTAATATCTTCTTTCCAACTATAGAAATCAAAATACGTTTACGAAAAGTATTCTTGGTAGAAAAAAATCGTGGAGTGACCTTCAAAATATTATTTAAATGCAAAAAAATGTTACGTTGTAATAAGACAACCCATTGAAATAAATCATAGTGATAAGTTATGTTTCAATGCACCTAACCACAAAATACACACATCATAAAAGCCTAAGCAACATGCATGATATTACAAATTTACCAATTATATTAATTAATTTCTAAGTATTTACTAACTCAAAGTGCGTAGGTAAGTAAACTTTTTTGTTATTGATGACATGCTGGCTGGTTGTAAAAAAAATTCGATTATGTTTTGTTTTTTCATAAAATTCAAATGACTGCGAATTTGTTTTGAATGAATTTAAGTGCGTTTTAATTGACACGTTTATTCTTGATTTTATAATTTTACCAACTTTTAAATAAAGTTAGCGACAAAATTGAATCGTTAGATATTCTTCACGTCATGGAGCGACGTCATTTGACGGCAGATGAAATGCAAAGAGCTGTAGGGATGTTGGAAGCGGGAAGTAATCAATCTCAGGTATCTCGACATTTTGACATTCATAGAAGTGTTATTTGTCGTCTTTGGCAGCGCTACAATAATACAGGGGAACCCGCTGAACAGCACCCAGGCCGTAGAAGGAGTACAACTACTCGGCAAGACCGGTACATACAACTGACTGCAAGACGCCAGCCGATGTTAACCGCTTGACAGCTAAGTTTGAGGCTACAAAATTCAAGTGGTGTTGATGTAAGTCCCCAAACTGTGCGAAATCGACTGCATGAGTACAGCCTACGAGCTCGACGCCCAATCAAGTGCCCACCGATACGTCACAGGAATCGCGCTCGTCGAAATGAATGGTGTAGAGAACGCATAACATGAACCCAGGAACAATGGGATAAAATTATGTTTTCCGATGAGTCGCGATTCGGGTTTAGGCCTGATACAAGAAGGGTGCGAGTGTACCGTTGGCCCGGAAATACTGAAAGGCTCAGGTGCGTTCAGGAAGTTCATCCATACAGCGGCTCAACAGTTATGGTATGGGCGGGTATTATGAAGAACAGGCGAACTGAGCTCGTTTCTGTAAATGGAAACATGAACGCTGAAAATTACGTTGAGGATATTCTCAGACCTTATGTCCATCCATTTGCACAAACCTTTGGCTCCGATTTTACGTTAATGCATGACAATGCGCGTTTACATACAGCTCGGCGAACCAGTGAATACTTGGCAACGGAGAACATCCGGGCATTGCCCTGGCCTGCACAATCGCCAGACCTCAACCCCATCGAGCACGCATGGGACATCCAGAGACGTGTTTTGAAGGACTTGGACGGAGTGACAACAACCCAACAGCTGAAGGATTTGCTACAATTCCATTGGGAGCGAATACCGCAAGATGACATAAACAGTCTCATTAATTCAATGAATAATCGTTGCCGACAAGTTCTGAATAGCAGAGGAGGCCATACTTTGTATTAAATTGTCCTATTCTTTCATAATAAATTCATTTTCTTTAGAAATTTCATTTTGTAATAATTTTAAAAATAAAATACAACGTTATAATGTGAAGAACCATCCTAAAATTTAAATTATTACATGTTGCTTAGACTTTTTGATGTGTGTAGTATTCTATTTTGTGACTCAACTGCGAGCTTCTTTTTTATAACAATAAGTATTATTTGTACCACAAAATGGAAAAGTCGACGCGCAATGCAACGTAACCGCCATATTTATGCTATGCGAAAAGCGACCCTATACAGTACAGTATAAGTTCTATATTCGACTGCTGTAATAAACGTGCTCGCATTGCATGACGTTGTCAGCATCTTAAGTAGGTTCATTATAAAATAAAAATGTACATATTTTTTTCAGTTTTCACCATAATCTTGATCCTTGGATCAGTGATGCTGCAGACGGCTGCACAGTGCATCTGCCGTGCTAACTTCAGCCCAGTGTGTGGGACCGATGGCCGTACCTATGACAACAACTGCTGGTAGGTATCAATGATCATGGAACTGGATTGAATACAGTGACTGACAACAAAGATTTCTATTCTCTATGTGTACATACAGTACATTTACACCTCTTTGACTGACAAGAGCATTTGTTCGATGTGAGCACGTTACAAGTTCAATTTTCTACATGTCAGTACAGGGGACCGAGTAGCTGATGAATGATACATAAAAATCTTCTGCGGTCACCAAACCGCCTGATAAGCGTGGTAATCATGGCAAATCCTCCCCTATAATAAGCGTCCAAAGTGGCATTTTTTGGTGGAGGCCTGTGTTCAGCACTGGACGTCTTGCGGCTGATGATGTGCATAAAAGATTAATCAAATTCAGATGCAGGATTTTAAATCTTAGGTTTAATGAACTGTTTAATAAGAAAAATACTTTGACAGTTCCGTTTCCATTTCAGGTTAGAGTGCGCGGGAGTGCAGTTGGCTCACCGCGGAGTTTGCTGACCGTACCACTAAAACTACCATTTGAACCATGGTGTGGGATTTTGTTCCACGGTGCCTAGGCTACAGGCACAACGTAAACGAAGTTGACGACTTTAATTTCATATTATGGTATTTGAATATAATTTTCTTGACGTAAATTAAAATGGTTTGAATTTCACCTGGTTGCAAAAATGTTTAATCTTTTCTTGTATTATTTAAAAAAATAGGCATACAGATAGTTAATTTTAATCCTCGTCGTTTCACTATTACCTCTTTCTAGCATAATAATTTAAGTTACAGCGCCTTCTTAGTTCGTTAAAAGTTCATTAGAATAAACAAAAACTAAAAAATTGCTCATCGATAACGATGCATTGGTCGAAGTTAAGCTCCAGAGCTTGGGGAACCGACGAAAAGTTGACAGCTTATCGGTATTTTATGGGCTGCATTTTGGAGATTATGCGATGGAGTTACACGAAATAATTCCTTCATCTCCATTCTTTCATAGGCCTACAAGGCGCACAGAAACTCAGCATCCTTATATCGTTAATATTCCGACAGCCCGCACGAAGCGTTTCGCATCAAACTTTATAGTATGCGTACAGCAAATGAGTGGAATACCTTGCCGTCGTCCTTGTTTTCAGCTAACTATAGCTTGGGAATCTTCAAGTCAGGAATGAACAGGTATCTTTTAGGCAAGCATGCACCACTGTAGGCCGCGTCATCACTTACCACCAGGTGAGAGGTCAAATGCTATGCCTATAAATTATATTAAAAATGAAATAGTAGCAAAAAAACAGTCTCGAAAGTATAATTATATTTGAACGATTTGTTAGCCGTTTGTATGATACGCAGTATGTCCAGATATTATATCCAACAACCCCGGGGCTGTGTTTTTCTGAACCACAAGGCTGGACATTCCACACGTTGCAGTTCATACTATCTATCTAGACCCTAATTCTGTATGAAAACACAGATTCCGCGCGATACTACTGATTACTAGACTGTGTGATGTCTCAGGATGACGTGCGCAGTGCAGTGTCACGCGAAACTTTATTATTTTAAAGATCCGAGTGATACTGCAACTGTTATGGGCGGCCGTGTTGCTTAACATCAGGTGAACGACTAGCTCGTCACGTCATTCAATCGCATAAAAAAAATAAAAAAATACGAAACGACATTGTTATAGTGTCTTGTTCAAATCGCACAGCATTAGAAATACCTTCATTTTACCATTTTATATTAAAGTTATTTTTATTTTGAATAAATATTGGCATAAGTGATGGTAACGTTTGACATGTTGATGTTTCGGAACGCGCCTCAGTGGAACATTATGACATTTGACAGTTCAAATCACGCCAATTCTAAATTCATTTCGCGCGGTTTCGTTTTCATTTCATAGAGAATAGATTATTGCAGATTTCTAATGTAAGACAAGGAATTCGCGTGTTTTCGAAGTAAGGAATTGTAAAGTGGTCATACAGTTAGTGCCCAGTAAGGATAAGTGGGTGATAAAACAAACAAAGTTCATGAATATTAAACGTCCCTACAGAATACCAAGCAAGAACAATCACGAACAACAAACAACACTTTCAAAAGAAATGAGACGTTTAACACAAGCCACAGACAGATACTAGTTAGTATGCGTGGCGGTCACAATCCTATTGATCGTTAATTGCGTGCGGTTAGCTCTGATTGTGATTAATAGAGCTATCAATCCATGAGAAGGTCGAAGATTACACATTATAAGTTTGCGTCTAAGATCTTTTAAGAAATCTGGTACATGTTCGGGTGAGAACTCAAAACTTTGCCCACGATCGAAATGTCCATTTTTTCATTTTTTTTATATTCATAAAGGTTAGGCCATAGGGACTAGTTGCCTGCTATTTTTTGTTGCATAAATTAATAATATTTCTCAAAAAATAAAGAGTCATCATAATGAAAAATGACAGTTACAAGCATTTTAAAATACAGGAATAGAAAGAGACAGCTCAAACATGCAGTGACGTCACTTCTTGGTTCTTTATAGTACGCCATTAGCATTAATTACTAAGCTGTGGTAGTTTTACATATTATACAACACAGGATACAGGACAGGGTACAGGGTACAGGGGGACAGGGTATGTCTCAGGATGACGTGCGCAGTGCAGTGTCACGCGAAACTTTATTGTTTTAAAGTTCCAAGTGACTGCAACTGTTATGGTCCACCGTGTCGCTTAACATCAGGTGAACGACCAGCTCGTCACGTCATTCAATCGCATAAAAAAATCTCTGGCATGTGACCTCACCACAAAACAGATAACTGTGGGGAAGCCGCACACGATCTCTGTTTTGTAAGAAAGGGACAGGCGATGCCCACTTTAGAAACTTAAAAGCTTATTACTCCTTGATTTATTTACCGATTCTACTAATTTTTTCAATTATTGCATTACTTTTTAACTTACTTTATGAAAATAATGTTTAGGTACTTACTTGTCAATTTTTAATAGCAGGCAACTAGCCTATTGGGGCTTATTCCATAAATCCCTAACGACAATCCCTGCGAAGATAAAAAAGTACAAAAATCCCCTTTGTCCCATTTTTGGATGCCAGCCGGGGATTATTGGACAAAAGGTCCAAGATCTCTTTAACCATTTACTATTAATATAAAAAAAAATTACATTCTTTGCGAAGGGGGTTTTGTTCGTTTATTTTTTTAGTCCAGATATCCCTTTTGCTTTCCGTTTGCGTGCCGGGAGCGTTTCGGGGTTGATAAAGACATTCAAATCTATATCCCAAATGGTCCCTCAGGGATTGGGGCCGAGGGGCCATATAGGAATAAAACCATAAGGGTTTTGGCGGGTTAGGATCATGTCATCTGTGTAAAAAACTGAGTAAACAAAATGTCTTAGTAGCAGAATGACATTCTAGACAAAACATCGTAGCAAAACGTCTACATACAAACAGACGGAGAACAAGATGATCCTATTTATAAAGGTTCCGTTTTTGAAAAACAGGTACGGAATCCTAAATTAAACTAACCGTGTTTTGTAAACTGTAAGTACCTAGCAACTTTCAAGGTTATCATTTTTCCTCATTACCATCACAGCTACCGTATAAATCCTGCATGTAGGAGAACTAAAAATACTTGCACGTAACTCAGGCTTTCCGTAAAACTGACAGTAGATTTATTGCCATACAAACACGCAATAGGCCAGGAGCTAGCAGCTTGTTTGCAAGAGGTCCTTGGTGCGTATACACAAAAGCTTTAAATAAGGTAGGTACTGGTAGGTGGTAGGACTTCCTGCAAATTCCGTCGGAGTGGGGCGTTTCGGACCGTGTGTGGTTCACACCGCGGTGTGACTCGCCCTCTGCTATTATAACACTTGGCCGATTCGGACCGCGGTGTGAATCGCCCATGTATTTATTTTCGTTTGGGTCATTCGCACAACTATCGAAAGAAAACAAAATATTGTACGTTTTGGACTCTTGTACTGACGCGTAGAAAATCTAGGTACCTAGGTATTTTTTTAACATACCACCATGTACCACCGCTTTGCCAGTTATTCTGCCGCCAAGCAGTAGTGTGCAAGCACTACTGTGGTCTGATTTGAAGGGCATTGTAACTAGTGAAATTACTGGGCAAATGAGACTTTATAACGTCAGTCTAGTTATAATATTACTGTGTGATGTCTCAATATAACGGGCGCAGTGCAGTGTAACGCGAAACATTATACCTAATTGAGAACTCCGAGTAATACTGTAATCTGTTAGGTATGAGCAGCCGTAAGGCTTAACATCAGACGAACGACTCGCTCGTCACGTCATTCGTTCACATAAAGAGATATATGTAGAAGGCAAATAATATGACTATCCTTTAGAGAGGTCCTTTGAAATCTAATTTTGAAAGTATGGCTGTAGGACTTTTCACTTTGTCCTATCCGTGACTGAAATAGCAGCATTTTTGATTTTTGACCTTATCAAGATAATGGATAGTGGATAGTGGAGGTTAGCTCCTCTCATCATAACTGTCGCCAGCTGGAGGGCTGGATGCCTCCCCGTGTATCAGATTTGAATAATCGAATCACGGCAGAATGAAATAATACGGTACAGACATTTCACGTGCCGCCGATTTCAGGTACTGACAGAACTCTGACATAGCTGGGATTGGTGTTGCCAGTCAAATCTGTAAAAGGAAAACTAGGCTAAAGTTTCTCAATTCTGATCGGCATGTTTTACTGGCAATATTTTGTAACGGTTTTTAGGGACTGATTTTACTCCAGTTTAGTTTGAGTTTGTTGTGTTTCCAGTTTTGTTTTAGTCATCATGAGCCCAATGCGTTTCCACTGCTGGACTTGTGTTCCTTCTCTTACAGTCCAAAAAAAGCCAAGCAACAGTGCGGATGTAAGCCATAGTCCACCATAGTCAAGTGTGGTTTGTAAATTTTCGGTATAAATTAGAAAGTCACGCAACGAGCTATGGAGAGAGCTATGCTCGCTGTTTCCCTGCGAGATAAGATCCGAAACGATGAGATCCGCAGGAGAATTAAAGTGACCGATATAGCTCTTAGAATTAGCAAGTTTAAAAGTCATTGGGCACATCGCTCGTAGAACTGACAACCGATGGGGAAGAAAGGTTCTCGAGTGGCGACCACGTACCGTAAGACGCAGCGTAGGCCAGCCCCGCACTAGGTGGGCCGACGACCTGGTGAAAACCGCGGGGAGCCGTTGAATGTAGGAGGGCGAGCAGCCGCTCAAAGTGCCGCCCTGTGCCAGCCTATGTGCAGCATTGGACGTTTTCAGCCTGTTGATGATGATGATGATGATGATGATAATAAACTAGAAAGTCCTGCAGTTCTACTCGCCATTACCCAACATCCGATAGGAACCTTAGATTTTTCAGGATATAAAGTACTTACCCTTTGATCTTGATAGATTGAAAAACATCATCCAAACTGATTCAGCCATATTGGCGTGACAGTCACACAAACAAGCAAACATACGAACAAATTGACGACATTTTATTTGTAAGGATTGCGAAGTACGGATAGGGAGAAATAGCAGATCAAATTACAAACTTCTTCGAAACTTTGACAATAGAAAACAATTCAGACATCTGTTCTTATATCATTCCCCTGTTTACCACCCCCATCTGTTTTCTCACCCCCTAAACGGTAATTTCTTCCAGCTAAAGCACTCCTATCGTTCCAATTTGGTAACTTTGTGGATAACAAAGTGTGTAATGGCAACGTGGGGAGAATTGGGTTTCGTTATGTCACCTTGGTTTCACGTGGTGGTTTATTTCAGTCTTGTTATTTGTTTTGTTTGTTTATTTCTATTATTATCATAAAAAATAGAGCCAAATGCTAAATTTAATTTTTAAAGCCGTTGAAACCTATTAAAATAAAATAGATAACTTGTATAGAGCTACAAAAGTTGTTGAACAAATTTCAAAGTTGTTGAAACCTACTTTAATAAAATAGATATATTATACAGCAACAAAAGCTGTTGAACAAAACAAACTACCAACATTTAATGTTGTGTATAAAATAAACAATTAAAACTTTTTACGCATAAATTATTTAAACTAAAAGTTATCAGCGTTGCCGCTGGCTGTAGTAAGGTTTAATTGATGCCATCATGGTACTGACCTGCTCATGTTTATGGTCCTTCTTCATGGACCCTCCATGGCCCCCGCCGGTGCTCTGCACGGTGTTCATCTTCAACAACAGTCGCAACAACAAACAACAATATAAACAACAAGGTCAAAATGCCGCTAGTTCAAAATGGACTGTTCCACTACTGAGGCACTGTTCAAGTCATTTTTTCACAGCACTTGTTTTTGGGATTCTTTGATATTTTTAGTTTGATAATAAAAATATTATATAATATGTTATTTTTTACCAATTATTTAAATCTTTTTCTGGTATTAGGTCCTTTTACATTTTTTATTTTTTTAAATATTATGAGGTCCTTTACTAATATAAAACTGGCTTTTGAATTGCAATTTCAAAGACTAGCAATTTTTTGTGTATTTGTAGTTTTCGTTTGTTTCACGATTACTTAGTTTTGCTTTGATATTGTTGATTTTGCGACCATGAATGTTAAATTTCGCGTCATTTTCGAAAACGTTGTTCGTCGTTACAGCAATGCAACATAGATTGCATGCTAAATCAATTTATAGTTAATTAAATGTTGGCATTTATTGTAATTAAAAGCACTTTACCCGTTATAAAAACTTAAATTATGTGAGCCTATAATATCGACATAAGTAATATAAGTTAATATTATACAATTAATTACATTATATAATAATTCTATAATAACACGACGATATTTCACAAACGCCAGCTAAAGTTGTTAAAGCAAAGAATTCGTTTGACGCGACTTAATATGGTTTAGCTATGTAGGCGTATTTAGAGCCATTAAGAACATTCCATTATTTTTAAGTGCCTTTAATTTTGGAATAGCTTTAATTTAACACTATTGTACTAAAACACTGTTTTCTTTGTTTCACGGTTGTTTTTCTACATTTTTAATAGTACTTACAATATCTTAACCGTGCCAAAAAAAAATAAGAATCATTTTTAGGGTTCCGTAACCAAAGGGTAAAATGGACCCTATTACTAAGGCTCCGCTATCTGTCTGTCCGTCTTTCAGCAGGCTGTATCTCATGAACCGTGACAGTTAGATAGTGGAATTTTTCACAGATGACGTATTTCTGTTGCCGCTATAATAACAAATACTAAAACCCGAATAAAATAAATATTTAAGGGGGCTCCCATACAACAAACGTGATTTTTTGGCTCGTTTACCAGATGAGTCATAGATGGCGCTGCTATAAATAATACTGTTAAACAACACTAGATGGCAGGGAGAGATAATGGTAAGGAACCCTTCGCGCGCGAGTCCGACTTGCACTTGGCCGGTAATTATTGAGTTCCCAATATACTACTCAAAGCGAGCAAAGGAAGGAGGTAGGAGGCGAGCAGCCGCTCAAAGTGGCGCCCTCCGGGGGAGGCCTCTATTCAGCAGTGGACGCCTTCTGGCTGTTGATGATGATGAATATACTACTATCGTTCTTACTACTACTACTCTTATAATACTACTTTTGTATTATTGCAGTAACGCCTGCGCAGTTTATTTAAATTTGACCGCATTCATAGCTCAGTTATTGGTAGTAAGCACCGCATTCTGAAGTGTGTAATTATTATAGGTCGTAGGTTCAAATCTCAGCAGGACAATTTTATTTGAAAATTGTTTGTTCGTTAATTGAAATTTGTGTTCATTGATGAATGAAAACTATGCACTAAAGTTTATTAAAAAAAAACATACATTCCTGTAACTCAAACTCAAACTCAAACTCAAATTCTTTATTGCAAATAGGCTATCTTTAGCACTTTTACAAGTCAAAACTAGATAATGTATTTATGAATAATAAAAATTAAATTATTGTACATATTAAGCAAGGATAATTAAACAAAATCACAGTGCTTAATGTCAAAAATGACAAAATAAATGTTAAAATTATAACAAGCCTATTACATTACGAGTTTGAAGAAAAAAAGTTCTCTTTCTCACTACAGGTGCACAATGTAGAATAGAAAACTCAAAACCGTAGCTTCGATTGTGTATGTATGTTTGTGTTGTGATGTAACCCAGATAGCATTACCACTGAAGTCATTAAAAAAATGTATTTTTTTAACTGATAAACACTACATATTGTTGCTTACTCAGATCAACATAGAGGTTAAAAAGTAACCCGGAAAATGAACAAGTCCAATGGAAAACAAAATCACAGCCTCTGTGGTGCGGTGGTTGAGCAGGTCGGCTCATAACCTGGAGGCAGCGGGTTCGATTCTCGCAACAGGACAAGAATTTGTGCACGTGAAAAAAAAAGCGCAAATACTTGTTCTGTGTCTGGGTGTTGTAGGAGCATGGTCCTCGTAGCTCCTGAGTCCCTAGACATAGGCGATCCTAGTTAGGATTCAGGATCTATGTATGTAATCGTTGGGCGCCATATGTTATTTATATTATTAAACTGAAGCCTTAAATGAATTTAAAGCCTGACTTGACGTCCTGGGTTCGTGCAGAAATCGCGTGACCACATACAAATCAGTTTATGCAAATCGCGGAATGACTTCTGACAGCTGACGTCAGCACAGTCGGCTGCAATGTAAACGACCTGACCTTGGATAGGTACTACTTAAATATTAGTTAATGTATTCATCAAGACTTCAAAAAAAATTACAAGTAAAGTATAAAGGGTGACGACCACGAACCGGAAGACGTAGCGTAGGCTGACCCCCCCCCCAAGGTGGACCGACGATCTGGTCAAAACCGCGGGGAGCCGATGGACGCAGGAGGTAAGCAGCCACTCAAAGTGGCGTTCTGTGCGGGAGGTCTATGTTCAGCAGTGGACTTCTTCAGGCTGGTGATGATGAACAGGTGTTGTGTGATGATTTTTTTTTTAAAAACATATTACTTCGTAAATTAGTTACATAAAGCTACACAATATATATAATCAAAACATTGTTAAGTCGACAAGATATCTACCGTATAATATAATAATATAACCGTTTTGTAACTCATTTTTGTTGAGGAATAAACTTATTCTTATTCGTATACTTCCAACGGTCACATACATTAGATCCTGGACCCTAACTAGAATTTCCTGTAGGCACCCACGAACTATGAGAACCATGATCCCACAACACCCAGATCCAGAACAAGTCTTCACCATCGTAGACTATGACATCACTTTCCATCAGGTGCGACAGTGGACAAATGCTTTGCCTATAAAGAATTAAAAATTTATTTTGTGGTTTTTTGCTCTGTGTAAATAATTGTCCTGTCGCGGGAATCGAACCCACCGCCTCCAGGCCGCCGGTTGAGCCGACCTGCTCAACCACTGTATCACAGAGGCTGCCACAATAACAGGTACTATGCCATAAGGAGCATCCAATATACATTCCAGAATCCTAGTCCATTATTTAATTGTAGCAGGCCCTTAGCCAATTTAGGGAATAAAGGTACATGACCAGTTTAAAAAAAAAACAAATATTACCTACCATATGTATTTGATTATAAAAACAGGTCAAGTAGAACGAAAAGCTCTTAAAAATATTTTCCTTTAGTCTCAAAGAGCCCTCAGCTTCGGGAAGATACTTTGTGAAGTTTCCTTATCCTGTCTCGACTGTGATTTTAATCAAGGATAGTGAAGAGTCATTTTTCATAATTTTTTAAGAAAATATTTTGTTTCATTAAAAATGTAGCAACTTTTTCTTAAAGGGCAAAGTGCCTTTATTATTTGAATTAACTACTACAATGAAACGAACGACTACTAGATGCTATTACCCTAAATTCTAATATAATATTAATAATAGCTATAATATTATAATAATAATAAGTCGCAGCGTAGGCCGCCCCCCTCCCTGTGGACCGATGATCTGGTGAAAGCCGCGGGGAGCCGATGGATGCAGGAGGCGCTCAAGGTGGCGCGCTCTGATGGGGGAGTTCAGCAGTGGACGTCTTCAAGCTCTTGATGATGATGATGATGATATTTGTTACCGCGTAAAAAATATAATATATAAAATGTAATATACCTATAACTTGTGACATACCTACTTTCTCACCTCTCCACAATGCCTCTCCAACATAGAGTTAGGTAAAATATGACGCTTTCTAAAATATTAATTTTACCTAATGTCTCTATACTACCTATTTTGTAGCTAGATAGAGCTAATTTTGTTTTTTTGAAAATGTGTTTTATTGCGTTGTAGCAAGAGTCCTGTTTACTTAAGCGGCTTCGTGGAGTGAATGTGCTGTACTCTGTAGAGGAAATTCACTTTTCATAATATTTTCAAGTAACTTGAGACCCTTTAGAAAATAATAAATGCAAGAATGAAGCTTCCAACAAAATAACCAAACCAAGGACTTTACTTCGTTTTAGCATAATATTAAAATAAACAACGATAAAGGCAAAATTTTCTTCAACCTTATATAAAAACCTTCTTAAAAAGGTCAAAACAATTATTTTAACGCCGCAATAATTACCAGTGATTCCATTCTAGGACCGTATCACAATGAATAAATTAACATTGCTTTCGAAACTCAAAGTGAGTTGAACTTTATTTTAATGTGACGAGGTTCGACTTATTAACTTGTTTAGAATTGTAGAGTCGAACATTATGTTTTAACATTTAAACTAAAGTCATCATCATCGGCCTGAAGGCGTTCACTGCGGACCATAAACCCCACAGAGCGCCATTGTAAGGGTCCTGCATACCCGAATTATTCATCTTGCTCGCGCATTGCGTCACTTTTGAAGATATTAAATAACTGAATTTACTTAGTAAAAATCTAGCTTTAAATTCAAATTTTCTTTCGTTCTTTTGCCAATAATAGCTTAATTACTCAACGTGATACATGAAAACTAAATGAATAAATGGAATGTATCAACAAATTATGATTAAAAGTATCACCTAAATATCATTGGTTTAGCAACAAATGGCAATAAACCAATTTCGTCTTGGCTTTTCAGTCTATTGCTATTTGTCGCTAAACCAATGATATCTAGGTGATACTTTAAGTGTAATTTACTGATTCTATGTATTTGTGCAAGACTAGTTTTCATGTAATCACGTTGAGTAATTAAACTATTATCGGCAAAAAACGCAGGAATATTTGAATTCACCGCACTGAGTGAAACGTTCCACCTTTACTATGTTCTTATGAATAACATACAATTAATGTTCAACCGTAGGCCGCATCATCACTTACCATCATGTGAGATAGTAGTCAAATGCTATGCCTATAAATTATAAAAAAACCATCAAGTTTTTTTAGCTAAATTTTACCGCAATCAGATATCAGAAATACAACAGTATCTATCAAAGTTTTTTTCTGTCTATACTATTTTGAAGTATGCAAACTTGTTTGGATAAAATGATATTTTTGTTGAGTATTGTAATTCATCGGCTCCGGGGTACAGTTTAAGTAAATAGGTAAAATGCAAGCCGCCTCTCTACTTCCAACTGAAACTAATCTAACCCAACACGTGTCCAATTAAGTTAGAAACTGCGTGTACTGTTCATGTTATGTTCTAAACTAACACAACTTGATCCAACGAAGACTGTACACCGCTAATTTATGAGTTAAGTCTTCAACTTAATAATTGGGCTTACATGGAGCGGCGACATTTAAGGCAGATATGATAAAGAACAAAATCCGACGCTGATACTAAAATTAAATTCTCATAGCGAAGCACGACTAGCCGTTTTTAACCGATCGGTTAAGCTAAGCAACGTTCGCTGTGGTCACTACTCTGATGGGTGACCGCTACAGCAAAAAGTGGTATTTACAACTGAGCGCTACCATGCTTCGGAGGGCACGTTAAGCCGCCAGTCCCGGCTGTTGTCGTAAGACAATAGTCGTTAGCCAAGTCAGAAGTCTTTGGGCGGCCTGAAAATTCTGACACCAGGGCTGACCACTTGCCTGCACGAGCAGAAGAAGAAGATTAGGAAGTTGAAATGGCAATGGCAAAACACATCGTTCGTAGAACTGACAACCGAGGGGAGGAAAGGTTCTCGAGTGCCGACGACGAACCGGTCTGACTGTGACAACGTTCTATTCTTACGCTAAGACGACATGGAAAATTTGTCTCTAAGTGAATATTTTGGAAGTGACCCTTTTGAGGCTCTGAATATTTTGGTACGAGGACCTTTTGATACTGGACGTTTTAGGTTACTGGACTAAATAGGACATTAGACTTTTTAGCATTCTAGACATTCTAGAACACTAGATATTGCCAGCCTGAACAGTCTTAGCTTTTATTTATGCTTCAAGAAATGTATTTTATATAATCTCTAAAAGTGTTACTCTTTAATAAGCGACCAAAAAATAAAAAGAAGTGATTCTAGCACCTATGTATGATATCGAACAAAAACGAGGGGAATTCTCTTAATGCTACCCACGTAGCCACGTGTAAGAGTGCCTTAGACTCACAGAGCAATAATGAAAGACTACGCTGTGAAGCCAGAAATACGGTCAAATTGAAAACGGCTTCTGTCGTTAAATTGCGTTAAAAAAGAAATACCAAAATCTAAATACCAATATTAAAAAATCACCATTCTGCCTGCACCTATTTTGGAGCGACTAATTCGCACTGTTTAACTTGACATCGTGTCATTTATATTATTATGTTTATTAAAGCTGACTAGCTATGGCTACCGCTGCTCGAGAACAATGTTTTTAGAACGGTTAGTTTGGCCATTCTCAGCTCGTAATGTATTATTTTATTCTGTCCTTTTCTCAAATTACGTTTTTTTCACAAGGACCTTTCTTAAAATTATTTTTTTTCTAAATTTCTTTTTTCAAAATGTTCCACACATACAAACATACACATTTAATGCCCAGGCATTAAAGTCACTCACTACGCTCGGTCAGAAATATAAGACATTTTTCGCCGTTTTCGTACTGATTGGTAGGTCTGTACCACTTGTTTTGTCTTCACTGTCTAGTTTTGATCGCCCCGTCTATTTGATTTTATAGTCTCTATGCGCACGGAATGCAGTTGCTGTCACCGGCACATTCTGACATTCTGAATCTCTTGTTCTTTTTGTTTTCCGCCAAGTTATTCTTTTAAAACAAACAGCTCATGTATTTATATGTTTTAACGTGATTTTTTATCTTTTTGCGTTTTTGGTATATACACAAACAAATTATTGTGTTTGTAAGTCCAACATGGCAACACACGTTTTATTTTATTTGTGCATTTTATCATATTAATTTAAATTGAATGACTTACATGGCCTAATTTTAATGTAAACCATTTGACATTCATCATGAATAATTGTATGCTATTTATAGCAAAAAACTTGCATATTGTACTGTTTTATGACATACCGAAGACCTGCTGTTATTATATATTTAACCGTGTTTTAATGCAAATAAACGCTTTGATTTGATTTGAACATATGGAGATGTAACTGATTGATGCGACGAGCCAGTTGTCCACCTGATGTTAAGGGAAACGGCTACCCATATACATAATAATATAATCCCCAATTGGAAATCCGCAGGAGAACTAAAGTCACTGGCAATGGGCAGGCAACATCGCTCGCAGAACCAACTACCGATGGAAAAGCAAGGTTCCCGAGTGATGATATTTAGTAAATAGGGCGCCCTGCGGTTTGGCCCGCAAAACCTATTTTCCCGAAAGGACTCTTTACTTTCTGGAACTAAAAGGATTCTATATTTTGGTCTTGTTAAGTAAAGTATGAAATCAGTGTGATCTTTTTCTTTCATTAAAATTAATTCAACTAATTTGACGTGAAAGTCACATAAACGAATAAACAGAACACGTATTAATTTAATATTATAGTTTTTTTGGTTTAGTGGGGTTGGAGAATGTACTAGGTTGTAGGACGATTCTGCAAAGTTCGTCTAGGTAGGTACCGCCGCTTTGCCAGTTATTCTGCCGCCAAGCAATAGTGTGCAAGTACTGTGTTCCGGATTGAAGGGCATTGTAGCTAGTGAAATTACTGGACAAATGAGGCTTTATGATCTGATCACACAGTCTAGTAATGTTATTATTGTACTGTGTGAAGTCTCAGAATGACGTGCGCAGTGCAGTGTCACGCAAAACTATATTAATTTAGAGTTTTTTTTAATGAGAATGAATGAGGTGACGAGCTTGACGTTCACCTGGTGTTAAGCGACACGGCCGCCTATATCAGTTGTAGTGTCACTCGGAACTTTAAAATAATAACGTTTCGCGTGACACTGCACTGCGCACGTCACCCTGAGACATCACACAGTCTAGTAATCAGATTACTAGACTGTGTGATCAGATCATAAAGTCTCATTTGCCCAGTAATTTCACTAGCTACAATGCCCTTCAAACCGGAACACAGTAGTGCTTGCACACTACTGCTTGGCAGTAGAATAACTGGCAAATCGGTGGTACCTACCTAGACGAACTTTGCGGAAAAGTCCTACCACCTAGTGAAATTGCAATTGTATAGGCAACCGTGACGCTTAACATCTGCGGGGTGATCATGTAACTTTGATAGCAATGCAACAAAAGAAATTTCAATCCAAATTTGAAAATTTCCATAGTAACTATGTACATAAGCTGCGTACTGCAACTGTCAAATCCATACATTTTTGTGTTTCTATCGGTTGCCAACAAGTTACATGATCGCCTAGCAGGTGAACGACTAATTCGTCATGTCATTCATTTACATAAAAGAATGTATAAAATAGTCAGATATCTTCGTCTTATATTTTGGGCTATAGCGTCTCTACTGTACGGCTTTCAAAAATAGCTTTAAAAACTTAATTAAACTACTAATTGAGATCTTTCCAATGATATATGGCACAATACTATACAATTCATATACCTAATTGAACAGTTCTCTTTAAAATAATTATTACAAAAGAGTAGAATGGGTATTCATCCAGGCCACGTACATGTCCACAGAGGGTTGAGTCGCACGTTTTGAATCCCCTTTTGTGTTGAAACAAACTCAATAGAAGGAAAACTCCTGAGGTAATATTCTACATTATTAATAATAATAATAATAAATAATATTTATTGCCAAAACTACAACTGACTTAAGACAATTTGTTATAGACACTACAACACTATTCTTAGCTGGCAACAGGAGTATGCTCAGCTCTGTGCTGCGTAAACAGCAAGGTCTACGCAGGGCTGATTTTCAGCATACCCCTGTTCTCGAACACAGGTGTTTACGGTGAGAGTGCGGGTCAATACTCAACATCAACTCAAAAATGCACAGCTTACATAAAAAAATATTCAAACTATGTAGAAACAATTCTATGATTAAAATACATATTATTATTCTTTGTTTGTTTTTTTTTACAATTTCTTAATTGTCTTAAATTGTTTCATATATAAAATACAAGTCAATTATGCAATTACGCATCAATTTTCTTTTTTTTGTTTGGTTAATTTATGGTACATCTCGAGTTTAGTTAAGTTTAGGTATTTATTAAATATTAATTTTTATTTTCTGTGGAGTACATTTTTTTAAATGATTTTAGGGCAGATTTTTCTTTTTAACTTTGTTTACCGCAAATAATAATTTATACGCTTACTTTTTTTAAATTGTAAATGAAAATAAATGGAGACATAAATTTATTTATGTTAGATATAAGATTTTTAGTAAATCGGTGTTTTATTTAATTTATTTGCTTCTTGTTCTTCATATTGATTAATTATTTCATTGAAAGCTTTCTTGTCCATCAAAATTAATTCAGTTTTTACTTGTATCCATTTGGTTCATTTTACATTGAGTACCTTACGTATTATCTCACTTTATTATTTAATTTTACACTCACATAAATATCACATTTTTCACACACACAATTAAAAACACCGGGATCTTAAAACCAACAAACAAATTACAACTCTACATTTCCAACAATAAAGTTCAAAATCGCCCCTCTCGATCCGAACCACCTGTAGAATTGCGTCATTTAACCGATGTAATTGATAATATTTATTTTTTATTTTTACACGAAGTAAATTGGTTATTTAGTGCAGCGGAGTAAAGAAGTCATGTTTGGATGAAAGAGAGAGACGACACGTGCGTTTCCCGCGGCGGTTGGTTTTGCACTGCGTTGCCGGCAAGGATATCCGGACCTCCGGACGAGTCGGCCAACTCTCGCCCGGATTTACATCCAGTTGGCCAATCTTTATGCTGATTGGTCGAGACTGGAATCGCAACACTTTATGCGTCAGTTTTCCAAGACAAAGACATTAGGAAAGTTTAGAAGCGATTTGTTTCGATTCGAGATAAGATTCGGAAATTGTTTGGGTTTGTTTGAAAAATATTTGGATTTACCCAGCTAGCGGGTTTTACACAAAATAGAAGAAACTTTTGAATATTTACCATAATAAAGCAGTTTAAGAGCATATTCAAGGTCACAAGGTCGCCGGTCTGTCAGTCTTCTATCGGTTACATTTTGGAGAGTGTGCTCATGCCCTTCATCAGCTCATTCCATCATCCGCTTTCCATCATAGAACTACAAAACTTGGTGATTCTTCACATCCTTACGTCGTTAGTGTACCACAAGTCCGCACTAAGCGTTTTTCTGAGTCATTCATAGTCCAAACGGCCAAGGAATGGAATGCTCTTCCAGCAACAGTGTTTCCTCCTGGGTATAACCTGGGTCTGTTCAAGTCAAGAGTGAATGAGCATCTCATGAGCAAACGTGCTCCACCTTAGACAACTTCGTCACTTACCATCAGGTGAGTTGTTGCCAAACAATTTTTAAACAAGGTCATGAAACTTTGTGTAGTAGTTGAACTAAATATAATGGAGAGCTAATGTAGAGTGGATTTTTAAAATATACGTTATGTTCAGTGTAATAATAAATTACATAAACTATTGCGCGTTGGAACCATTCTAACTTAGACCACCCCTGCCGCTCGGCCCCCCGACTCATCCCCGCTTTGGCCTAGTACTATATAACTATTCTGTGGCTTTAGCTTTAATTGGCGCTGGCATACCATAAGCCCTTAAGCGAAATCTTTTTATTTTTGACACAGGAAAAAATTAAAAAAATCATTATCTTCAAAATATTTTTAAAACGACTTAGACTAAAACGTAGACCCGATTCAATTTTTTTATGCTATAGGTAGCAATCGGGCACACGGTCCTCTTGATGGAAAAATGTCACCGTAGTCTAAAGAAAACTGTAACTAGACGAGCCACTAATGCGTTTTTTATCCTGAAAAATTACAAGATTTAAAAAAAGCTGAATTAACGCGTTTTATGCTATTTTATTGTTTTTTGGACCTTCAAAGAGCTCTCGTAAAATAATGAAAGTTCTAAAACTTAATACATTGAGAATTGTAACAATATTAAATAACCAGCCAAGTGCGAGTCGGACTCGCGCACGAAGGTTTCCGTACAATTATCTATAAAAAATGAGAAAAAACTCCGTTTGTTGTATGGGAGCCACCTTAAATATTTATTTTATTCTGTTTTTTAGTATTTGTTATTATAGCGACAACAAAAATACATCAATTGTGAAAATTTCAGCTGTCTAACTATCACAATTCGTGAGATACAGCCTGGTGACAGACAGACAGACAGACGGATAGACAGCGGAGCTTTAGTGATAGGGTCCGTTTTACCGTTTGGGTATGGAACCCTAATAAAGATTTTCAGAAACCCTCGTGGAAAGTCATACAATGAAACTAATCAGTTCTACGAACCGTAGCGGCGTAGAACGTGAAACATATTTAGCTACATCGTAGTACCATCTACGTAGTCTCTGCGACATGTTTCTTCGAGGGTAGGAGAAGCCGTCAAAATGTACCGAATCTATAGCGACTGACATATGAAACAAATATTTGCTTGAAGCTACCTTGACACGCAATGGAAGGTGTGTTTTCTTTTGCCGAATTAAAACAAAAGCGTTTCATGGGAATAGATAACAAACTTAAAGTAATTTTGAAGAATACCTCAGGATGGCTTTCGGTCAGGTATGAACTCATTTAGCTTTTTTTTTTAAATAAATAATAAAAATAATGCCCAACGATCACATACATAGATCCTGAATCCTAGGATTCTCTCTATCTAGGGACACAGGAACTACGAAGACCATGCTCCCAAAACACCCAGACACAGAACAAGTATTTGCGCTTTTTTTCACGTGCACAAATATTTGTCCTGTCACAGGAACCGAACCCGCCGCCTTCAGGTTATGAGCCGACCTGCTCAACCACCACACCACGGAGGCTATCAAAACCTGCGGCATCATCATCAACGGCGCAAAGACGTACATTGCTGAACATAGGCCTCCCCCTATGAGCAGTCCTCCGCTGGTCAAGTTGGCATACTATTCTTTAAGTTAACTTTTACATATTATCATCATCATCATCATCAACAGCCTGCAGATGTCCACTGCTCCCGCACAGAACGCCACTTTGAGCAGTTGCTTGCCTCCTGCATCCATCGGCTCCCCGCGGTTTTGACCAGATCATCGGTCCACCTAGTGACCTGCACATAAATTGAGAATACATACTTATATGAAAAATTAGAGGTTACATCGGGGCTATTTTCTAATGAGGAAATTTTATTCTTGACCCTTGCAATTATAAATTAATAAATATGTGTGGACATTTCACACAGCGCCATCTAGCCCCAAACTAAGCATAGCTTGTACTATGGGAACTAGATAACTGAAACAATACTTAGATACTTTTTGTTTGTAAATACATACATAGAATACAATATAACACCCAGACACAGAACAAACATCGATGTTCATCACACAAATGTTTGTCCCAGGTGGGAATCCAACCCAACCTATAGTTCTGAAGGCATAGCTACTACCAATTAAGCTATCAGAGCAAGCAGTTATTATAATGTAGTTACTCATACTATTTTAATTTTAAATCTAAAACTGATATAGCCCGACAAAAACAAATTAAAGTAGGGCAATTTCGGGCGCAATTCTTAAATTCACCATTTTAAAAACGCTGGCAACACATAAATAGCATTCGAAAAACAATTCCAAGCTTAAGTATACTTACCCGAAATAAAACGCTACATTCACTATCTATTTTCTCAAGAGTTCGTAAAGATATTTACTGGCAAACAATACAATCAGAAATTAATTTATTTTCTGGATAGGATAGGGTATTGTGATCCTTTAATAATAGAAAGATCCCAGAATTACATCGGCAAGATGACGACTGTCGACTCGAATTGACTGGCGGCTTAGCTCAGTTGGTAGTAGCGCTGCCTTCTGAAGTGAAGGTTGTGGGTTCAATCCTCATCCAGGACAAAAATGTGTGTGATGAACAAAAATGTTAGTTCCGTGTCGAGGTGTAATATCTATAGATAAATACTATCCTATAAAAAAATGGGATAAACCAACTTGGATGTCATCTATATGTATATTGTTTCCTGTTTTATATTATCCATCATCAGCTCAACAATATGAAGTGAAGGATACCATAACAAATACAAAATAGTTTTAGACAAAATAATAAAACACAGGCGTCCCTATAAAATTTGAGGGTCGCCTTTGATTTATCTGGGATCCCATCATCAGACCCTGACTTGGAGACAATGTAACCTGGATAGTATACCCTATTAAACAAAAAAAGAACAACTTTTCGGTCCAGGAATCTCAAAAACTCAACTCAAAACTAAAAAAAAAATTATTGCAAATAAGTTATTTTAAGCAATTTCACAAGTCAAACTTAGATAGGTATTTAAACATAATACATTATTGTACATACTAAGCAAGCATGATTAAGCAACATTACATCAAAATTGCCGTCTTCGAGTAATCACAAAAAAATCGTACGAATTGACAGCCTCCTCCTTCTTTGAAGTCGGGTAGAAATAAAATAAATAGCTATTTATCTAAAGCGATATTGCTGACTGTATGGCTTTCTTCGTCAGCCAGCAAAAATAAACCATGGTTCAATTTGTCAGCCCTATATGCTATTGTTCTCTACATTATGATAGGCCCATATTTATAGAACATAATTTTTTATTGTCTATATTCACAAACATAATATCATTTATCTTGAGTACTTATTTGCTTTCGATTGGTAAAGTACTTTGATTATAACATGGGTATAACCAATTTAATATTGTCTGTGTTGTTTTTTTGGATTCCGTACCCAAAGGGTAAAAAGGATCTTATTACTAAGGCTCCGCTGTCCATCCACCTGTCTGTCTGTCTGTCTGTTCATCTGTCACCAGGCTGTATCACATGAACCGTTATAGTTAGACAGTTGAAATTTTCACAGAAGATGTATTTCTGTTGCCGCTATAACATCAAATACTAAAAGAATAAAATAAATATTTAAGGGAGCTCCCATTTAAGAAACGTGTTTTTTGTGATCGTTTTTATAGACAATGGGACGGAACCCTTCGTGCGCGAGTCCCACTGGCACTTGGCCGGTTATGTTTGAGTAGAACTAGCTACGTTGCGTGATTTCACTCAAATGTTATACAGTTTTCCTTGAAAAATTTGTGGTAATCCAAGACTTAAGCTGTGTACTTACTCCTTTTTGTTACAATCTGCAGGGCTCACAGATTACAGAATAAAATAAAAACCGACACAAAACATCTCTTCTATCGAGAAAGCGTCTGACAAATGAAAACGCTACAAAATGTTTATGAAGTGATCAGGGCTCTAATTCTGTATGACCACTTTACGATTCCTTACTTCGACACCCCGCGAATTCCTTGCCTTACATAAGAAATCTGCAAACATTTTTATTCTCTATGAAATGAAAACGAAACCGCGCAAAATGAATGTGGAATTGGCGCGATTTGAACTGTCAAAAATCATAATGTTCTACTGAGATGCGTTCCGAAACATCAACACGTCAAAAGTTATCACCACTTATGTCAATATTTTATTCAAAATAAAAATATCTTTAATGTAAAGTGAAGGTATTTCTAATGCTGTGACACGATTTGAACACGACACAATAACGACGTGGTTTCATATCGTGTGGAATCTGTGTTTTCATACAGAATTAGGGCCCTGCGTTCATTATTCAAACTCCCGGTGGTTTTGAACAGATTGTCGTGGCCGATGCACCTAGGTAGTGTCAGGTAGCCTTCCGGTTCGTGGTCACCACTCGAGAACCTTTTTACAGATAAATAATCAAAGGATCCCAGATGTAAATGAATTAATTAATAACAAATAATCATCTTAGAAACGAACAAGTGGTTTTAATCAATGTACATAAATTACAGCTGCTCTCAAGTTACATCTAAGTGAAATATCACGCAAATGAGCTTAACTTGCCATCCACTAAGCATGTCGTTACCTCCTTCGCTAGGAAAATTTGAGAATACATGCCAGAGGTGTTTGAAATGCTGTTATAAAATTGTTGATGTTTCCGTGGACATTTTAAATTTGGTATTTTAAACATGTTTAAAGTTAATTATTGGGCAAGCCACATCGCTCGTAGAACTGACAACCGATGGGGAAGAAATTTTCTCGAGTGGCGACCACGAACCGGAAGATGCAGCATAGGCCGGCCCCCCACTCGGTGGACCGACGATCTGGTGAAAGCCGCAGGGAGCCGATGGATGCAGGAGGCGAGCAGCCGCTCAAAGTGGCGCTCTCTGGGGGAGGCCTATGTTCAGCACGCTGTTGGCGATGATAGTTAATTAAATTTTCTTATTCAAGAACTGGAATACGTCCACTGCTCAACATAGACTTCCCCTATAAAGCACGCTTATCATAGAGCAGGCTTGCATTAATCACCACGCTTGGCAGGCAGCTTGGTGATCACAGAAGATAATATAGATCCAGGAGAATGTTGCGGCAGTCGTGGGAAGGGATGGGGTGGTTTCTTACTTATTTATTTAAATTTATTTCTTTCGCTCCTGTAAGATGTGGCACATTTGCTTGCGGTTGACAAAACGGGTACATTTGCTACGGTAAGTAGAAAAAGAATTCAATATGAAATGCGCGCCATTGATATCGCAAACTCACGCCACAGTGCGGGATAATGCAGTAGATAATGTCGATCATGGGCGGGAAATGGCAGCTGTAACTGTGGTCACGCGGACAACAGTGAATAACATTTGGTGCGCTGGCATTTCTTTTAAATTATGAACGTGTCGTTTTAACCCTGACCAAAATTGTTATACATTGGACCAAGCGAATCTTCAGGCGAATGACTGGCTATTCAAGTCGTTTGTTTATGTAAAAAAAAAACAGATTGACCGATTTATTTTACTTTTATTGATGACTTTAGAGAGTTCCCATAGATCTGATTTAGAAAAATTTGTACAGTCGTTTAAAGATTATCAGCTCTTTCCTTTATCTCTTTTTACTTGACGAAAGGAACATAGGAAATTTTTAAAATTGGAACAAAATTACTTGTTTTGAAACACGGAACATATCGCGTTATAAGCAAGATGTCCGCGTAACTTAGTCGACAACGGCTCTTGTTTAAACAAGCCACGTTTCTCTACTTCACCTCCTGCCTCCACTCCACTACGCCTCAAGGTCGCAACCTTTTAAGCGAGGTGCTTAGCGAATGATATAACGCGTTGAAAGCTGAAGGTACCGATCCATCAAGCGGTTAGCGTATGTATGGTTCTGTGTCGAAAAACAAACTCAATGGCTGAGTGGTTAAGATTTATATTAGCTATTGCAGGGCCAAATTATGTTAAATGAGTTAAAAATTAATGTACTATCAAAATAAGAGTAGAGTGAAGTAAGAGTGAGTGGCTCAGTGGTAGCTTGTGTGACTTTCAATTTTATACACCATGTTTCGAATCCTGCTCGGCCCAGCATCAATGACCTTCTATTATAGGTACACGAGTTAAACAACATGAGTTACTTGACGAATTCGTCCTTGCTCTCATGGTGGTCAAATAAAACATTAGTTTCACAACTACCTGTAGGTATATGATTTTTGTAATATACTGAAAAAGAAATCAGACATTTTAAATTTACGAACTCGGACATAAATACAGGTACTTCTCCGACTTTCAAACCTACCTCAGGCTTAAGTCCTGCTCAGCTCTGCACCAAAAACTTTTCAAGTTATGAGCAGAAGTTGCACTCGCTCTTACAACGGTGAAAGATAACATAGTGAGGAAACCGGAATGTTAAAAAATCACTAAATTCAAGAATCACTAAATTCAAGAATCACTAAATTCATGAAACACTTAATTCAAGAGTCATTAAATTTAAGAATCACTAAATTCAAGAATCACTAAATTCAAGAGTCACTAAATTCAAAAATCACTTAATTCAAGAGCATGTGTCATCCCCTGACCTGCATTTGGCCAGCTGGTGAACTACAGCTTACATAAGAAGGCATTATCCGTAAATTCAAATACAAATAATTTTGAATTGGGTAGACCGACGACCTGATCAGGACCGCGGGGATCCGGTTGATGCAGGAGGCAAGCAGCGCTCAAAGTGGCGCTCTGTAGGGCGAGGCTTATTTATATTCAGCAGCGGCCGTCTTCAGGCTGTTGATGATGACGATGATGATGAATTTTGAAACAACAATCGAATTTCTATACTCCCAGCACATAAACAAACCCTATTATAAGCAGTACATAACCTTGTAGAATACAAGGGTGATTTAAGCCCACCATTATCTTGAGATCGGTTTCTAGTGAAACAGATACAATGATTAATTATCGCAACCCACAGAATAAATAGTCGTACCAACTGAACGGCGCTTTGTTTCTTGGTAAATTGAATTTCTGTTGCCACTAAATAATATTAGGGTAAACAGTTTGGAGAATTGGATAATTGGGAAATGGGGAATATTTTACTAGGTGGTAGGACTTTTTCTGCAAAGTTCATCTAGGTAGGTACCACCGCTTTGCCAGTTATTCTGCCGCCAAGCAGTAGTGTGCAAGCACTACTGTGTTCCGGTTTGAAGGGCGGGCAAATGAGACTTTATGATCTGATCTCACAGTCTAGTAATCTTATTACTAGACTGTGTGATGTCTCAGGATGACGTGCGCTGTGCAGTATGACGCGAAACTGTATAATTTAGAGCTCCGAGTGATACTGCAACTGTTTGGGTAGCCATAGTGCTAAACATCAGGCGAACGACCAGCTCGTCACGTCATACATTTACATTTTACAAAATATATAAAAAAAATCCCGTTGGACAACCAGTCATCAAACTTGGTATTATAATAGGAAGAAACGAAGAAAGTAAGTAAGATAATCTCACTAAAGTGACCGATATAGCTCTTAGAATTAGCAAGTTGAAGTGGCAATGGGCAGGCCACATCGCTTGTAGAACTGACAACCGATGGGGAAGAAAGGTTCTCGAGTGGCGACCACGAACCGAAAGACGGAGCGAAGGCCGGCCCCCCACTCGGTGAACCAACGACCTGGTTAAAACCGCGGGGAGCCGATGGATGCCGGAGGCTAACAGCCGCTCAAAGTGGCACTTTATAAGGGAGGCCTATGTTCAGCAGTGGACGTTTTCATGCTGATGATGATGATAACCCCATGGCTTGTTTTGTGATAGGCCTTGAAGTTCAAATTACTCAAATTGTTGTAACCGTGCGCTTTACTTTATTGCGTGTAATTCTGCTTAGCCGTAGGCGATGCGGAGGCTCGGTAGTAAAATAAAATAATGTTTGTGGGGTTCCTTAGAAAATTATGAGAGCCTAGTACTTTTTTACTTGATTTTAAATTACTGCGTGCACTCGGTATCGAGTATTGTGAAGTATTTCTATAAAATCATTATAGTTAGAGTGCGATTCAAATTGAATGGCGGATGTGAAGTCAGCGCGAAATGCTGCGCAGTCGCATAAATTAGATTTTATTTTTAATATGTTTGGACATTTCATACAGATCATTCTAGCCCCAAACCAAGCATAGCTATGGGAACCAGGTAACTGATACAATACTGAAATCCTTATTTATTCTTGACTATCTCATTTTACATTTGAGTTATAGCTGCGACAGTGAAAACTCCTAAATAACCTTTGTGTTTGTTGAAACAACAAAAACACGAATAAATAAAAATAACGTGGAAATGGAACCACGTAGATAATAAGACCTACTTGATCGTCGCAATTTTGGTTCTACGAAATAAAACAGGAAAGAAAACAAACAAAATTATAAAAAATCGAATACATTTGAATTTTTTTGGTAGTCTGTTAAGAGGGGTTTAAACTGACATTAATCATTTAAGGTGGAACGTTTCACTAGCGCGGCAAATTCAAATTTTTTTGCGTTCTTTTGCTAATAATATCCATCCTGGGATATACCTACTTTAATAATTTTGATTTTAAAAACCAAAATACTGATAATATAATAATGATGTTAAATAAATTTATATGACCAATCTGAAAGCATAAGTAATATCGTTCCAAACAAAAAAAAAACCAAATCAGTTAATGCATGAAGGAGTTCCGAGGTAACAAACATTAAAATACTTTGAAGACCGTTCAAGAAAAATGAAACTGAATTGAGAACTTCATCCTTTATTTAAATCGGTTAAATGACTACCTCACTTAGACTGAACTATGACTACCCAGACTGTGACTAAGACTTGACTTTACGTGAAATATTCTATGACACGATGAAAAATTACAATACTTGACACTGGCTAAAGTAAATACGATGCGCTACTATGTGTGGGGCCGAACTAAGAAAAAAAACAAACGGCAATCGAGCCAAAAAACTAACAAATAATTCTACACGAAATATTTCCATTTCCCAATAAACACAAGCTTTTACCCGTAAAAGTTCTATGAAGGCACAGACCTAGAACTTTTTGGTATCCTAAGTCTATGTGTGAAGGTGTTAAAGGCATTTGTGGAGTGGGCTGACGGCGGAACTTCATTCAACGCAATACGGTACAAAGCAAAAACTTTATATCGTGGCAGCGCCCAGGGACATGCGGACGTAATGTTTTTTGTTCTCATGTCGTGATTACTGGGAACGTTTACATGGTTACGCAATAGATTAAACACAGAATACAAATACATAAAATATTTATTAATATAGGTATTGTTTGTACAGTAAGTTCTGAATCTGAATAAAGAATAAAATAAACTAAGTAAAAGACGTTACAAATAAAACACAGGATTTAGATTTTTTTATGCTAAAATGGGCATACGTTTGACAACAACTCACCTGATGGTAAGTGACGAAGTTGTCTAAGGCGGAGCGCGTTTGCCCATGATAGATCATGTTCTGCGGGGAGCGTAAGTAGCTCATAATTATTATATAAGGTGATTTTCAGTAAATTGCTTTTATGAAAAGTATCTAACAAAGAAATAAGTAGCCGTAGTATTATTGTGTAGCGGAAAAAAAAGAAGTTTTTATAAGTAAGTCAAGGTCATAGAAAGGTTCTCGAGTGGCGACTACGAACCGGAAGATGCGTACCTATGCCTTTCACTAGGTGAAGCAACGACCTAGTTATACCCACGGGGAGCTGTTAGATGCAGGGGGCAGGCAGCCGCTCAAAGTGGTGCTCTAATGTTCAGCAGTGAATGTCTTCAAGCTGATGATGATGATGAAGTAAGACAGTAATACTCAAACCAAGCCTAAAAATTCTGAAACTGGGGCTGATCACTTGCCACATGAAAAAAAGGAATAAAAATGTATCTACCATTTCTCAGTATAATTATTTGCTTGTACCAGAGTAAATATCAATTATACACCCAAAAACTCATGTATCCAATATTTAAACAATTTCTGATGAAAATATATGTATTCCGTTCTCACGTACAGCAATTACAAACCATTTTCTAAACTCTTTTTTTCCTCAAACTTCGAATATCCCAATTCGACCCCGTGGTCGTCGCAATAAAAATAAATCTGAAAGCCCTCGGCAAAGTTTTCCACCGTTTTACCTCAAATTCAATAATCATAAAGAACTCGCCCAATAAGTAATATCACGGACGCACCGAAATTTTCATTATCTCGATCCTGTGTAACATTAAAATGGGAGATGTGTTAAAACCATACATATAAAATCCACAAAGCTGCACGTCAAAATATCGCGGGTAAGGTGTGTGATTCAAACGCAATCACGGCTGTGAAGTGCGCTACAAGCCCCCCGCACACTGCATTCACCGCACTTCTCTGCCCGCGCCTACTTCTCATTTTTGCTACTGCACAGCGTTTCGCGCCGACTTCACAGCCGCCATTAAGTTTGAATCACACTTTAATAATGTTGGATGTCCTAAATAAAATAAGCACTTTCTGGTTGGTTGCTCTACCTCTATATTTATGCAGTGCCCCGACACTCCAGTCGTTCAAGTTCACTCGCGGAATTCGACCAATCGCAGATCGTAGAACTTGCAGTATTTATGCTGTAATAATGCATAAGTACTGTTTTCTGTGTACAAAAAAATATAGAACCTTTTGTTTCATGAAAAATTCCTGATTCATAACTAGTAATAAAATAGATTTTTTTAAAACTAGATAACCAAAGAGGGTATTCCTGGTCTGACAGGCCTGATAGCTCAGTTGGTAGTAAACCTACCTTCTGATCTGTAGGTTGTGGGTTCGATTCCTACCCAGGACAAACATTGGTGTGATGAACATAGGTGTTTTTTCTGTGTCTGGGTGTTATATTGTATTCTATGTCTGTTTTACAAACAAAAAGTATCTAAGTATTGTATCAGTTATCTGGTTCCCATAGTACAAGCTATGCTTAGTTTGAGGCTAGATGGCGCTGTGTGAAATGTTCACACATATTTATTTATTCTAACAGGAATAAACAATAATTAAGGTAAGTTGTCATTAATAAATATTGTTCTTTCTATCACATTTAATTATGATTGCTTGAAGAAGAGTTTATCTATCTAACACACGCACTAGATTACTTGGCACACGTCGTATCTTCCAATTTGCGTTACCTCAGATCTCGGGTAAAATTAAGCGAGCCGTAAAATTTCAGGTATCTGAATAAATCAGATTGGTTATATGATAGCAATATCTTTTTAATTACAACTTTGCTTTTCATGTCTGATGTAACCGACTTCAAAAAAAAGGACGAAGTTTTAAATTTGGTAGTATTTTTTTTATATTTCATGCCTCAGTGTTCTTTAAAAATATTTTATTGGAAACAAGCTTTCTAATTAGCCCCATAGAAATTCTATCAAAAATCTGTTCACAAGTTTCGTTTTAAAACTGGAAAAAACATATCATCAGGTAATTTTTAAAATGAGTTACCACCCTTTTATATAACTATTTACCTATGTCAAAGAATAGCGTTTGATGAAACATAACAAACTGTGCACTTATTAGAACGTAGGTACCTGAAAGCCATGAAGAAGAAGAAGACGTAATTACAGTTATAAACTTTTCATTATGAAATTAAATCGATAGAAGTCAGTTTAGCTCCGTTTTTAAATACATCTTTAGTATAATTCGAAGATAGTTGAATACTTTAGTTATTTCCACACAACATCCGAGTAATGGATCAACGTTTCCATCGTGAAATAGTGTAAAGTGATACTAACCAGGCGCTAGAGGAAACGTACAAACATATCGATACATCAATGTAGTTATATCGAATGCCGGAATATTTGCGCGAGGTGTTATTTTTAGAATGGTGTCAAGGTCAGAACCAAATAATAATTGACTATTAAAAATGAACAAGTAAATATTATTTTCATAAATTATGTTAAAAATGATTTGAAAGAAATAGTTAAATAGGTGAATCAATTACGGAGTAATAATAAGATGAGCTTTTAAAGTTTCTGGAGGGGCATTACCTGTCCCTTTCTCGCAAAACAGAGCTAGTGCGGAGCTTCCTCACATCCTCCTTCATAGTAGCTGCAGTGTAGCTACTATGAAGGCATAATTTGTGATGTCACATGTCAAATTAATATAAAGAGCTACCATAAAGGTACCACAGCTTAGTAATAAAGTACTATGAAGGACCAAAAACTGGCGTCACTGCATGTTTGAGCTGTCATTTTCTATTCCTGTATTTTAATTTTTTTGTAACATTTTTTGGGATATTTAATTTTCGTTTTCCTGACTGATTTTGAGGAATATAATTTATATAAGCAATAAAAATAGCAGTCAAATAGCCTATTGCAAGGGCAAATTAAGAAAACTTTTAGGTTAGCGTAGTGTGGTATCCTTTTTTTTTTGACGGGGAGATATGCCCTCGCACTTCCCTGCCACCACGGGGGTGATGGCAGGGGGTACGTGGGACTCGAACCCACTAAAACCCCCCCGTGATCCGTCCGCCGCCGGGATGGGGCGAAATAGGGTCGCGCTAGCATTCACTATCTCGCCCCGGCGGTAGGCCCTTTCGGGCCTCTGCGCCAGTGGGTGGGCAACCTTACACCTCGGTTACCCACCAGACGTGTGGGGCCGTGTGAGCACAGTCCTAGGGTAGATTATCTATGGCCGGTGGCCTTCGCTGTCTGTGACAGCTTGTGGTGGATATCAAATACCTACTCTATTGATAACTACTGTATAAGGTGGCAACCACAGAATATTCGCTCTATTTACAATACTTATACTTACGAGTACAATCGATAAGAATTTGGAAAAAAACGTGTTTTTATCCAAATTCAAACGCTCGCTTTCCGTGATTTTGACTCTCGTATAAATACATTGATTAAATCTACCTCACCATAAAAAAAAATTGAATTTCCCGTTTCAGAGTTAGACCTCACAAAAGTCAAAAGTCAAATTTTTCATTTTGCAAATAGGCTATTTTTAGCACTTTTACAAGTCAAAATGATAATGAGGTACTAAAAATATTTAAATTTGATTATTGTACATACTAAAGAATAATATAATAAAATTATAGGTGTGCGCATGCGCAGTGCTTAGGCTCAATTTAGACAGAGCAGCAAAATGCTCGAGTAGTTTTTAAGTGCTATATGAATATCAACCTTAATCTATTTAGACAAAGCTGAAAATAGTATGCAATATTAAAATAGGTAAGATTTTAATGTTGCATACTATTTTCAGCTTTGCCTAAATGAAATAAGGTTGATATTCCGATAGCACTAAAAACTGCTCGAGCATTTTGCTGCTCTGTCTGAATTGACCCTTAATGTCAAGTATTATATAGCAACCCAAAAACCAAAATATTATAAGTAATGTGAAAGACGTTCTCTGTCCCACTACTGGTGCAAGCAATCCCCATCATAAAGATCACTTTTGTCCGTCTGTTTTGTTTTTACAGGAACTCCTAAAGTGTTACTCGCTACTTGTCTCAATATTTTGTACACAGTTTATGGTCTAAACCCTGCCCTAAATAAAACCTAGAATTTCTTCTATTTAGTTATTTTCGTTTTAGGCATTTAGGCATCGCCGTCAAAAACTACAACTACCCCCAACCCCAACAGTCTGGGCGTCGCTTCCGGCGGGCCCTCACCGGAAATACGTCATTACCGGGCGTCACAATGGGTGCTTTCTTTCCGTCATTAGGACACACCTGGGGGTATAGACCTACTCGTTTAGAGTAGCGGTTATGAGGAGTTGCCCTTTACGTTTTAAATGAGGTGAGAAACTTAAATTCTGCTTTGGGATGACAAATGTTAAACCCTTTATTACACACACGGGAATAAGGTATGATAAGTATTCGGCTGTTTCTCTTTTATAAACGAAACCTAAATAAAGTGAGGTTTTTAATGAGATAAAAGATCCATTGGTTAAAACAAAACACGGGGAAAATAAAAAGTTAGCTAACACTGAAAAATGAATGCTTTTTTTAGTCGGATCATAATTAGTCAGCGATTTTTCAATAGCTGAAAAAATCCAGCTATTGAGAAATCGCCTCTAAACGTGGCAAAAGTTCTAACGAAATAATCAGTAATTTATTACCTAGATGAACTCTTTCATACTACCTAGTCCGACTACAAACACTTGGCCAAATACTTCCACATTTTGATATGAACGTACCTATAATACAAGGTGAGTTTGAATTAGTATGTTATCCCGAAAGGGGGGGACTGGGACCATGATAGCCCACAAGTTGTGAGAGCCTTACTTGGAACTGCGTGTTTCCAAACATCCATACTAAATAATAAATCCACTCACAACATTGCACGTGCAATCGCTACGAGAGTTAACAAGATATATCAAATTCATTTATGACTGTACCAAACTATCAAAATGGTAAAGTGTCCAGTATGGAAAGTGTCGTATCGAGGAAAGGGCCGAATTAGGGATAGTAGCGAATCAATAAAAGTAGCCAATTAGAGAAAGTGTCGGCCTGTTACCTGACACCTAAACACAGGTCGTCAAACTCATTTAAGTGCATTCTGGTCAAAATGCACTTAAATGTAATCTGGAAGGTGATCTGAAGGTGATCTGGACGGAGTTGAACCACCCAACAGCGCTAGGGCTATCTTCGAACGTAAACTTTACATGGCATTTCTTCAATGAAAAACTATTAATTTAGAAAAGTCTTAAAAGAAACATTGTCAACCTTGGGGAGTAGATTTACCCCCTTTCAGGATAATAAATACCAATTCAAATTCAGATCGTATACCAACGCAAGTCTAGGAACGTTACACATTTATTACCTCTTCCCATAATGTATTCCACAGCGCTAGACTATTTAGGCTATACCTTTTCACTACAACTATTATACTAATAAGGTTTACAAGGGGAATGGCTACAATACAATATAACCCACATAAATATTAATGTACGTATCTTAGTTTATATTGAACAACGTGTAAGCTCCAATTTGTGCTCGACGGCTTCGATAATACGAACATTTGTGTTTGCTTTGAGAGAATACTATTATGTTAGATACCTGAGCATAATGTTATGTTAGTCGAGAGAGCTTTACCTAAGGTGTAAAATAATTTGGTCTAAGACTATTTATGAGTATAGTAAATGATACAGTAAACTAGCAGTAACTACTAGTTTACTGTTGTGGTTCTGAGCAGCGAAGGAATGGAACACTTTACCAGCGTCTTTGTTTCCCGATAAGTACAATGTAGAGCTTTTCAAGTTGCGAGTGATCTTATAGGCAAGCATGTACCATCGTAGATCGCGTCTCATATTCCATCAGGTGAGATTGCGGTGAAATGCAGGCCTATGCAGTTATAAAAAAAATGTAATAACGCTCGGAACTGAATCGGAGACGCTTTGCTCACGAAGCGCCTCCGATTCAGTCAGTATGTCCAGCAAATGTTCGGTGGATGTCTGGTTGTGCCTCTACAGAAAGCATTTCTCAACTGATTCTCGTAAAATTTTGTGAGCAGGTGGAATTTTTTCGTCGATTAAGGTTTCAAAAATGATTACGAAATAGCAGAGCCTTGCGGGTGATAACGTCAAAAATAGTTTTTAGTTTTAAGCTATGCAATAACGACTTGCGGAGGTCTACTAAAGCTCGCAGAGCCACTAGATAGAGGTTCTCTTTAAACTAATCTTCGTCTTCTTCTTCAGACTTCTGACTTAGCGTAACAACTATTATCTTAAGGCAACAGCTGGGACCGACGGCTTAACGTGTCTCTTGGAACACGGTAGCGCTTAGATGTGAATATAACTTTTCACCCATCAAAGTAGTGACTACAGCAAACGTTGCTTAACTTTACCGATTGGCTAGGAACGGCTAATCGTGCTTCGCTATGAGCACTAAACTAATTAAATACAGATGAAACCGCGGGGTCAGTCTAGTATTTAAGTAAAACATCGTCTGCATCGAAGCCCCAATTCGCGCTTCCGGAAGACTTGATACTGGCGGATTACCGCCAGGGCTGTCAGCGGGCGGTAAGCCTGGATTACCGTCATCGACAGGGTTGCCACTTGCCACTACAATGGGATAACGCTTGGCTATCTAAAATGTACTCTGGCTTCTAATATATATACTGCATGTTCCGTAAAAGGGCATTAGGTTTAATCGCTGTTTCTTCATAGGTTTATCATTGTTAAGAAGTATTACAATGTTATACTTATATGGTTTGATTCAGGTATTTTTGTTACCGTGGGTAATTTAAATTAATTACAAACAAATACAATATAATACAAATAACAATAAAAAGTGCTTAAGTATATCAGAAGTACTAATTGGATTTAATATAAGGAGTGTGTGACTATTTTAAGCTGAAAAATCACGTTTGTTGTATGGGAGCCACGTTAAACAGAAACACATCATCTGTGGAAATTTCAACTATTTAACTATCACGGTTCATGAGAAACAGCCTGGTGACAGACGGACAGACATACAGACAAACAAACAGGCAGACAGACAGCGGAGCCTTAGTAATAGGGCCCGTTTTACCCTTTGGGTACGGAACTCTAAAACCATCTGTGTTGCCTGTACTTAGGTATTCGGTTTTTTTATTCCACTGTGTGTTTTATTTAACGTAAAACATTATAATTTATCATAATATTGAAAACCCATATCCTAAGTTTATTTAAATTATTCGTAGGTAATATGGATCTAAGTACCTAGGTGGGTAGTCGGCAATAAGTACCAAATTTTCTGTGACAACCCTGTCTTCGAAGTAGTAATCCCATAGGAGCCGATAAAACTACGGGCTGATAGCTTTTTAAACAGATAATATTGATCGGTTTTGAAAAACCAGGCACAGAGCTTTCTAAGGATGTCGACCTAAGACTAGAACAATTATATTATTACCTCACAAAAAGGAAAGATATGTAAGAAAGTACATTTATTCAGAAAATTACACGACAAAATCACAACATTACATATAAAATGCATTATAATACTTTCCCACAGCTGGGGCATAAGCGTTCTCACACTGGGAATGAGTGATAATATTCTTTATCAAACGGAATTTACAATTAACCGATGAACCGGAACTGACAACCGATGGGGAAGAAAGGTTCTCGAGTGGCGACCACGAACCGGAAGACGCAGCGTAGGCCCCTCACTAGGTGGACCGACAATCTGGTGAAAGCCGCGGGGAGCCGGTGGATGCAGGAGGCGAGCGGCTGCTCAAGGTGGTGCTCTGTGGGGGAGGCCTATGTTCAGCAGTGGACGTCTTCAGGCTATTGATGATGATGATGATGATGATGATGACAGAATTTGCATTTCGCTCTTACAACGGAAGGAAAATATTCCAAAGGAGAAATATTCAAGAATCGCAAAATTCGAAAATGTGTACCACCAACCGTACTAGACCAGTGTGGTAGAATATTGGCCTACCTCTCTGTCCATGAGAGAAGGCCCGTGTTCCAACAGTGGGAACACGTCATCCTCACACAAATCCACAGCGCCACAGATTAACAAGAACTTAACACGTGATTCAGGCATTTGCCTACACATCTGTGTACCACAGCTCCCACCGCAAGCGTCACATCGATTTAACTTAGACTTCAAATTTAATTCGTTCCACAGTATGGTATATTTCACCGAAATAGTTTGAAAATATTACGTAGGCGTACACACTTAATTCCTGTCTTTAATTCGTATTTCAACTTTAAATAGGTGCGCCTCGTGACTTTACTTGCATCTAGATACATTTTTAGAGAAGATTGTAAAGTTCGATCCTGCATCTACCCGTCCCTTCAGCCAGGAAGCTTTCCATCATAGAAGTCGTTTGGTATTCAAATTAATCATGCATCTATTACAACCTTACAACAAAACTTACGGGGTTAGCAGCGCCATCTATTAATGTATGCTTGAGAATAACCTCAACCAAGACTCTAGCCTACCATTGGGATGGTTACCGTCTGACTAGTGGTAGGGCTGTGGTGGCACACGGTAAAAAATATCGTGAGCTATGATATCTAACAAGTCTTTACCACCAGCCACCACGTGGGGGATCGCGTCAGCGTCACGTTGGTGGGGCTGACCGTAATCATTCACATGGTTATATCCTTTTTACCGTGGTTGTTTTGCACTGTCAAATTTATCTTAGTTTTTGGCTTTTGGCACATTTTTATTATAAAAGCGCAGGCCACATCATCCTGTCTCACCTTTGTCTCGCTAATAACATTACAGTAAACAGTTTCAAATTAAAATTGAAAAAAGAAAACAATTTCTCGTATAGCTCCACCGCACCGGCGGGCTCAGCAGCAGAGTCCATAATTCTACTAAAGTAATCAAACGCTCGCTGTAAACGTATGAAGGTGAATTTCGCTCGCCTCAAGCGAAGCGGGCGGAGCGGAGCGGAGAAATTGTGTTAAACCGAAAATTGTTTAATTTTGGCGTTTTAATGAACGCGCTCGTTCGAGGCCATGAAATAAGCTGCAATTACTTATAGTGGAAATATGGTTGCTTATAAAAATTTTAGCTCATTATTATATTTAAACTGAGTATTGTTTACGCAGTATTCTCAAGTATAGGGAAGAAAGTTTCTCGAGTGGTGACCACGAACCGGAAGAAGCAGCGTAGGCCTCCCACTAGGTGGACCGACGATCTGGTCAGTACCGCGGGGAGCCGATGGATACAGGAGGCAAGCAGCCGCATAAAATTGCATTTTATGGAGGAAGTCTAACGTCAAACCGTAATTTTAGTGGCCGCACTTGAATTATGCTGCCGAATTAAATCACCTCGTCGCGTCAAATAAAGGCCTTTGTACCAGCCGCAGTTTAATTCAGCAGGATTATTTAATCCTGTAAGAAGCGCCGGCGGCAAGGCGTTAATAACCAGGTTCCTAATGAAAATGATGCCAGGGCTTAATTTCTTTAATATCCTTTATTGTTATAGAGACAGAAAAAATATTAATACGTCGTCATCCGGAGCGAGGAGATCCGAAGGAGAACTAAAATGATCGATATAGCTCTTAGAATTAGCAAATTAAAATGGTAGGTTCTGTTGTAATGGTAGGTGTTCGTGGAACTGACAACCGATGGGAAAGAAAGGTTCTCGAGTGGCGACCACGAACCGGAAGACGCAGCGTAGGCCGGCCCCCCACTCGGTGAACCGACAATCTGGTAAAAGCTGCGGAGAGCCGATGGATGCAGGAGGCGAGCAGCTGCTCAAAGTGGCGCTCTTTGGAGGAGGCCTATGTTCAGCAGTGGACGTCTTCAGGCTGTTGACGATGATGCTGATGATGATGACGGTCAGTCTGAGGACGTCCACTGCTGAACATAGGTCTCTCCCATAGAGCGCCACTTTGAGCGGCTGCTTGCCTCTTGCATCCATCGGCTCCCCGCAGTTCTAACCCGATCGTCAGTCCTAGACCTAGTGGGGGGCTGGCCTACGCTGCGTTTTCCTGTTCGTGGTCGCCACTCGAGAACCTTTTTCCCGCGTTTGTTGTCAGTTCTACGAGCGATGTGGCCTGCCTATTGCCATTCCGACTACTTACTATTAATACTTATCTAACTATTACATTTTGAAAGATGGAAAATCTATTAGAGGGTTGAGTTAACTAACTGCTAGAATAAAGAAAAAACAAGTGACTAATTGTTGGCAGTGTGGTCCCAGCTTAGGAATAGGACCACCCCATCTCTTCCCGTGGGTGCCGTAACGACTAAAGCTCTATGTGAGTGGCCTTATGATCGGCAATGGATCTTCAGACTATCAATGATGATGATGATGATGATGATAAAGTGACTACTTACGACCATATCCCATGTTGCCATCCTCTGTGGTGTGGGGGTTGAGCAGGTCGGTTCAGAACCTGGAGGCGGTGGGTTCGATTCCCGAGACAGCACAAGTATTTGTGCACGGCAAAAAAAGCGCAAATACTTGTTCTGTGTCTGCGTCTGGGACCATAGCCCTCGTAGTTCCTGGGTCCCTGGATACAGGGAATCCTAGTTAGGGTCCAGGATCTATGTATACGATGTGATCTTTGGGCGTTATTTATTTGACTCGCTACTTTCATGACTTGTATTATATATTAGTATGTAGTATATTTATTAAAGAAACCATTACTATTTATTTTAGTCTGTATTTTAATAAATTCATAAAATTATATGTATATATACTTTATCCTAATAGTCAATACTTTAAGTACTTATCTACAAATTTTGCTCATCTCCTTTTGTGCACGCCTAATCTATTTCTTTTCTGCACACCTTGGTTGACTGGTAGAAAATTCTGTTAGCATTAAGTCCACCTTTGTACACGTTTTGTGCATAAAGAATTAAATAAAAAAAAACGAATATCCCGCCATCTATACTTTCAATATTACGAGACCAATGAAACGGGAGAGGTTTTTTCATCAAAATCATTAATAACAACGTTTTTTGATATTTATCATCAGCCGGAAGTCATCCACTGCCGAACACAAGCATCCTCCTAAAACGCCACTTTGGATGATAATCATTTAGTTGGGTGTGTTATAATCACCACGATTGGCAAGCAGCTTCGTGATCGCAGGTTTTAATGTACCGGGGAGAATGCTGCTGCCCATTCCCTGGATATTCCCTTAGCCAGATCTTACAGCATCCCACGGGAAGAGAGTGTTATAATTAACTGTAAGGTTAACTATCATAATCCTCTTTGTCTTTTCCCATTTGTTATTGGGGTCGGCTCCCAATCTAACCTGTAGCGGCGAGCTACCAGAATTACACGAGCGACTGCCATCTGACCTCGCAACCCATAAGAAACCAGTAACAGGGATGGTTAGACCAGGCGTCAGATTCTATCAGGCGTCTGACTACTCTTAACGATTGCCATAGATGCTCATATGACAACCGGTGGTAGGTGGTAGGACTTTTCTGCAAAGTTCGTCTAGGTAGGTACCACCGCTTTGCCAGTTATTCTGCCGCCAAGCAGTAGTGTGCAAGCACTGCTGTGTTCCGGTTTGAAGGGCATTGTAGCTAGTGAAATTACTGGGCAAATGAGACCTTATGATCTGATCACTCAGTCTAGTAATCTGATTACTAGACTGGGTGATGTCTCAGGATGACGTGCGCAGTGCAGTGTCACGCGAAACTTTATTGTTTTAAAGTTCCGGGTGACACTGCAACTGTTATGGGCGGCCGTGTCACTTAACATCAGGTGAACGACTTGCTCGTCACGTCATTCAATCACATAAAAAAAAAAAAAAAAAATGACGTGCGCAGTGCAGTGTCGCGCGAAACTATTGTTTTAAAGTTCCGGGTGACACTGCAACTGTTATGGGCGGCCGTGTCACTTAACATCAGGTGAACGACTAGCTCGTCACGTCATTCAATCACATAAAAAAAAAAAAAAAAAAAAAAAAAAAAAACCGGGACCGACGGCTTGCCGTGCTCCTCGGGGCACGGAGCGATGGCATCGAAAACTGCACATAACTTACAAGTCATTGGTGCAGGGCCAAGGATCGAACCCGGTGCCGTAAGATTGCAAAGCGCACATGCTACCGCTCGGCCACCATCGCTCGCATCTAAGATTAACTACCTATCTGTTTATAAAAAATAATATTCTGTGACGCTTTTCAATGTTATGTTCTTGCCAACGCAGAAGTTTGTATGAAAGTTTGATCGAAATACAAGCAAATTGTGGAATCAATTTCACAATATAATAACGCTGAAAAATCTAGTAAAAAAACGTCGACTGATCTTTACAAACTTGTCTGAAATAATTATTTGTAAAGAAAGAGTAGTGAAAATTAAGGGCACACTGAAAAAGCGTACCTAATAAAAACCTTTGAGACAAACCACTTTATTAAGGAAATTCGTTATTGCTAATACCTACTTAGTTTACGGTACAAAATTACTCCTAAATGTCTAACTAGAAGTATAACATAAAATTTTACATTCGCTTTTTCAAGGCCCTGAATAAATAAAAATAATTCAGAATAGGTAGCGATTCAAGAGCTACGAGGTTAGGTTACAAGTTTATTTTACTGCCATCTATCGGTGAGTAGCTGAACTTTAATTATTCTGTGTTGAAGATAATTATATTGTGTGGTTCTAAGATTTTCATTTATAAATTCATTTTTTAAGACTACAAAAAATTGCACAGTGTAATTATTAAAGTCAAAATAATTAAAAATTATTATTAAGACATAGAAACCGAATTACTGAAAATATTTACTATACTGCCATCTGTCTGCGAGTAGCAAAGTTCAACTACACTTACACAGCCTTTTAATATGTAGTGGTTTGGAGAGCAATGGGTAGATGGCAGGCATACCAGGCTTTTCGCTCGGTATCCAAACGAAAATAACAACCTGAAAATTTATACGAATAAATCTATAAATAAAAACAAAACCTATAATAACCCCCTAAAATCCTACAATATCTATATTTCTATGTATTGCCATAAAATATAGTCTTAGTATTAGTTTGAAATATATGAATAACACACACATTGATTTGCATGAACTATCAGTAACGTGTTACCATAAGAGTTTCTTTTAGTAAAATGCCTAAATAATATATCTGAAAGTATTGGGTAGTCTGCGTACGTCCTATGTTGTTTAAAATAAAAATAAAAATCAGTTTACAAACGAAGGAATTCTGAGATAACAAACATAAAACAACGGAATTGAGAATTCGGGCTCCTCCTCATTTCGAAGTCGGTTAAAAACACTTGTGAGACGAGGACCATGGTCCCACAACACCCACACAACGAGCAAGTACTTGCGCTTTTTTCCGGTGCACAAATTAATATTTGCCCTGTCGCGGGAATAGAGCCCGCCTCCTCCAGGTAATGAGCCGACCTACTCAACCACCACACCACAGAGGCTGACAAACAAGGCTGGCACTCAACATTTAGAAGACAAAAGCAATATACCCGTCTAACAAACATACTTGTTTCTGTATTGTGTGAATCAGGCATGCTCAAGCGGAGCGAGCCGCGGGCCGTAAATCCATCTGATTTCCCACGGGAAGGGCGACTATCGAGGCGTCCTAGCGGTCGTAGTGATGTGGCTTGCGACCACTGGGCTCAAGTCGCAAGGCGAGACGAACCTTATGCCCGAAAAAGATTTAAGTGACATCTGACAGTAATTTTGTTTTCACCGGCGATTAAGGGACACCCAAAGCTTAAGGGATCCCCTAAGTTTAGGCGGCCGAAGCTAAACCCCTTAGGATTAAGTGGTAGGTTAAATTATCAAAACGCCAGTTTTTTTTTCAATTGTATTTGGCAATTGTTTCTACCCGCATAACGCCAGAAAAGGTATTTATTTTATTTTTTCAGATGCATAATATAATATATTAAAAACTCTAATGCTAATATCAATAAAGCATGTCGCTTGTATTTTTGACGATTATTCTCTAAAATATATAAATACTCAGCGCCTTCTGTGCTCAGCGCTGTGAAAACGAATTTAGGTAAGGGTCAAATCTAAGGGGCCCTTCGCCAAAGGGATTCCTAGTTAGGATGTAGTTTAGGGATCTTTGATGAAAACGGGCATTAGTCTTTTAAATTGGGAAGTTTTCTTAAATAAAAATGTGCATCATAGAAGTAATAATAAACATTTACAATCGTATATTTACACAAGAATGTTTAAAAAAATCTTCCGGTACATAAATAACGCTTGACTTTGTTTTGTTTAACATTGAGGTTATTTAGAGCAGGATTTTTTTTTAAATTGTTATGCAGTAGTACTCATAGGGATACTCGAGCAGCCATTCTTAACCAGTTGGAGATATTAAGAAGACCGTCGCGTCCTGGTATTTGAAATGGTTATTGCCGTCGCTCTGCTCTCTACACGTATGATAGAGACAATATAACCCATTATACATTTTAGCGTTTCGGGCGCCAACGGTTTTCACCCTCTGAAACTTAACAAATACTTTTGATTTTGATGTCAATCGTTTTGAAAAATTATAATCTATGCTTGTACGTCTTGAATTTGAATGTATATTTCGTGCTCTTGTTAAAACTACTTTTCTTCGTCATAATTTTGACGCCAAAAATTCGTAACTTTAGGTGGCTATAAATACTAAGATATTGTAAAAACTTTAAAAAAGGAAGACGTACGAGCACAGTTTTTTACTGGATAGACAACATATAAGAAAAATATCAAAATTGGATAACATTTAGAGGTGGAAAAGTGTTGTCACTTTTTGTATGGACAAAGGGAGGGTTATACGTTCGCTACGGTCACTACTTGGATAGGTGGCTGCTACAATAAGTAGTATTTACTACTGAGCGCTACCATGCTTTGGAGGTCACGTTACCTGTCGCGTCGGTCTTTGCTGCTAACGTAAGAATAGAGTCGTCGAGCAAAGTTAGAAGCCAGTGGTCTGATTAAAAATTCAAAGCTCTGCAGGATGATCATGGAACTTCGATAGCAATGCAACAGGAGAAACATTCCAAATTTGAAAATTTCCACAGTAACTATGCACATAAACTACGTATTGAAACTGTCAAACCCATACATTTTTGTATTTCTATCGGCTGCAATCAAGACCAGCACAATATGCGAGATGAAAAAATTAAGGCAATTACCAAACTGTAGAGTAGTCACACTGTTACATTTCTAGACTTCATCGCTTTGCTCTTAGAACTAGTGGAGGAGTTTCGGCCTGACACTGGAATCATAATGTAGGTACATAATAATACCTAGTATCCACATTGTATAACATATTCTGTGAAATGGTTATGATCCTATTTGGTACGAGTGCTTATGCATGTAGAATCTAAATTACGAACAAAATTGTGTTTCTCATTAAATAAAAGTGAAATAATCAAATAAAAACCTACATTATTGGAAATTAAAACTGTATAATCTCTTGGACTCTATTTCAGGATTCTTTACGGAATTCTAATAATTATACCAGAATCATCGTAAACTTGTGTAAATAAATAATAATGAATAACGCGGCCAACGATTACATAGATAGATCCTGAACCCTAACTACGATTCCCTGTATCTAGCCAGACACAGAAGCTTTTTTTTTCTGTGCACAAATACTTGTTCTGTCACAGAAATTGAGCTCGCCTTCTCCGGGTTAACAGCCGACCTGCTCAATCACCACACTACGGAGGCTGTCAAAGGCAAAGTAAAGTTCAATGATTATAAAATAAATAAAAATTAGAACGAACTCTCCATGAGGAAATTCTTGTGGAGTATAATTTCACAATGGCCGCCAGACCACACAGCTGCGGTGCGTTTGTATATGTAGTTCTACTCTTATGATTAGTTCTTTGCGGCTTTCACATATTTATAAGCGCATTGCAGCCACTCGAGCTAATGTAGAAGCTTCCTGACTCTACATTGCTATATGTTTAGAATTATCATCAAAAGACGCGATCATCACCACTGGAAAAACGGTTAAAATGGAGCAAGATGAGGCTGAAGATCGGCAAATGTATCTACTATTGTCTTAAAATCTCTACTCGTGTCTAATGTGTTAGAATTAGCAAGTTGAAATGGCAATGGGCAGGCCACATCGCTCGTAGAACTGATAACCGATGGGGAAAAAAGGTTCTCGAGTGGCGGCCATGAACCGGAAGATGCATTGTAGGCCGGCCCGCCACTCGGTGGACCGACGATCTGGTGAAAGCCGCGGGGAGCCGATGGATGCAGGAGGCGAGCAGCCGCTTAAAGTCGCGCTTTCTGGGGGAGGCCTTTGTTTAGCAGTGGACGACTTCAGGCTGTTGATGATGATGATGATGAATGTCTTGACGCAACATTGTGGGAAGATTGCATAGCCTATGTAGGGTGGCATGTCATTCAATTTTCTACCACTTGTACCACGGGGAGAGCGCACAAGAGCTACACGAGTTAATCCCACCATCTCCATTCCGCCACAGGACTACGAGGCGCGGAGAGTCGTTTCATCCCTATGTAGTAGACTTGCCAACTTGCCGCACCAAGCGTTTCGCTGAGTCTGAGTCATTATGCGGACTGCTAGGGAATGGAATTTGCTCCCGGCGTTCTTGTTACCTAACAAATATAACCTGGGTCTTTTTAAGACAAGAGTGAATATAGGTACCTCATTAACATGCGTGCTACACCTTCGGCTGCATCGTCGCTTGCCATCAGGTGAGATGTAGTCAAACGCAGGCCCCTCCTACATTAAAAAAAAAAATTTAAAATAGCCAGTATCCTGTTATCTGATAGTCTTAAAACTTAGGTACCTAATTTGAAATATTATTGTGGTATCCAAGCGGTCTTTTGGTGCTCAGACCTAGTTATAGTAGAGTTATTAAGTCTAATTCAGTTCGGGCTGAACGCTTTGAGACTCGGATTTCAGATTATTATCCGTTCTCGGCGGCAGTAGTTACAGCTTTTCAATACGTTAACTGCCTTTGTATTTTTTGGAATTAAATTTCTTTCATGTTCATACTTTTATTTAACTTTTTTTTACAATTAGACTTTTATTTTATTTTACTTAAATTCATAAGTATTATGCTGTATTATTGTTGTATCTAAGGAAACCACTGTACCACTACCGACATGCATCGCAAAGACTCTCCTTATATTTTGTATAGATTTATCGGTAGTTGATCCGACTACGAAGAACGCCTGTATTTGTCTGGCTTTGCTCCGGCGGCCCATATTTGAGGCCTTGTTTAGTGCGTTTTTATCGTGATTTGTAGTAATCTGCGTGAATCATGATATGGGTTAATAATCAACATCATGAATTACTCTGATCGCAATACAATTACACACCTACAAAGTACAAACAAAAAAAGTTGTAAAGTTGACTTATCGGCTTTTTTACGGAGCTCCTCTAGTATAAGGTGTAAGTTAGACGTTTTACTTCTTCTATAATATTTTAACCTCAGCAAAAACAAAAATGTAAGTACTTAATAAAAACAACAATATAAAAATAAAGAACATTATTATTATTTATACCTTTATATCTTTCAAAGCATATAAACCAAAACAAATTGAAAAACATAATTGAATTGAAGATACTCCAAGCGCTGAAAAGGATTTTTATAAATTAGATTTTGGACAGCAAACACATAAATAAACGAAACGGTTATTTGAACATTGTCGAAATTTTATCGATACAGACTAAAATGCTACAAAGATGTATGACTAACAATTTGATATAATTTTTAACAAATTTTTAGGAGTGTTTTTATTACTGTACTTGGTACTTGGTGCGCGGGCTGTTGTCCGCAACTAGACCGCACAGTGGCCCTTTTTGCGTGATGAGGTGGCGCACTCAATCCAGCCACCCAATGTCCTCCAGGAAGGCCAACAGTTCTCCGATGTCGGCGCAGGCCTTCTGGGTAGTTCTGGGCGCTCCGAGGAACGCCGCTCGCTGCAAGGCCACGCTACTGCATTCCATCAGCAGATGCGCGGCAGTTTCCTCTGCCCCCAGGCATCTTCTGCACAGTGGGCTGTCTGTGACACCTATTGTAAACAGGTGTTTATTAAGGGAGCAGTGACCGGTGACAATTCCGACGACACGTCGTAATTTGACCCGTTTAAGGTTCAGGAGTTTTCTGGAGTATCTCCAGTTCAAAACCGGAAACGCCTCCTTCGACTGCCTGCAGTCCTTAATACTTGCCCAGCTGTCTTGATGTAGTTCCCGTGTCTTAGAGCGTATCCAGGATCTGATTTGGCTGAAAGGTATAGGGATCATCGGCTCCGGTCCTACAGGGCGCATTACCGAGCCTCTCCTTGCCAGTTCATCAGCCGCATCATTACCTCTGTACTGCGTTTTAAGTAAACAATAAAGAAACTAGAATTTTAAGTATTTAGAAAGCATAGGTGAGTAGTTACGCATATCCAAATTCATACCCATCCTAAATTTCTATATGACAATAAATTAATTAATTAATAAATAATAAGAACGACCAACAATCACATACATAAATCCTGGACCCTAACTAAGATTCCCTGTATCTAGGGACCCAGAGACTACAAGGACCATGCTCCCACAACACCCACACACAGAACAAGCACTTGCGGTTTTTTTTGCACAAATACTTGCACTGTCACTGGAATGGTAATGCTACACTTTTGAACGCATCGTCACTTCCCATCAGAGGAGAGCGTGGTCAAATGGTAGATAAGTCTGATGTAAAAAAGGAAACAAAACCCGCCACCTCCAGGCTCTGAGCTAACCTGCTCAACCACCACACCACAGAGGCTGTTGTAATTAATATCGTGATAATTATCTCAGACTAGTTTTACTCGAAGATTCTCTAAAACTTTAATAATCTGCATTGTCTAATAAGCCTAATAAAGATAATTTCAGTTTCCAGCTGTGACACAATCAAATCTATAACGAAACCCATCAAGACTCTCTTATCGAACAGTCCAATAAAATTTTAAAGCTCGTAAAAATTCAGTCTATAAAAATAGAAGTACCTACGTAAAACAAACGCCTTCAGTTCCAATAGAGCGATGCACTTGCAAAATTATTTAAATGTTATTCATTCTAAAGTGCTCATTTTTATTCAATTACTCTACTTTACAAATGGAGATTTAAGCTTGAGTGATAATGTTACATCTAGTGAAACGATAGAATTGCTTCAGAATGTAACTGTGAATAGCATTTCAGAAGCACTCATTGATCTAATAAATAACGAACCTAATAAACGAATAACTGAGCTGAAAGATAAACTGACAGTTATAAACAAATATGTGATAGACAATGAAGAGGTTTTTAAACTGCTCAGTAATTTGACAAAAGAAACAAATCTAAATGAAACAAATTTTTACAAGTCTTTAGCGGAAGAAGATCATTATCGACTATTAACTCAAGAAGAGCCCAAAAATTTGTACTTGAAATTGAAAGAAAAAGTAAATAGAGATGACGTCATAAACATTTTAAAAAAACAAGATGCCACTGATGGTCTGATTAAATCAGCTCGAAAGTCTATGGTTCATGAATATTACGGGAAAAAGAATAAAGACGTCATAAATGATATCGTAGATAAAATGATTGCTGAGACTCCAAAAGATGATCATGAGTTTAAAGCAACAATCAATGATAGCATATATTGGGGTAGGTACGATACATGCATACTATACACACTTCTCCTTGGGAAATTAACATCTTCTGCGATCACCAAGCCGTCCGCCAAGCGTGGTGAATATGCCAAACTCCTCTGATAAGCGTCCATAGTGGCGTTTTATGGAAGAGGCCTGTGTTCATCATTGGACGTTTTCAGGCTGTTGATGTGTGCATGATGTGATACATACAATCTACTAAAAAATTGATTCTATAGGCAGGTATAGAGTTTTATGGTAGTAACTACCTTGTTATTGATTTAATTTTATTTACAGCGAAAGAAACGGTTGATTTATTGTTACTTCGCCCATTTTAAATTGGAATTCTCGAGAGCTGCAGAATTTGTAGTGTGAACCTATTTCACAAAATATTAAATTGAGGTCGTTGCGCGTTATACCCAATTTATCCTTTTACAGTCAATAAACTAATATTTACTTACTAGCATAATAGTTTCATCATTCCAAACCACCAATATGTCACCTATTTACTATTCACCATAACTAAGATAACAAAAAAACTGGTAGCAAACTTACCAATCAACACCCATTGACTACAAAAAGTTTTGAAACTAAATCAATTATCATCACCATCCCTCCTATATAAATCATAAATCACATCGTCTTACTAAGTGTAAATTCGGCCTCATGAAACCTTAGAAAATATTTAGGTCCTTTAAGACTTAACAAAAGACAAAGCCAGATCTGAGAACTTAATTATTCCCTGAACACTTTAAATTGATTAAAATAATAAAATACTACGTTTGAGGATCGCTCTCCTCAAGTGATGATTTCTGATCTTCTCTGAGATTTCTGTCATGTTTCAGTGTGGCTTATTAACATTTGCAGACCCTCAGAACGAGCTAGAAGACTTACGCGATTACCACAAGCACGATGGGCGGCGGATCTACAAGGGCGAGCGCACAACGATCCGCCACTACCCATTCATGGCATCTGTCCACGTTATGGGTCGGTTCTGGTGCGGCGGGGTGCTGTACTGGCATGATATAGTACTGACCTCGGCATCTTGTTTGCAGCTGTGAGTGTTTACTAAATGCTCTATTATTTACAATGCATTTTTTTTTTGTAATATTTGTAGTCAGCACATTTTATACCACTGTATAATTATACCATTTATATTTTATTATGCTGTTTCAGAATGCATAATAACCGTTTCTTCCGTGAAAACCCTAAAGTGCTCCAAGTTAGAATTGGGAGCAACCATAGCAGAGTCGGTGGAGAAAGTATTGATGCTTTAGAGGTGAGCATACTTCTGTAGCTCTGATTTTTGATGCTGGACGACGTTCTATACTGAACACAGGTCTCTTCTGTAAAAGAGAGCCACTTTGAACAGTTACACGTCTCAGTTACCCGCGGTTTTGACCCCAAGAAGAAAAGATGAGTCTCGGGAAGGTGTTGGATGCAAACAGCTGTATTGTCTCCGCTCTTTACTGTTTAAATGTGGAACACCTTAGTTCAGGATTTAATAATACTTCTTCTACCTGATCTTTTTATTTTACAGTCTTTTTACTTACTGTACCTTCCAGGTCTACTTCCACCCTGGCTACAGCCCTCGGACGCTCAAGAACAACATTGCACTCATCCGTCTCCGGCGCCATCTTTACTTCAACTATCATCGCATCCCGAAAATCATCGCTCTCTCTCACAATGATGCAGGCTTGCCAGCCACCGCTGAGGTGCTGTTACTCGGCTGGGGGGTCACTAAGGTACGAAGCTGTAGAGGAATGATGGTAAAAGTTGAATATTTTTTGAAACCTTTGTCTATAATGTTAATAACATCGCTTGGAAGACTGTTTGTTAAATTGTTGGTAGTAGAGTTTTAAAGGGTAGACAAAGGATTGTTACACCTGCTCCATAAGCGATGGTTAACCATCAAGGTGGACCGTATGCTGGTTTACCACTTGCCAAAAAAGGTAACGTAAAAGAAAAATGGAAATAGAGCATACATAAGGTTTAGATTAGACACTTTTGCTCCAATTACTGTTGAATCCTTGAGTTTACTAATATCTAGCAGCCAAGCCTTGCCAACGCCAGCTGAAATATTGTAAGGTAAGAAAAACAGCTAAAGTAGTGTTATAAAATTTAGAATTATCGTTTCAGATGTCTCAGAAGCTATCCTATGAGCCCATATTCTTACAAAGAAAGTTTCTGCCAGTATACCCCAATAAGTTCTGTAAAGAAGTTTATGGCGAGTGAGTATAACACCTTGATCATGGATTTAGCATAGCATAGAAAATCAAACCTAGAAGAATACAAATAGATATCTACATTGCAGAAACTTATTACTGCATTCAAAGACTACAATCCGATTTTTACAGAGTTTATTTTGAAGTAAAGACAGAAGTAATTATTTGTTTCAGTAAATTCATAACTAACACTATGTTTTGTGCTGGAACGCTTACAACGGGGGAAGGTGCATGCGATGTAAGTCACAGCATTGTTCTATTTACTTATATTTTATCTATTTACTTAACAACCAGTACAATAAAAAAGCTGTTTATTTTTTATTTGTATGTATGTGTGTTTCAAACGTAAGATAAGCAACGCATTATTGTCACGTCTATACGCAACAGTAACCTCTTCTCATCAAAAAGGCCACAAATATGCGTTTTGTCTACCCATAGCATAAACACGATCTAAAAGTTTTTAATTAAAACTAAGTATTTGATTTTACTATGAAGCTCGTCTTTTCTCCTTTAGACATTTGCTTCTTGTCATCATCATCATCATCAACAGCCTGAAGACGTCCACTGCTGTACATAGGCCTCCCCCATCCACCGGCTTCCCGCGGCTTTCACCAAATCGTCGGTCCACCTAGACGGGGCCGGCCTACGCTGCGTCTTCCGGTTCGTATTCGCCACTCGAGAACCTTTCTTCCGCATCGGTTGTCAGTTCTACGAGCGATGTGGCCTGCCCATTGTCATTTCAACATACTCATTCTAAGAGCTATATCGGTCACTTTAGTTCTCCTGTGGCCTGTGCTGAGTGTGGGTTTTGCTTCTTGTGTTCATACTAAATAAACTTTTGTATTGCAGCATGATGCAGGTGGTCCAGCTATCCTGTCAGGGAAGCTGGTCGGTATCATCTCTTTCGGGCCGGCAGTCTGTGGATTCCCCAACGCACCCACTGTCTTCACCCTTGTGGGCGCTTTCGCTGATTGGATCGAGACTATTAACGAAACTGTAAGCATTTACATTCCTGCTAAGTTAAAAACTAGGAAAATTTTAATGAGCAGTTAGAGTATTGTGTTTGTTTAGGAGTGAAATATGTTTCTTTGTATCAGTTCATACTGACCACTATATTTAAAAACACATCAAGGTAAGTACATTTAAGAAGCCTATCTACATAATGTAATCGAGTTTGCTCAATAGATGGGACATTCAATCAAAGTTGTACGAGCTAAGCGTCAACTTGACCCCAAGATGTTCACATTTTCTGGTGGTTATGGAAACTTTCAGCCATCCTCATTACGGCTGACAGTTGCATTTATCTGTGTTCCTTTGTGTGGGTACTAATTACTTGCTTCTTCTTCTTCTTCTCGTGTAGGCAAGTGGTCAGCCCTGGTGTTAGAATTTTTAGGCCGCCCAAAGGCTTCTGACTCGGCTTAACGACTATTGTCTTACGACAACAACCGGGGCCGACGGCTTAACGTGCCCTCCAAAAAAGGGAAAAGGTCTTAAAGGTCTGTGTAGTAAGACAGATCTTTGACTGCATAATTTACCAAGCAGATGTATGTTACCAACCAGAACCAAAAAATGTTCCAGTTCTGTAACTACGACACCAATTTCCAGATGCCAAGCTACTACCGCGGCAAGAAGCGTACGACGACCACCACGCCGAGCCCACTACTGGACCTCTTCGAGCACTGGCCCAGCAACCGACCTGTCATCAACGACTTCAACATGCTAACGCCAGTGACTGTAACGGAGACCACCTTCTTGGCACCGCTGCCTGAAACCACTAAACGAAATTTAAGGGGCAAAGATGAAAGCGAAGAAGGGTGGAGTATTGGTGAAAAGAAATAAACTGTTCGAGATAATATTTCGTTTTATAAAGTTAGGGTGAATATATTGGAATATACGGCTGCATAGAGGAATCTAGTTTCGACAAATATTGCTTGTGTCTACTGAACAAAAGGTGTAAACAAAAGGTAACTATGTAAGTTAGAGCGATCACCCATAAAAGCAGTATGGGCCTAGTTACTAATGATGCCAGCAGAAGCTGTTTGATTCCAACCGCGTCATCACTTTCCATCAGGTGAGATTGCGGCCAAATGCGGGCCTATTTACTATAAAAAAAATTATGATCAGTGTCCACCAACATGTTAGTTAAACTCTAATAGAACCAGGTTCAGTAACCGAGGAAGATGCAACTTGGTTAAAACATCAAGGTTTATCTTAATTTTAATTTTTAATAAGTTATGGACTTTTCAAATATGAACGAGAGAGAGAGAGAGAGAGAGAGAGAGAGAGAAAGAGAAAGAGAGAGAGAGAGAGAATAATAATATTTTACAATGCTGGCCTAATGCTGGTTGATATATGGCGCACGCACCTAAAATGTGTAGTTCTCAGCCACCTATTTCTTCACAATACCATCCTTCAACATTTTTGAGCATTACCACTTAGGTCATTGGTACCAGCATTGAACTAAGATTCAAACTGAATAGCAGCGTCTTGAAAACCATCCATATCACCATTCAGCTATCACTCATTTTCCATCTAATTATCTCTCATTAATTATTTTTTATCTATACCCATTACAAAACCTCCTGAATGGATACAAAAACCTGAGGCAGTAGAATGATGTATACATACAGACATATAGCGTCCTGAATGCCTTACCGTTCGCAAAACGTGAATAGAATCATTATGCCGCTGCTTTTGTCACCGTTCACAATGGGAGCATTATTTCGGTTGGAATAGCAAGCTGTATATTCACGGACAGTTTTATTATTATTTACTTATTACATGTTGCCCGCGGCGTCACCCGTGTTTTATCGTACAATCTTCAATAATACATTTTTGCAAGACAGCGTTAGCGTCTAAGTTACAAATTTATTCTAAGAATAGTAACTATGGTTTTGTAGGCTGAAAGCGCCTCTTAAAACTAACCATACTTAACAAAGTTAATAAATATCAAAATCTATTTGAAGCACTAATTTTAGGGTAGTTGGAAAAAAGATAATAATTTTACGCATTACTTCGCTGTTTCGTGCGTTTTTAGCATGACAATGACATAATTGTGATAAAATAAAGCATTCAGCTAATTAACATAACAAGATATTGTAGATATTCTATGTAAGTACATTTATTTACTACTAAAGTACACACTACTGCTTGGCGGCAGAATAACTGGTAAAGCGGTGGTACCTAGACGAGCTTTGCAGAAAAGTCCTACCACCTAGAAAAAAACTTTGTATAAACCTTGTCTTTCACTATGTATAAAATTGGCTTACTTGTTGTGTCCCTCCTGCGTAAGACCTCTAGATTTTCCTATCGCTATGATCATGGGTGTGGATTAAAATATAGCCTTCGAAGGAAAGTAGGGTTTACTTTTGGTTCGCAAATAACAAGCCAGCTCGTTACGGTAACTTCTTTGGATATAAAGTCAAGCAATTCGTTTAGTATTATACAATACAATACTAGTCTATGACAACAACGATGGTGATATTTTTAATTTCTATTCGTTATTTATATTAATATATATTGTGACGGTAACTGAAATGCTGAATTGAATTATAAATTCAAAAGTATTTTGTTAATCAAGTTGACGTATAAAACCATAGACTTGGGATGTACAAGACCAACAATGACGGTTTGAAAATGGGACAAGAAATTTAAGAAATTGTTTGTGTGAGAAACTGTTAATATGATTTAGATCTTGAATATTTGCGACAAGTTAACTGCAGTATTTACAAAATACTGAACTTACCTATAGGCTCCCATAGTTTTTTGAATAAAATAGCAGGCATTTTATTTACTGAGATCCTTCAAACTTTGGAGTGAAATTGCTAAATAATAAAAAACTGAAACACTTAAATATTGCAATATATCGGAAGGAGCTTTCCTAATCTACAAAATAAACAGGTTTTACATCGCGATACCACACCAAAATTAACAAAATATGACTATTAATAATGCAATAAAATTTGTGATATACTTGCTGTGGTGCGTGTTGTTTCAGTTAGTATCCTTTATAACATCACATTCACTTACGGAATAAGATTTAAAAGCCGCAAAATAGTACTTTGCACTTTAATAATGGAATTATGATATATGACCACTTATGCTCTTTTTCGTAAAGCAGATTGAGCCGATATTGAGCTCTTCTTGTGCTAGTACTCTGACACATCCGCCATTATTTCGCTATCTCTTTTCTTCTTGGGCATTGTGTACTTGATTTGTACTTCTCGCTCCTACGCTTCGTGAGTCTTTTGAAAGTAATGAAAAAATTCTAGTCTGTGCATAAAACAAAACTAATATTATGATGCCAATTCAAACTGCAATTCCATTCATAATTGAGTGAGACATTGGCCCTCTGGCGATTTAAGTAAATCAGCAATAGTAATATATTTATTCATTTTATTTTCCGGGTGCTCGATAGACCCAATATTTCAATGGTTTTAATATGGAAATTTTACTATTTTCCTTGCTAAACTAAATATCCACGTGAAATGTGTAATTTTAGGCACATTTTGTCATTTTTCAAATAAGAAATGTATCTGCTAGAACACGTAATAAAACGGCTAAATTGTCTACATTGTGAGAAAAGTTTTTTGCTGAGAAATGGGATCATTTTGCGCGTCGTAGGAAAGAATGCTCTACATGCTATCCATTAAAGGGTTCCGTAAGAAATGGCAAACTATATTTTATGATAATTTGCACTGATAAAGAACACAGACATACAGACAGACAGTCAAATTTGCACAGACATAGAATATTTTAATTTTTAGAATAGTAGAATCATAAATAAATTTAAAAACTACGACCTAGATATAACTTATTGTATTTTTTTTTACGGCAATGTGCCTATTGTAATGAAATCGTCTCCTAAATAACAAGCCTGTAAATACCCATTTTACGAAGATGTGGGGGTTGTCTAATAGTTAGTATTCGGGTATTGTAACCTTAAAACACTTACCATCGTTTACCACCACTTAGGCCGTTTATTTTTTGACCACTATTAGTAATAAAAATATTAAAAAACAGCTGTTTAAACTGTTTTTAAGAGATATTTGTAGAAGTAAATAGTATACAATTATCACCGACTGGCCTGATAGCTCAGTTGGTAGTAGCTCTGCCTTCTGAACTGTAGGCTGTGGGTTCGATTCCCACCCGGGACAAAGATTTGTGTGATGAACATAGGTGTTTGTTCTGTGTCTGGGTGTCATATTGTATTCTATGTATGTATTTACAAACAAAAAAGTATATAAGTATTGTATCAGTTATCTGGTTTCCATAGTACAAGCTATAATGCTTAGTTTGGGGCTAGATGGCGCTGTGTGAAATGTACACACATATTTATTTATTTAGCCGTTGTAAGTTGTAAGTTTCATCATCATCATCATCATCATCACACATACACATCAACAGCTGGAAAATGTCTATTAAATGTACCGAGGAGAATGCTTCTGTCCGTTGTCAGGTGCCATAAGAGTCGGTTAAGAGAATTCTTAACCAACTCTTATGGCACCCGCGTGAAGAGATGGGGTGGTCCTATTTGCACACCACCGAGACCACACTGCAAATCATCAACAGCCAAAAAAGTCTATCGCTGAACATGGTATCTTCTAGTTGCGCGTGCCTGACTAGACAACTAAAGAAAATTAACATCTGTAACCATCACGTTGAAAAGCAAATTAACAGTTAAAATTGAAATCGGTATCCTCCATATTTCTTTTTATAAATGACCCCCAACGATCACATACATAGATACTGGACCCTAACTAGGATTCCCTGTATCTAGGGACCCAGGAACTACGAGGACCATGCCACTACAATACCCAGACATAGCACGTGCACAAATACTTGTCCTGTCGCGGGAATCGGACCCGCCGCCTCCGGGTTATGAGCCGACCTGCTCAACCATCACACTACAGAGGCTGTCTGACCGGGTCGTCGGTCCACCTAGCGAGTGGCCGGCCTTAGTTGCCTTTCCCGGATATAGATATTGTTTATGTAAGTACCTAAGTCACCCACCTAGTAAGGCACCCTGGTATAGACCTAGTATACTTTAACTTGACAATACTGAAAATAATAATGTACCTATTGTCTGTGTAAAAGTAGCGAGAATATTTCGTTCCAGTGCCATCTAAAGACATTGTGGTAAAGCTTGTGATCGAGACTCTGACGGAAAGAAAGATTTATACAGTTCGCCAAAAGGGCAAATTTTGCTAGTGAACCACGTTGTTATCCAAACACAGTAATTTGCTTTATCAAAGTGCAGCAGGTGCAAGCCGAGGCAGACATGCGAGATTCATCAAACTTCTCGGCAAGCGAGCGTTAGTGTTCTTGTATGAACCGGTTTGCACTAGCTGCTACCTGATATGGTATAGGGCTGTCAACTGTTTAAATAAGAAAGAGTGTAATATAATGATCTGATCTGCGAAGCTGAATCGAATAGCGTTTGCGTAAATAGGGCTGGCAAAACAAGCTAAATAAAAAATCAATGTGTTAAAATTATAGTTATCGGTATTCGTTAATTTAACTGAACTATGAAGCTCAGTTAGTGAGTTAGAAGGCACAACAAATCTGCCTAAACTGTTATATAATTATTTGCAGTTTTGCCTGCGTAATCAACCAACGTTTATTTTTAATTAAACTATAATTAATAGGACAAATAATAAATAACACATACTAATAAATTCTACTTATGGAAGAGAAACAACCATTATCGCTGACCCAAACAATTTATTACCCGGATAAAGCACGGAGCAACCCTGCGAGCCGGCTAAGGCCGCCAGGAACCGGTTATGAGCGCACACAATAAAGCATACAGAGTTATAGTGCCGCTCGTAAACACAACGGTTTAAAAATGTAGCCGTGTTTACTGCGGAATCCTACTGTTTGTTGAGATATGATTTTTGTTTATAAAAACGCCACAAAAGATTTTCCTCGCATAATTTATCATCTTTTCAGATAAGCAACGTTCCTAACATAACAATTTAAAAAAAATGTCGTTATGGCAAACTATTACAACAACTCAACTCATAGAATATGTGTTATGTATTTGAGGCACTAATATTCAAGAATGGCAGGTTTATCTTAGGTACCGTTTCGTGCAATCATAACAAAGATTGAAATTATATTTATCGTTAAAATTGCGCCACCTGCAGCTGGTTGCCTCTTGCATCAATCTGCTCCCCAAGGTTTTGACCAAGTCGTCGGTCCACCTTTGACTGGCCTGTTAGCTCAGTAGGTAGTAGCTCTGCCTTCTGAACTATAGGTTGTGGGTTCGATTCCCACTCCGGACAAACGTTTGTGTGATGAACACAGGTGTCTGTTCTGTGTCTGGCTGTTATGTTGTATTCTATGTATGTATTTACAAACAAAAAGTATCTAAGTATTCTATCAGTTATCTAGTTCCCATAGTACAAGCTATGCTTAGTTGTTTGTTTGATGTGTGAAATGTCCACAAAAAAACCTAGTGTGAGGCCTACGCTGCGTCTTCCGGTTTGTGGTCGCTACTCGAGAACCATTCTTCCGCATCGGTTGGCGGGTGAACCATAACAATTATTTTCTAATTTTTAATTATCTAATTACAAAATGTTTACTCGGCAACAATCTAAGAACAAGCATCTAAAGGATTTTGTTTATTAGGTACTTATGTAGTATCTTTTGTGTGGATTTTGTTGTACAATAAAGTACTATTACTATACTTTTTTTTTTTTTTTTATAGACTAAAAAACTAAGAAGAAAATTGTTTATTGCCATTTGTCGCTAAAACAATGATATCTAGGAGATACTTTTAATCGTAATTTGTTGATACATTTTATTTATTTGCGTAATATTAGTTTTCATGTAATTACGTTGAGTAATTAAGCTATTATTGGCAAAAGAATGCAAGAAAATTTGAATTTGCCGCGCGAGTGTGAGGTTCCCCCTTAAGTGAATCCCGGGACTCTAAGTTACGAGGTACTAGTCCACTTGCTTGTTAGTTGATCAACAATTTATTAATTTTAAAATGGATACGCTACCGAAAGCTTAGTTTCTTGGATTAATCAATCAATCAATCCCCCATAGTCCATCTCACTCTTCCATTCTCACTGTCTTATTCCCGTTGCAGCTCTTGCCATTCTCGCTATTTCTATTTCTGATATTCCTATTTCCACTTGCCCACTTTCCCATTCTCATTATTTCCACTATATTTTGCCACTAGCCTACTTCCACTAAAAGTGTGTTCATTTTCTTTTCGTGCCGCGACGGCTGATTGAATTTGAATAAAATTTAGAATCATCATCATCATAATCATCAACAGCCTGAAGACGTCCACTGTTGAACATAGGCCTCCCCAAAGAGCAGCACTTTGAGCGGCCGCTTGCCTTCTGCATCCATCGGCTCCCCGCGGTTCTCACCAGGTCGGTCACCTAGTCATCGGTTCACATAATGGGAATAAATTTGGAATACATATAGCTTATACCTTAGCCCTGGATTAACATATGGGATACCAGATGCACAGATAAAACTACTGGGCTCAGCTAATGCGTTATAAGATTTCAACTAGAAATCCACTAGACGTAGATTAGACGTCCGCTGCGGAACATAGGCTTCCCCCATAGAGCGCCACTTTGAGCGGCTGCTTGCCTCCTGCATCCATCGGCTCCCCGCGCAAATAGCGATAACGTAACGTAACAAATAATTACCAATTTTTTTTTTTTTTAATAGACTGCCTTTATTCTTTCTTTATAATACCAGCCATTATTATATGCTAGATCTACACTTTCTACTACAAATAACATATTTTGGACAAAATTATGCTCGAGCCTACTAACTAAAGTATACCTTTACCTATTTATACCGTATATTTAGAGACACAAGACAGACAAGAAACCTTTGCAAGTTCGTCATTTTAATTTTTTTTTGTTAGGTGTAATAAGTTGATGGCCTGTGAAAAAAGGAAACTTGCTCAAAATGACAATAATACACAATACAGTAGGTAGGTTGTCCTCGAACGTTGGTGATTCATGAACATGCTGGCAACTGTAAATCATCAGCAACTAAATGCTCAAAAATAATAATAATATACAATTTTTTATTTATTTTAGTCTCAAAGTAAAACTAACGAACATAAACAATGTAGTACACACATCCACACACCTGTACATACCTAGTATTAATTATTCTGTGACATCCATGTAAACAAACCTCGTCCTGTTAACGAGTAATCCGGTCGGAGCCCGAATATCCAGACTTGAGCGAATTTCACAGAACCTCTTTTACAAAGTGGGCTTAAAAGCGGGAATACTTGCATCTACACCCTCCAACCCCCGTTCCACCCCCCAGGGTATTATTTCAGTGGAGTTTTCAGCAATTTTCAGGCATTGCGAACGTCTGACAGTAACTCGACGGGGAATTCGCTGATATTTAGATATTCAGGTGCTTTAGAAAGTAATGTCGTATGTGAACTTAATTCAAAGGAAATTCGTACCAGATGTTAGGTTGGAGATGCCTTGCTGTTTTACTTTTTGTTGCTTTTTATAGGTTCAAAGATAGCGCCACCCAAATATATATTAACTTTCACTTGCTCCGTATTTCTGATCTCCTGGTACTTCGTTCTTTAGAAAGCCTTAAATTTATTTAATTAAATAAATAACTTCCAACGATCACATACATAGATCTCGGACCCAAACTAGGATTACCTGTATCTATGGATCTAGGAACTACATTTTCACGTGCATCAAATATTTTGTCCTGTCGCGGGAATCGGACCCGCCGCCTCCGAGTTATGAGCCAACCTGCTCAACCACCACACCACAAAGGCTGTCAAAAAATAATGAAAATTTGAGTGGTGTGGTTGAGTGAGTAGTTAGCCCGTGCAACTCACAAACTGCAGATCCTTGGTTCAAATCGTGCTCAGCCACCATCAGTGCTCCCCAAATATCCAGACTAGACCCAAAAATCTTAAGAAAAAAAAGATTTAATAATACAAGTAGCTACTAGTAAGTATAAATTGTTAATAATTTAATGTTCAATATACAAACAAACTGACAAAGTATCTTTTTAGTGATTATCCGCCCATTTCAACGTCGTCTGGAAGAAACAAGTTTGATAAAGCTGCTTAAATGTTTTGTCTTTGAATATTTAAATTATTTGGCCGAATTCTAAGAGACAAAACAGTAGAAATATGAATGCCCAAAGTCTGTAAAAACAAAACTATTTTGCTAATTTGTTACTAGATTAAGATCATAATGATACTAGAGTGAAATGAGCAATTTGCTAAGAAAAAATTTTACAGCAATAAACCTTGAATCTAACATTCTGTATATTGCTTATTATAATTTTCTACTATTTTTTTTTCTACTGAACGTTTATGCAGATATGCAGACAAAATCTCCACAAATTTCCCGGTGATTTACTAGCTGCGCCCCGCGGTTTTACCCGCAAATAAATAAATAAATATAAATTAATATGTGTGGATATAAAATTATTCTGTGTAAATCCACCGTATAACCTATCCTCCATTCCTTAAATTCATTCAAATCAGTCCGGTAGTTTTTGTAGTGTGGACATCTAGCCCCAAACTAAGCATAGATTGTACTATGGGAACCAGAAAACTGATAGAATACTTATACTTAGATATTTTTTGTTTGTAAATCCATATACATACATAGAATACAATATAACACCCAGATACAAAACAAACATCGATGTTCATCACACAAATATTTGTCCTGGGTAGGAATCGAACCCACAACCTACAGATCAGAAGGCAGAGCTACTACCAACTGAGCTATCAGGTCAGTCATATTGATAATCTAGCCTAAATATGGATCGCATATTATTTATTCCGCAATTAAAGAGTACAACAGTGCTAATTATTATTATTTTCCTTGAATAATTCAAATTTTCTGATTTTTTGACGTATTGTACGCATATAAGCTCATTTTGGAACGTCTCTTTTTGTTGAATCTTTTAAACCATTAATGGCCTGCCATATTTTCATCTTGGCAAAGCCAGTTTCTGTAGACCAACTGTAGGCGGATGAATCTTAATAGCTGCTAGTATTCAAGTAGTCGTAACTCTTCGGGCTCGTTGCAAATGACCAAACATAATTCAAAGTCATAACTAACAGACCTTTATGTAACCAAATGTACTAAAACATAACACTAACCGCCTTGAATAATGTACACTTTCATCTACGCTATCTATGTAGCTGGATGAAAGCTGGCCGTGACCCAGAAACCTAGGGGAGAGCTAGACCTGAAGTGTTAGTCCTTGCTGTTCGATGCAAGTGGAAACAAAATACATTGACTTATTAGAACCTACGATGAAATATAGGGCGCCTCAAAAATGGCGCCGTTTAAACAAGGCATATGCCTTGTTTTTCCACTCAGTTGCGTGTCACCGCGCCTAATGAAATTGATGTAACTTACATATTATTGTTTTACAACGCTATCACAGGGTGCTATGGTTCATTATTAAAATGAAACAACCGCTTGTAGACTATTTTATATTAGCTGGAGAGGTATATATCTGTATAAGGAAGCATTGGAGCGGGAACACTTTTGAGGTTTGATTTTCATAGAGACTGTGTATCTATAGTATATTTGATTTAAGACTAGAACGCACTTTGTTGTTATTCAAGTCAGTAGTGGGAACGAGAACTTCTTTTTTTAAAACTCTTTTATTATAATAGGGTGCTTTAAGCATTGTAATTTTATATGTTTACTAGCCTTTGCCCGCGGTTTCGCACGCTTGTATTGTGTTATTTCTAATAGCTTAGTTCATGCATTTCCTATGTACCAAACAACAAAATCCACTAAATCTTTTCGGAGCTCAGCACGTATTAGCAGATTAGGTAGCACACGTGTAAAAATGTTGTTTAGGTATTAGGTAGGTATGGCTCTTCACGTGTCATCAGATCACCTACACATTGATAAAATAATGGGTTAGAAACTGCAAATCATAGGTACCATATTTAATTAAATATGTACCTAATTAGAGCTGACATAGACTTAGACGCTAGTTTTTTAAATATTATATAATATACGATAGGTCTAGGCATCTAACTAATAAAAGTTCTATAATATGGTATACCTACATACCACCTACATACGGTCGATCTTTTCCTTGTCATTTTCACTTCAGCAAATGTTCTTGTGTTTTCACCATAAAAACCGTTCAAGTCTTTATAAGAGGTAGCAGTAATTTTTTTTAGGTAGCAAGTATACCTACCTATTATTTAGGCAGCTTAGAAAAATACAAAACAGTCACACACATGCTGTTTTGGTCAGTTTTTCATATCCGCGCGCTTTTCGTTCTCAAAGAGTATCTTTGTTGCATTCACCAAAATTTTTTTACCTTTAGTTTGGCTCCATACGAATTTGAGTATTTAGCCAGTATCAATAATAAGTTTATAAAATACATACTTTACAGCTGGAGTATCGCATTTACCTATACGATGCGTACATAATTAATTTTGTTAATAATAATTAGAAATCACAAGTACTTATGTACAACACTGTAAAAAGAGTCGACATTTATATTATGTCCGCTATTTTCCACGTTGTCTCATTCCCACTGCAATTTCAACATAGTGGTGGGAGTGAGAAAATAACATGTGTACAAAGCTCTAATCAGATTCGCTTTTGCCAAGAAGGATTCATTTTTAGGGTTCCGTAACAGTTTTAAAATAAAGGAACTCTTATAGGTAAGATCACTTTGTTGTCCACCTGATTCTTTCTAAGTATCTGTCGAGACCATTACTTATTTTAGGAATAACTGAAAAAATTAAGCTGAAACTGATAATAAATAAATAAGCCTGTATTGCTGTTTGTAGCACAAATCAATTTCAACATTACGATATTTTATTGTTATTTTTGTTTTGTTTATTTTCGTTCAAAATATCGGCACCGGTTCAACCTCTCTTTGTAACAGCTTGTCCTTCGACAAAGGCCTCTTCTAAGAATTTCCATTTTGTCCTGTCCCTTGTTGCCCGAATCCATTCTGATTGGATATCTATGATCAGCTAATTCAAATACGGCTATCATCATCATCATAATCAACAACAACATCCTGCAGACGTCCACTTTCAAAGACTTTTTGTGTTCTTTCCAAATCCCGTAAGAAGTTAAATTTTCATTGCATAAATACACCCAAGGATATAATTAACCTTCTTGGAGCAACCGAGTAACCAATCATTTTTTGCTCTAACCTGTGGTTTGTCCCAAAGAGAATATGACCGCTTAGATTGTTCATTGAAAAGCCTATACAGACCTAAAATATTTTAACTATTAAAAATTATAACTCATTTACCTACGTGAAAGTAGAAAAAGAAACCAAAACTGAACGTTACAAGGCCATGTTGCTAATTCGAGGATCTTACCATAATGTATAATTATACTTACCTATATCTAAGTACCCTTTTAAAACATTTTTTTTTATAAAATATATCGTACCACTGGCTAAATACAAATGTCGTCTAAATGCCAAAATAATAAAAAAAACATCTACTTTCACACTATTTAATATTTGTTGGTATATGTATCTATATAACTTCTAAAATGCTAAACAACCTGTAAAAATATAAATAGTAAACCTATAAATTGTTTTGATTCTCTTAGAGTAGCGGTACTAATATTGGTCATATCCAAATATCCATTCACAGAGATTTTTTCTTTAATCTGTGCCTCCAGATAAACATGTGGCACAGAGTGTAGTCAATCGTTTTTTTTCTAATCTGTGACAATATGTGGTAAATCACAACTTACCGTTAGGTTTTTTTTGGCGGGAACGCGGAAATGTTCACGTCGTTGCATTGTTTTATTTTTCAAAACTTTTCTAGTGTTAATGTTTAAAATTGGTGGCGTTTTACGCATTAAGTGCTGAATTACGATTATGAGTGAAATATTCCATAGCACGATGAAAATTACAATACTTGACACTGGCTAAATACACTATGTGTGGAGCCAAAATACAAGAAAAAAAAATCTTATCGTTAGTAGCCAAAAAAAGCATCAATCGGCCATATTGTTTAAAACTCCGATTCATTTCGTAATGAAATCTTAATAATTGTCATCAAATTTTTTTAACGATATTTCAATTTTAATATATTCTATTTTAAGCGCCGGTTATTTCTAAGCACATTAGTGAAAACTATAAATTATAACCGATAGGGAAGAAAGGTTCTCGAGTGGCAACCACGAACCGGAAGACGCAGCTTAGGCCGGCCCCCCACTCGGTGGACCGACGACCTGGTGAAAGCCGCGGGGAGCCGATGGATGCAGGAGGCGAGCAGCCGCTCAAGGTGGCGTGCTCTGGGGGAGGCCTATGTTCAGCAGTGGACGTCTTCAGGCTGTTAATGATGATGATGATAAATTGTAAAATATGTCGAGTCAAACCGCTTTGTGCGAATCGAAGGAATATTAACCATAAATGGATGGCGTGCAGCTGTACCTACGTCTTGTCGTCCGATGGAGAAACGGAGATGGTGGGATTATCATAGATTAAGTACTTACCTACCTAATTTATCTTTTCTATTTTTTAATATGTAATGCTGCTAAAATTAACGTTCGGGATATGAGTCTAATTATGCTGAAACACAACATAAAAAAACCTTTTTTTTAACATAGATCTAGTTTAAGGGATGCCATTCGTCAATAGATTAATGGTTATAGCCGATGCTGGTCGTAAAAGATAGAATGCGGGTTCAGTTCTATCTGCGATAAAAAAGGCACTATCTGTGGCATATTATCTTGATTTATTATAGTGATATTTATAAAATACTAGGATATAAACTAGAGTAGATAAGGCATATACTTAGCGAAAGTGGTGTGCTTAAATTAGGTGCAAAGCATACAATTTGATTTGCAAAACAATGTACCTATTATTTAGCAATACGCATCTTGAGCGACAAGATGAGCGCGACATGATATACAGTTAGGAAGATCGATGCAAAGCCATGAGGGAGGGATAGGTTACCTCGTTAGGCATCTATCTAGACTAGATTACCTTAGTCTAATGTCGTCGAATTCCTAGTTATCATAATATCCAAGACTTTTGGAAAATTTACCAAAATCATATTTTATGCTTATTCGTTCATAGTATTCAAACAGACAGTTACTAGTACCTACAAAATTATTTGCGTCCTAGCCTAATGTGTATTCAATCGATAAACACCAACAATACCATCATCTGTATCCACATAACTGACTAAATGGGAGGTGTTTAATAATTAAACATTGATCAAAATAAAGATTATTATGCTCGAATTCGATGACATTAGACTAAGGTAATCTAGCCTAGATAAATGGCCAACGAGCTGACCTATACCTCCCCCCCCCCCTTACGGCTTTGCATCGGCCTTCCAAATACCCTATATATAGCCAGTTTTTGACTAAGCGATAATGTCTCAACTTTCCCGTTTTCATTACATTTTTCCCATTAACAAATTAACTGAACAAAAAATGAAAATTAAAAACAAACGAGGAATAATTTTCCAATGATAAAGTAGGTATATAATTCAAATTATGCTTATAAAACGTACGATCATAAAATAATTCATTACTCCTGAGAATTTTTCTCTTCTCTTAATATAAAGCTATAATTGTAGAGTATTTATGCGCAATAAAAGACTAAAACAGACTAGTTAAAATATTTGCCAAACAATTATAAACCCTATTTAAACGTACACTCAAAAAAGACACACCAATCCGCGTGAAACGACCAGTCGTAAAGTAAGCACGACCTGAACACACAGTCTTCAAGGAGAGCTAAGGAGTTGTGTACACAGAGTTCCCCCTCCTTCCCCCCTTAAAGGGGATAACTTTGTGTAAGCGCCGCCTTATCCTTTAGCCTTGGATGACAAAGTTGGTGGAGTGGAATTGTTCTCGAAACTTAGTGTCAGCTATTGCATTCAGTTGTTATGCTCTTGTGGTCGATAAGTGTCAAATAAAACTTCAGCCATGCGAAGTGGCAGCGTCAAAATCGAGAAACTATGCGATATTGACTATTAACTATTACACCCATCGCTGCATCGACGGCCGCGACGACGGCACAGCCGTCAACGTATACGTGCAGCGATGCCAGCGATGGGTGCCGAACGGCTGACGCTGACGTATCGCTGACGCAATATGACGTGCAGGTGGGGCTGAAGCTTAAGGACTTATGGTAGGCCAGCGTGAATCCAAGCCAAAGAAAGCCACACAATAGATATATAGTACAAGGCCAAAGCGGAGATGAGTCGGGGGGCCGAGCGGCAGGGCGGTCTAAGTTAGAATGGTTCCAACGCGCAATAGTTTAGGTAATTTATTATTACACTGAATATAATAGGTATTTTAAAAATCTAAGTACTGTACATAATATTTATATTTAGTTCAACTACTACACAAAGTTTCATGACCTTATTTAAAGTATTCATTGAATAATCGCGGTTTATTTGTACGGTTTGGAGGTAACTTTGTAGTTTTTTTTATCGAGAAAAGTTTATTAATTCGTGTTTTCACTATACAAAGCATTAGCATTAGTCCTGAACTTTACCATATATTAATTTCAAAGCAATTGTTGCAATATTGTTGACAGGACACAGCCTCATGCTAAGCCATTTTAAGCATTTTGGCTTGTATAGGCTCTTAAAGTTTCATATTAAAAAGTTATGGCCTGGAAGTCCACAGTGCAGAAACGTAAAAAAATGTAATGAAAATTCTACATTCTACTTTCTTATTTTTTCAGACACAGAAAAAACCATGGATTTTTGAAAACACATTGACAATCCAATTAATAAAGGAACATTAAATATTTAAGCATTATTGACGTGTAATTAAGAGGACTGTCCTGTTATTTAAAAATGTTAGTGCCGCCGCTCTGCTATGCACATGTGATAGAATAGAGCCCGTGAGTGAATTTTTCTATATTTTAGCGCTTCGGGGGGAAAAGGTTTTCACCCTCTAAATCTAAACAAAACCTTTTGTTTTTGGGTTAATCGTTTGAATAGATTATGATGTTAAGTTTTGATTTGTTTGAAAATATGTTTTGTATCTATTTACAACTACTTTATTCATTATAAGTAATTTAAATATATTTGACAACAAGCAGCAGTTATTCTGCAGCCAAGTAGTAGTGTGCAAGCACTATTTTGTTCCGGTTTAAAGGGCATTGTAGCCAGTGAAATTACTGGGCAAATGAGACTTTATCACCTGATTTCAAAGTAAAATCTTATTACTAGACTATGTAATGTCTTAGGGTGACGTGCGCAACTGCGCAGTGCAGTGTCACGTGAAACTTTATTATTTTAAAGTTCCGAGTGACACTGCAACTGTTATTGGCAGCCGTGTTTCTTAACATCAGGTGAACGACACATTCGTCACGTCATTCACTCTCATAAAAAAAAATTGACGTAAAAGTGATACAATACTGGATTCTAAGTTTCGTCAGGTTTCGCCAATGGCAAAAGAAATAAAAAGGAGGTTAACTCAAAACTTATCCAAAACCATATTTAATTTCTTTGGCCTAATTATTGAACCGCAGGGAGCCGATGGATGCACGAAGCAAGCAGCCCTTCAAAGTGGCGCCTTAAGAGGAAGGCTTATGTTCAGCAGTTAACGTCTTCAGATTGTTGATGACGATGATGAATTATTGAATTCAATATTTTTGCATATAATTAATCATAAGTTGCAGTATAGTGTGTTGGACTTAGTCTGTAAGCTATATTATGTAAATTTGATAATAAATAAATAAAATAAATAAATAAATAAAACACCTTGCTGTGACATACTCATACAACACCGCTCATTACCAGTGATATGTCACTGATGTGTTAACAAACAGTCTAGCTGCAGGTGTTATTTTTCTATCGGAATGTTTCTCCATGTATAACTCACGTTCAGCAGTGGTAGGATGATTCGGTTAGAGCTGGAAGTTTGTCACAGACTGTTTACATTGAGGCGGATGGCGGTGCGGTCTCATTACTGTTCTGGTTCATTGACTGGTAAGTTTAGTCTGTGGTGACGAAGTCACAAATTCAACGTAAAAATATAGATAGCTCAGTTGGTAGTAGCTCTGGGTTCTGATCTGTAGGTTGTGGGTTCGATTCCTACCCAGGACAAACATTTGTATGATGAACATAGATGTTGGTTTTGTGTCTGGGTATTATACTGTATTCTATGTATGTATTTACAAACAAAAAAGGTACTTAAGTATTGATCAGTTATCTGGTTCCCATAGTACAAGCTTTGCTTATTTTGGGGCTAGATGGCGCTGTGTGACACGCCCACACATTGATTATATTATTATGGTTTTATTTATAGAGTAACTAGCTGTGCTTTGTGGTTATACTTGCAGGTTAAAAGTATCCTGTGTTAATCCAGCATATAAGCTATCTCCATTCCAAATTTTATTCAAATTTATTCAGCCGTTTCAACGTGAACAGAGATCAAACACCCTCACACACACGCCCTATTGTTTGCATTTATTATAATTGAAACAGTTAGAGTTAGGGCATAATAATGCATTTTTGGGATAGATAGAATAATTAAGACCAAACCAAATTCAACCAAAAAAATCACACTAAATTAATGTGAAAATTCGTGTATCCCTCTTCACATAGCAATTACGCCTTAACGGATTTCAATGAAATTTGTAATATAGATAGCTTCTATTATAAAGTTAAAACGGGTCTACTCGCGGACAGAAATCACTCGATTCTTGAAAGTTTAAAAAGTGTTAAAGTAGCACATGTCGGATACATTATATTTACAAGTGAAAACGCGAAGCGCAGCTAGTTAAAGTTTAATGAACACGGCAAATATTTTCCACCCAACAAAATTGTCTCATTATAAAGAATTCGTTGCTCCGTAGCGCCGTAGCACCGTAGCCTCGTAGCTTTGTAGCCTCTACGTAGCCACGTAGCGCCGTAGCACCGTAGCTTCATAGCCTCGACGTAGCCACATAACATCGTAGCTCCGTAGCAACATTCTCCGTTGCTACGTAGGCGATCTTGCCCGCGGCGTAGCAAGTTAGTATTTTATTAAGTTACCTGTGGTGTAATAATTTTGCCAACAATATATTTTCTTGGAGGATTCGTCTTTGTAAAATGTTAAATATTTTGTGTTTACTAACAAAGGTTTCTAGTAATCATTTGTTCTTGCCAAATTTAGAAGCTTCTTGAACTTGAATGAAATTATAATAACAAGATGTTTAGTCATCATCATCATCAACAGCCTGAAGACGTCCACTGCTGAACATAGGCCTCCCCTAGAGCACGCCACCTTGAACGGATGCTCGCCTCCTGCATCCATCGGCTCCCCGCGGCTTTCACCAAGTCGTCGGTCCACCGAGTGGGGGGCCGGCCTACGCTGCGTCTTCCGGTTCGTGGTCGCCACTCGAGAACTTTTCTTCCCCATCGGTTGTCAGTTCTACGAGCGATGTGGCCTGCCCATTGCCACTTCAACTTACTAACTCTAAGAGCTATATCGGTCACTTTAGTTCTCCTGCGGATCTCCTCGTTCCGGAGCTTATCTCGCAGAGAAACACCGAGCATAGCTCGCTCCATAGCTCGCTGCGCGACTTTGAGCTTACTAATGAGGCCAACAGTAAGAGACCATGTCTCAGTTCCATACGTCATCACTGGCAACACACACTGATTGAAAACTTTCGTTTTCAGGCTCTGCGGTATTTTTAGTAACCCCTTTCAAAACGAAGATTTACGTTTTGGAGCAGATTTTTACTATTATCTATTAGGTCATTAATCATCATCATCTTCTTTGCCTTTTCCCATTTTGTTAGGTAGAATTACACGAGCGACTGCCATCTGACCTCGCAACCTATAAGGGACCAGTAACAGGGATGGTTAGACCAGGTGTCAGATTCTATCAGGAATCTAACTACCCGTAACGATTGCCATAGATGTTCTTATGACAACCAGGACCGACGGCTTAACGTGCTCTCCGAGGCACGGAGAGATGGCATCGAACTGCACGTTACTTACTAGATAAGTCATTGGTGCAGGGCCGAGGATCAAACCCGGTGCCGTAAGATTGTGAAGCGCACGTGCTACCGCTCAGCTACCATCGCTCGAATCTATTAGTTCATTAATAATACATTTTATTATTCGTTAGAATAATACCCTTAAAAAGGGGTTGAACTAACTCCAGTCGCTTTTTAATTCCATACTTAGAAATATTTCAATGAAACTATTATATTGCCGTTCTTATTATAATAAATAAATACAATACAAATACAAATATTGGCATTACGTACTTTTTCAGTTATTTTAAAATCAAACTACTCAACCAATTTTGATGAAACTATAAATAAATAAATATGTATGGACATGTCACACAGCGCCATCTAGCCCTAAACTTAGCATATCTTGTACTATGGAACCAGATAGCTGATACAATACTTGATACTCTTTGTTTGTAAATACATACATGCCGCATTACCGCTTTGCCAGTTATTCTGCCGCCAACCAGCAGTGTGCAAGCACTACTGTGTTCCGGTTTGAAGGGAATTGTGTCTAGTGAAAATACTAGGCGAATGAGACTTTACGAGCTGATCTCACAGTCTAGAAATCTTTCTTACACTGTGTGATGTCTCAGGATGACGTGCGCAGTGTGCGGTGTCACGCGAAACTTTAATTTAGAGTTCTGAGTGACACTGCAATCTGTTATGGGTGGCCGTGTCACTTAATACCAGGCGAACGACTGGCTTGTCACGTCATTCGTTTACATAAAAAAAATACAATATAACACCCAGACACAGAACAAAATTCAATGTTCATCACACAAATGTTTGTCCTGGGTGGGAATCGAACCCAAGACCTATAGTTCAGAAGGCAGAGCTACTACCAACTGAGCTAACAGCCCAGTCAAACCAGTCCACCAGGCCAGGAAAAACCAGTCACTATAGGACTAATCTAAAAAAAATCATTACACGTAAAACTCGAATTTTCAAAATCGTTTAACAAGACGGAGTTCTGAGGTTAACATGAAAAAAATAACCGAATTGAGATCCTCCATTTTATGAAGTCGATTGGAAATTAATTCAACTTCTCGTATTTATTTTAATTTTCTCTGCAGAAATCTATCTGCTCCTTTCACTTGTATATAAATACTGGTAGAGTTAGTGATACTATATATTGTATACTTGTCCAGATGTATGGTCGGGTATATAGACGCCTCAGGTGATTACCTTGAGTGCGCTGAGTAATAGGAGCCGGCCGGCCAGGTTATTAGTTGGTGCCTAGTGCTTACCTCAGAGACCTAGAAGGGACACTATTCATAGAATGATATAAAATTGACTATTTTACTATTTTACTGCTTACGTTATTAGAATTTAGTATAGTCATAATGGCGGGTTCGCTCGAGGACCTTAGCACCATGTTCAATGGCCTCAGTAGAGCCTCCCAATAGGTTGGTCTTAAGATGAACATGGACAAGACGAAAGTCATGTCTAATGCTCATGTTCCACCTATACCGGTAATTGTTGGGAACGATACTCTCAAAGTTGTCGACAAGTATGTCTACCTAGGACAGATTGTCCAATTAGGTAGCTCCAACTTCGACAAAGAGATTTGACTTCATAAAAAAATTTAGTGACCCTTTTTTAAAGTATTACATGTTACTCTACGGAAAGACCACAGGCGAAAGCTCATTCCATATTTTACAGAACTTTGACAAGATTTATTAAACAGAAAAAGCAATTAATCATTCATTAAAGCTTAACGAAATCTTGAAACAATTTGACGTTGCGATGAGTATTATCAATTCGGAGTATTAATTGATCCTTCGTCTCCAAGGATCGACACTTTTGTACACAGTGGGAAATGGACAGAAGGTCTAAGAAAGACAAAAATGTAATAGTAATAATAATTATGGTATGGCCACAGCGTAGGCCAGCCTCCACTGAGTGGACCGACGATCGGGTCAGAACCGCGGGAAGCCGATGGATGCAGGAGGCAAGAAGCTTCTCAAAGTGGTGTTCTGTGGGGGAGGGCTATGTTCAGCAGTGGATGTCTTCAGGCTATTGATGATGATGATAATGATGATGATGATTCATAAATATCTAGTAATAAGATACATATAAAACCTAAGTTAAAACATAATTCAAAAGAAACTGTGTTTATCAAATAACTTTCTGTAGTTTAAACCTAAATATACATAGTAATTTAAAATTATTTCAATAATACATTTCATAAAACTGATCCTACTGCATACCCACACTATGTCCCGCAGGGTTGCCACGTCAGCGTATAATTATTCATGCTGAATATTGATGAGCCGTCGCCGATGGCTCCACGGCATTTTACGGACAGCCCTTGAAAAATTGGACCGATAACGTCTTCCCAGAAGAAACGGCAGCGGTCGCGGTCGAGCCAGAATATATTGACACGTATTTGCATTACAAAGAAATGTGTTGTAAGCGTCGATGATAAGTCAAACGTTTTACTTGAACTGAACACTTCAAAAGTACATTTTTTTCATATAATTAGGTATATACCTCCATGTGGTCCCGGGTCGTAGAATAGAACCATCCTAATTCTTCCCGTAGGTACCGTCAGTTAAGAGAATAGATCAGAGAATGGGTAGCAGCATTCTTTTCAGTATATAAAACCCTTCTCTCACCCCCTTCTCCGTGAGAGAAGGAGTTCTATGGGGGGTCTAGGTTCAACAGTGGACGTCTTCAGGCTGATGATGATGATGGAGATATATTATAGGAAAGGAGTGGTATGGTGGAGCCACCATTTCCTATGACGCCATTTCCTTTCCTTGCTGCTGCGGCCACATTGGCGGTTTACGGTGAATATTAGCTGTAGCCCGCTAATGTGGCTGCATACATAGTTGCAAAACGTCGTGTATACTTGAAGACGATGTTTTTGCGCGCCAACGCACCACGAATAGTCACCCGATAATGTAGCCACAGCATACCGGTTCACACGATACTTTCAAAACTCGAGTTCTACCAATAATAAAATGAACGTACTCCACCTTAGGCAACACCGTCACTTACCATCAGATGAGATGTTGTCAAACGTATGTCCATTATAGCATAATAAAAAAAAAAAGTGGCACATCAAATATAATAATAATATTTGTCAGTTGCAAATATACCTGACATTTGTCGGCGCACTCTACAGACTGTATTTGTAAACTAACAAGATACTTGTGCGCGCTCGATTCGTAAATCCGATAATACGGTCTGGGGTAGGGTTACTTTATTTCTTCTGTGGTGTTCGAAGCCTCTCGTATTTACTTTGGGGAAACTTTTAAATCCATATAGATCTGGATGGTATAATTATGGATCTTTCATGCATTTATAAAAGAATATTTTCTTCCGTCCTTTTCGTTTAGGTATTCCGGGTGTCAGAATTTTTGACCGGTAGCATAACATTTTATTCGTAATACATTTCAACTTTGTATTAATATAAAATTAAACCATTTATCCATCAAATATTTTTTTTATTTATTATCATTTTTTTCATGTGATTAGAACTAGCTTAGGGAATATCCAGGGAATGGGCAGCAGATTCTCCTCGGTACATTAAGATCTGCGAGCACTAAGCCGCCTGCCAAGCTTGGTGATTATAAATAAATAAATAACGCCCAACGATCACATACATAGATCTTGGACCCTAACTAGGATTCTCTGTATCTATGGACTCAGGAACTACGAGGACCATGCTCCCACAACACCCAGACACAGAACAAGTACTGGCACTTTTTTCTGCGCACAAATACTTATCCTGTTGCGGGAATCGAACCCGCCACCTCCATGCTATAAGCCTACCTGCTCAACCACAACACCACAGAGGCTGTTAAAATTATGGTAAGCCCCTAATGAGGAAGGCCCACGTTCAGCAACGGACGTCTTCCAGTAATGTGATGATGTGTAAGAAGAACAGGTCTTATATTTAAACTGTCTGCAAGCAAATTAAGTACATTTACCCAGTAAGGGTTTTTTATGTAAATGAATGACGTGATGAGCTAGTCATTCGACTGATGTTAAGCGTCACGGCTGCCCATAACAGATTGCAGTATCACTCAGAACTCTAAATTAGTATAGATTTGCGTGACACTGTACTGCGCACGTCATCCTGAGATGTCACACATTACAGTCATAAGATTACTAAAGTGTATGATTAGATCGTAAAGTCTCATTTGCCCAGTAATTTCACTAGCTACAATGCCCTTTAAACAGGAACACAGTAGTGCTTGCACACTACTGCTTGGCGGCAGAATAACTGGCAAAGTGGTGGTACCTAGGTGGCTACCTAGACGAACTTTGCAGAAAAATCCTACCACGTAGGGTGTCGCAGTAAAGTATTCTATATCTTTCATGTAAATATTAGAAAGGGGTAGTCACCCTACAAAGGAGCGTCATATGTCGTCAACCTATAATAAAGTAGTGTAAGTAACCCCGAGGCGTGGACAAATGTTGACAATCTCTGGCAGATGACAGCGGGCGGTGGAAGGGTCCTTCGGCTTTGGCCTAGATATGGCTTATTGACTCGATATGTTACTTTATGGTCCTAGGGAAGCGCCAAGCTTGGTGTGACCTTGGAAGTCACAGGGCAGGGGTAAAATCACGATTCAGGGTGCGAGGGTGGTTTTTATCGGTTTTTTTTTGTATCGGTAATTAAATGAACAGGGTAAATAACGAGATGGATCAAAGTGGGTACTATACAAACTAAGAACAGTAGGGAGTAATACAGTAAGGTAATCAAATATGGCAAATCTAAAAAAAATCCAACAAACTAAAAATTGTTTTGGAACTCTGAAAGGCATCCAAACAATTCCATTTCCAGAAGTTTCTAAGAATTATACGAACCAAATTTCTTCGCTTTTGTAACCCTAGACTACAACAATATAGACAGCGCACTAACAATAAAAAAATGATAGAAAGTGGACCGAGTGTGACTCAGCGGTTATCCGTGTAACTTTCATAACACGACAGTCGCCAGATTGCGCGCTCTCTATTCACTTGTATTGTCTTTTTTTTTTTAAATCTATTAAACGTAATAATAAGCTAATTAATGAATATTATTGATGGTCACCACTAGCCTCTCATCTTCTACCTATAGGAACACGCATAACTAACAGGCAAACATTCCTTCGCTGCTCGGATTATAAATGTTGAGTCAAACCGCTTTGTGCGAATCGAAGGAATATCAACCATAAATGGATGGCGTGTAGCTGTACGTCCTGTCATCCGATGGTGAAATGGAGATGGTGGAATTAAGTGTAACATTGCTACTTTAGTATTGCTGCAATTTAGTATTCCTTTTTTGGCGTCACGTTCTGTTTTTGAGCGCTCCGTCTATTTTCTTCCTGTCTTAGTCTGAAACTTAACTTAATATCAAAGCATTTTTATGATTTCTCCTTTCAAACAGAAGTTAATAGACTGCCTTTTGTAATATCAAATGTTTATCCTTCACAACAAAAGAAAAGGTTCTGATACCATTCGACTTATCTGCCGTCCTTTTTGTTCATATACCAAATCAAACTCGTGCAATAAGGACTTCAGACAAGTATAATTGACAACAATCGAGGTTTTGATCGTAAGCCTTACTTGTGAACCGTTCTATTTTGTTTGTTTGTGTGTGTTTTTTATTGAAGAACGCATAAAACCATTTGGAAAAAAATAAATTTGAGCTGCTTATTCTACTGAACGATATTGGGTACTTTATGTTCCGGAAAATTAAGTTTTTCTGAGGGAAAACAGGTAAGCTGTTGTTGAAACCGCTGAGACACACGCTGAGACGTGTTTTAACCAGTTTTAAAACATAAGGTTTTCAATTCAATTGTTTTTTACTTCATAACTTCACCTTCAACTTTTAAACTGATTTGGTTTTTTTCTGATAAGTTCCGTAGAAACATCAAAATTAGTTCAAAAGTTTGGTTTTTAATCAAAATATTTAAAAAAATTACGGTTTAAGAGCCTTTGTTATTTTAACGAACTGCGATAATCATAACAACTACTACTTAATACATGGTATAAAATCCACATGTTTTTTTCGGGATAGTGTAGCTAGTAGTATTTAGTAGTACCTACATACATTGTATTAATTCTAAAACAATATGAACGAAATTGCGTCTACGGAGTTTTTTAGTATGAACTAAAAGCGATCGAAGTCGCGTTAACCTCCTTTTTCAAAGGATAATATTCGTTTTATGAGTACGCGTACAGTAAGTAGTAATTTTAGACATAAAAATAAAGGCACAGATAAAATAATGAAAAGAAGAAAAATACAATTTACTGGGAACTGTAGAGCCTGTAAGTAAGCTTGTGTAACATCTGTGAGTATAATCACGCTTTCACAGAGGCGTCGATGTTTCCACATGTACGAGTATAGTACAGAATAAACCAGAAGCTGCGAACTGATAATTGAGGTAATTGAAACTACACTTTCATAGTGTAGTTTTGATGTTATGATTTTAGTCAGTGTTGATAGGTTGGTATTCCTAAAAGAGCAACTCACGACACTACACTGTGCGCGTCATCCTAACATTGATATCTCAGGATGACGTGTGCACTTGTGCAGTGCAGTGGATCGATTTTTTTTTACTATACTGCGCTGAGTCAGTCTTGGAAAAAGTACTTAGTTATTACTAAACTGTATGATCAGATCATAAAGTCTCATTTGCCCAGTACCTAATTTCATTCAGTGCCATTAAAACCAGAAGACAGCTGTGTAAGTTTGAATACTAGGTACTGCTTGGCAGCAGAATATCTGGCAAAGAGTCTGGCCAGACGAACTTTTGCAGAAAAGTCGGGGTTTCTCCTCGTGGTCAAACTGCATAGACAAACTGATTTGTCCAGCAGGAAAAAAAAACTTGTGGCCAAATTGCTGGGATGTCTTGCTTCTGCTACATGTAGATATATCAAACGATTCATCTGGTTTATTCTATCATCGATGTAGGCTGCTCGATAAAATGGATTCCTTCAGTGGGCGCCATTACAGCTCTCATAAAAATAACTATTATCCACATTGTCGCTAGAGACGGGGTAGCCATTTTTAAAAATAATTTTATGGAACAAATATATAGGTAATTATGGCTCATGCGTTTTGCCTGAAGAGTTGGGGTGGTAGACTTAAAAAATTTGTAGGGAGGGAAACACACAGTAGACTTACTACACACACAGTAGACTAGGGTGGGTTTTTTTTTTTGTACAATTTATAGACATAGCATTATTTTTTTGATCCGCAGTTAAGGTAACGGTTAAAAACTATCAATTTCTAACCAATGGTCATTTGTTACAGTTTTTAACCATTGGTAACCTTAAGTATTGGTGAAAAAACCCACCCTTAATCTTCAATTTGAAATTGTCCTTCCCTACCGGAGTTCGTTTACCTTGTCCTCAGGGCGGGAATGAGGCGCGGGCGCGGCAGGCGGCGCGTGTGTCGAAGCTCATTCCATTACATATTATTAACTTAAACTTATATTGTAACTAGTAACGCCCCGCAGTTTTACTCACAGATAAAAAATCTATGTGTTATCCCAGTACATAAGCTATCTCTATTCCAAATTTCATCCAAATCTGTCCAGCCGTTTGAGCGTGAAGGAGTAACACATGCACAAACACCCATACACACATGCAAACTTTCGCCTTTAATGTTAGTGTACATCTTAAATGGAACTAGAGAGCGAGTGTGACTCAGTGGCCGTGTGGCTTTCTAATCAACGGACCCTGGTTCGAATTCCACTCAGTCCTACACCAATGAGTTTAAGAATTAACCACATATAGCGATTAATTTTTATGCAAAATAAACACAATAAAACCGGCCAAGTACGAGTTGAACTCGCGAACGATGGGTTCCGCACATATAAAAAACGATGTATCGGAGACCCATTAAATATTAATTTTATTCTGTTTTTTAGTATTTTTTGTTATAGCGGCAACAGAAATACATAATCTGTGAAAATTTCAACTGTCTTACTATCACGGTTCATGAGATACAGCCTGATGACAGACGGATAGACAGACGGGCAGCGAAGCCTTACTAATAGGGTCCATTTGGGTACGGAACCCTAAAAAAGAAAAATTGAATTAATAATGAATTCGTCTGTACTATGAAACGTCCTCTCGATTAGCCAGCGTGTGACATCCACCAACCCGCACTTGGCCAGCGTGGTGGGTTATGGTTTACTCTCTCTCCTGTAATTCCACATTAAGATGTGAGAAAAGGCCTGTGTCCAAATCCATAAATCTTAAATCGTAACAATACTTTGACTTAAGGTGGGTATTTTGATCCGTGGTTAAGGTAACCAATGGTTAAAAAGGCTAACAAATTTTAACCATTGGTTAGAGTTTGTTACCATTTTTAACCATTGGTTACATAACCACGCAACAAAAAACCCACCCTTAAGGTTTGGACAAAAAAACACCCTGGCGGAGTATTTGTAATAAACTCCACAATGAATGATAATGTTTGAGAGCATGTATGTCTTCCACTCCGCGCACCAGGGTACGTCGCGTCGCTTCCTAAACAAACATCATTATACACTATGTTCATGTAGTTTTTGGAACTGAATTGAATTGAATTAATTTCTTAAAGGTTCTCGAGTGGCGACCTCGAGCCGGAAAACGCAGACTAGGCCGGCCCCCCACTTGGTAGACCGATGATCTGGCGAAAGCCGCGGGGAGCCGATGGATGCAGGAGGCGAGCAGCTACTCCAGTGGCGCTTTCTGGGGGAGACCTATGTTCAGCAGTAGACGACATTATTACGTTTTTGTGATGACGTAAATTTACTTTAACAAATGGGAGACCTATGCTCAGTGTCGGGGTAGTACAGCTTGGCAGAAACCAAAAAACCAAAACAAACGCAAGAAAATTTGAATTTGCCGTGCTGTGTGAAACGGTTCACTGTCGAAACTCATAAAATCGTTTATCATAATTTTGTTACAAATAAAAATGTTACTTATAATCATCATTTCACATAATGTGATTTAATATACTTTCACTACATCTAATTTTATTTATTATAAATCAAAATTAATAATAATCCAAATTTATAAGAATGAAACTCATAAGGCGTATATAATATAATAGTACAAATTTATAATGTTCTTTTACCATAACTAACTTAAATCATAAAACAAAATATCAATAATACTGTAAATTAATGTGACGGAACTGTTGATTGTTATATTTAACGTAATCAGTTATAAAAACGTAGTACGGAAAGCCAATTTGCTCTTCAATCTATGCAGGCACTTCATCCAGTCAAAACAAACAAGATTAACGTGTGGACCGTGTGCGGGTAATTGTAAAATAACTTATATTTTCTCATGTCATGTTGGTTTTGGTTTTGTTGGTGAACTTTGTGCATTATTTTAATAAATAACTTGAAATGTCTATAAAAACACGTGTAAATTATTTAAATCAAAAACAGGTAATCTGAAATATAGATGGTTTCTGTAATTTTTTATGTATTTTTTTATATAAGTATAAGTGACTTCTGGCACTTCGCCGGCCGCTGCCGCGGCACGCTCGCTACGCTTCGCTTCGCTCGCTCGGCTCGTGCGATGTATGCTCACAGTTAACCAAACGCTCCTCCTCGCTTCGCTCGTCGTCGCACCTATTTATGACTTTGCCTTAGACTAGTATCTTAGTATCTTTAGGGTATACATGCATATGTATATAATGATTTAACTACCTCAAAATTATTATTAAGTTAACTAAAAAAATATGAAAAAAGAACATTATAAACAATACAATTATGAATGCTGATTATTATGAAATTATAAGTAATGAAATTTATAATAAACAAAAATATGATAAAAAAATTCTTAACATTAACATTATAACATAAAATTTTATAAATTTAAACATTAAATAACTGTACCGTTACTGGAACCTTATATTGAGAATAGCATTTCCGTTTCCGTCGATTTCCTGCCAGATTTTCCGTACTTTTATACCTCGTTTCCTGTAAAGTGGCGCCACCTGGCGGATGCGCAGCATTTTAGTTTACTTGGAAAAGTGCAGCGCCATATTGGACCATTGGCGTTTGAGTTCCCGTCGTAGCAACTTGTGCGCAGCAGCTCTGGCTCTGCGTGAGTTGCAAAGTTATTAAGTGTATTTTCTATATGCTTTACTTCACATTATTATTTAATTATATTATACTGAAAGTGAATATGTGAGTAAATTGTAAAAGTAAGTGATACCCACACTTGGTAAGTAAACCAATTACATTATGCTTAAACGGCTTTTGCCGTTCGACACTTACAGTTTAAATTTTAAATAGCCAGTGTATTTATCTTTCGTAGTGCTTACAGTAGTTTTATTATGGACTTGAAGTTACAGAGCACACGGATAACGAAAGCAGGCTGCCATTCAAGCCCTGCTAAAGAGCGGCACCGAAGCAGATCTAGCTGCAGCAGCAGCGACAGCAGCTCTTCAGGTTTGTCGTCCTCAGGCAACAAACAGAGGCGAAGGTTCCAGCCACAGAATTACAAGCGTTCCAGCCATACGAAGCAGGGGTGAGCTCTATAACAATTTTCTTATTTTCTTACTACAAATACCTCGGTAGGTTTTATAGATAATGCATGTCATGTCATCTCAAGTTATACTAGAGGATATCGATTTTGAAGATAATTTCGTAATCCTAAGAGTGACAGTCATAGTCATTATGAATTATTTATAATGTTGAATTGTCCCTATGCAAAACGTCAGCATTTGACTACGTAAAAATATTAACCGATCTCAGTGACTGGGTAGTGTTCTTGTTCAAACATCAGTCGAGGAGGTATATAAATATAAAACCTTTCGTCACCTAACCTATAATAATTATAAAATATTAAGAGTTATATCAGGACCAAGATACCATTAAGTCTCTCTGACACTGATCACCATAATAATGGATTGTATAGATGTTTTGGCAGATTGCGTGTTACACTACGGTAGACAGAATTCCACCTTTAGCGACTTGCAATCAAAAGCCTGTCGTTCCATCGCATGGAACTGGATATTTGTTAATGCTATGAACAAAATTTGTCATTTACAAATTTACCAATTACGATGAGCCATCCTCGTGGGATGCAATCACATGATATGAGCAAAGTATGCCGTTTTCAATCCTACAATGATCCATCCTCGCGCGATGTTATTACATGCTATGAACAAAGTTTATCCTTTAAAATCCTACAAGGGGCCATCCTCGCAGGATGTTATACATACATGCTATGAACAAAGTTTGTCTTTTAAAACTTACAATGAGCCATCCTCGTAGGATGCTATCACATACTGTGAATTAAAGTTTGTCTTTTAAAACTTACAATGAGTCATCCTCACAGGATGCTATCACATACTATGAATTAAAGTTTATCTTTCCAAACTTACACTGAGCTATCCTCGCAGGATGCTATCACATACTATGAATTAAAGTTTGTCTTTTAAAACTTACAATGAGCCATCCTCGCAGGATGCTATCACATATTGTGAATTAAAGTTTGTCTTTTAAAACTTACAATGAGTCATCCTCGTAGGATGCTATCACATACTATGAATTAAAGTTGTCTTTTAAAACTTACAATGAGCCATCCTCGCAGGATGCTATCACATACTGTGAATTAAAGTCTGTCTTTTAAAACTTACAATGAGTCATCCTCGCAGGATGCTATCACATACTGTGAATTAAAGTAAAGTTTGTCTTAAATTGAATAGCCATCCTCACGGGATGTTATCACATGCAATGAGCAAAATTTGTCATAACAAACTTACAATGATCTATCCTCGCAGGATTGTATCACAAGAACTGCCCTCCCTGAGGTCAATCCTCAAATAGCCATTGTAACTGGCACTGAGCTAGGCTCACAACCGGGGCTCGCAGCCCGCTCGTAAAAGTAGCAAAGAGCGTACAAATGCTCAGACGCTCCTTCAGAGAGAAGTAATCGTTCAAACATTCCAAATCAGCCAAGGTATGAAATGAGCAGAATTGTGCAGAAATGAGCACACCTATGAGGTGATCATGGAACTTTGATTGCAATGCAACAAGAGTATTTTAATTCCTAATTTGGAAAACTTCCTTAGTAATTATACACGTAAACCATTTATTGAAACTGTCAAATCCAAACAAATTGGGGTTTCTATAGATTGTAATAGAAGTTTCGTGATCACCTAGCAGGAATGATTTTGAAGTTAAAATTAAAGAGCATCAAATACAATTCTTTGATACACGTACATATGCATTTAATCCATACATAAATTTATTTTCTCAGAACAACTGTCTGTAATTGTTCATAAAATCTATAAAAATAAAGGGCATTCCAAAAGTAGCAGATAACCTTCTTTAGTTGCCTCTCCTCTCTTTTTCAAATATCAAAGTTGGATAGATCAGTCCGTCCGCTATAATTACCTACAACCTTAAAGCGTTAATATAATGGCCGCACCATTTCACCTGATATACATGAATTGTATTCCATACTTCTTGCAACCAAATCAGGACTGGGTGTGAAAGTAAGTTTATGTTGAGCATCCCTTTGAAAATATACAGTTTTATACAGACAGGCCTTTTGCACCTTGTGAACTGTAAGAGGTGACCTTCTTGCCATTGTGTCTGAGCACAGCACCAAAAGAACTTTGATTCTTACAATTGGGTAGCTCAATTATTGCAAGAAAAATGGGACATAGTAGTTTTGCTATTTCTCTCGACTATATATATTTTTTCTGAAATGAATACATGAACACTGCGGTTTGTCAGAATAGTAAAAATTTTGCGCTGATCCTTGTCAGCAAAGAAATATTAGTATAAATAAATAGTAATAAATAGTCGGGTACTTAGAAAAATAAATATTGCCTGTTGTGGTAGGTACCTCGTGTTTTGTTTAACCGTAAATAAACGTTGAGGAACCTTTAAAACTACCGGAAGATATTCTTAACGATTTGAGTGGTCTATGAACTGCAAGCGAGCAACGCCCTTGCCCCAGTGAGTTGGAAATATAGAGACGTTATAGTCGAACCACACTGCTTTAAAAACTAACTAGAAGCCACCTATACATACCTACGTATGTTTGTTATGAAGTTTGTGGAGTATGGAGAGTATATACGCCACTGTTGTTAGAAAGAGACAAGAATGCAATTTTCGTTACGACGTTTATCAGCATATTTTTATCTAATTGGTGGCGATGTGTTGCCGGACGCTCGGAGTGCAAGACTGGTAGTGATGACGGCACGGCAGGGCAAAATAGCCTGAACTCTTCGTGTTAGTTTTGGCGGGCGTACAACATACCTACAGGTAAGATATCATTGCCTTGCCCCGGCCCAGTAAATTCGAGCCAGTTCAGTCTCCAATAAATGCGACAAGCGATAACAAAACTGCCAGGTCGCCCAATAATGGAACTATAGAGATGCTAAATAAACTTTTGCAAGTATTAGATCAGCATCAAATACACTCATGTCATGATACGTCCATTCATGCTGAATGCAAGTCAAACCGATCATCTATCGCTGCATCGCCATCCTCCAGAGTGGCACCTGCTAATAATACTGGCCAGTGTAGAAATAATGAAATTAAAAACAACGGTTTTGTCTAATTCGGACTAGGTACTGGTAAGTATAGTGCGCCCTAGTATTGTATGGTTATATGGTTATATCTATGGTTGGGAGTTCGGAACAGCCCGTCTTGTGTTTCCTCTGACACGAAATGTGAGAACCAATAATCCCTATTTTTGCGTCCCATATCAGTATACGTAGTATCCACTACCTGGTCTGTGAGTATATAATACGTTAGTATCGCTATCTAGTTGTGTCTTTATCAGTGTTAAAACGAACTATCTACTCACATGGGCGCTTCCATGACCATTTTTCGAGTCCTGACCTGACTCACCAACATCGGCCAAATGGCGTGTTTGTGATATTTAAGCCCACAAAGATGTGAAAACTTGGAAATCTCAATGCCCGAGCACTTGAAGCATGGTTGATCTTGAACGACTTATGAATCATGAACAGTTGGAGCATTCAGCTCACGAAATTTGAAAATACGGGGTGGCCCAAGGTGACGGAACCGTAGATTCCTAACTTAAACTATAAAATTATGGTTTCCTTAAGTTTGTGACGTAAAACCGCATGTCATAGCTCGGAAATTTACATACCAACTCACTCTTCGCCAGCGTGGTGGATCGTGACCTGCACCCTCTCCTTGACAGGGAAGGCCAGCTTTGGAAGAGTATTAACCGTAATTACGCTAGAACTATTTCTCATTCTGTCGTAGGCATATCGTTTTCACCTTGGATCTCGAAAGATCCAGTCAGTAAGCTCTCACGCTCTTTTTTAGGCTTATCCAAAAGCCTTGATGTACTATGATGATGGAATGCCAGCTGATTTATATGGTTGTACCTATTAGACAAAAGCAATTGATTTCAGGCATCGCATCATACTGCAATTACTACTTTGTTCTGAAAATATCAGACAAAGCATTGTTGAGAGAAGATTTTAATCATTGTGTAAGGTTGAAGTCTGTCGAATATATAATATTTATATTTTTACTTTAGATAGCCATGTAAACAGTAAAAATCTTAATGCTTGATTCTGGATAGAAAGCACCAAATATAAAACGTCAGGTTTTATTTCATCAGAGGAAGGTATTGCAAAACCACCTCGCGCACAGCAGTATCTCGCTGAGATAAAACTCTGTTTGAATAGGCTGGCATCAAACCACATCTTCAAAGCATCAGCAGTAGTATTAAAATATTTAGACAAAGTCTCTCTCAATCACGTTTTGGCGCAGGGTAATTAGCAAGCAGCTAAATACATTTCATCAGGTCTACCGGCATGAAGTGGTAATAACATATACGATGATTTACAATCTATAACACAATTCATAATGCTGAATTGACAATCTAAATTGCCTTAGTGTGAATATTATTCACTGCACTTCTTGTTATGTAATATATAATTATATTTGAATGTTCATAATAGAAAACCACACTTATCTACTGTGTTTCACATAAAAGCCACATCACATCACATTGGCGTTATTTTAATAAGGATCTAAATACTTAATTATTTTAAAAGTGGCGTCACCAGGCGATAACAAACACGTCTCAATATAAGGTTCCAGTAACGGTACAGTTATTTAATAGCAGCGTTTTACCTGAAATAAAACGCATATTAAAATACTTACCTTACTGGAACCTTTCACTTAACTTCTGCCTGGTGAAAATTGAGCCAATGATCCAATATGGCGCTGCACTTTTCCAAGTAAACTAAAATGCTGCGCATCCGCCAGGTGGCGCCACTTTACAGGAAACGAGGTATAAAAGTACGGAAAATCTGGCAGGAAATCGACGGAAACGGAAATGCTATTCTCAATATAAGGTTCCAGTAAGGTAAGTATTTTAATATGCGTTTTATTTCAGGTAAAACGCTGCTATTATTTGAATAAATTGTATAAGAAAAGATCAATATAAAAAGTAACTATTATAAACAAAGCTATTTATAAATAACCACCATTATAAATTTCATCATTATTAAAAATGAGGTATATGAAATGAAATTATGAATAATGAAATTATTAGTACACACGGTATCCCGTGTGAAACATTCCACCTTAATTATTGTTGCACAGAAAAGAGGCTTTATTGCAGAACCCTGATGGCTCTTGTATTTCTTGATTCCCTATGAATACAGAGAATCTTTAATATGGGCTCCACAGCAATATGAAAGTTTGGCATTGGGCGTTAGAAATGCAAACTGTGTAAAAATTGCGACTCATTTGGGGTTACCCGAATAGCACCTATTTCAAAATTAATTAAGCAAAAACATTTGTAAAGGTACATCAACATTAAAGCTTAGGTATACGATATTGCTGCGCCATCTACATTAGATTGCTGTCAAGCGAACCATCCACAGAACTTCCTTGCGAAACTCCCCCCGCCACCCTAAAACGAAATAATCCTAAATTTCAATGTAATCGTGAATTATCGCGCTAAATTAAGCTTCTTAATGGGCCAGCCTTCCTTCCGGGTAAAAAATGAGGGCGAGATGCTAAGATACAAGATGAGATCCGACGATCTGATGCAGAGTGCCGGGAGATTTATCGCCGTGTGGAACGGTACTTACCTACTAAGATGTTTGGGAATTTAGGTTGCACGAATTTTTCGGAGAAGGTTTTCGATGTTTGAAATGAAATCGAATCATTTGTGAGACAGGAGAGGGTACAAGACAGGATGTTTGAAAGGTAAATTTTGAAGATTTGCCAAAAAACAACATGCTTAAGAAATCCAGAAAGTACCGGTATCTTCTAGGCAAGCATGTTCCATCTACGACCGCGTCTGAGTTTATGACTATGCGTGTAACAGAATCATCATTTGAGTTATAACGATTGAAATTGATTGTTTTTTCGTCCAAAATACCGCAGAGCCTGAAAACGAAAGTTTTCAATCAGTGTGTGTTGCCAGTGATGACTTATGGAACTGAGACATGGTCTCTTACTGTTGGCCTCATTAGTAAGCTCAAAGTCGCGCAGCGAGCTATGGAGAGAGCTATGCTCGGTGTTTCCCTGCGAGATAAGCTCCGGAACGAGGAGATCCGCAGGAGAACTAATGTGACCGATATAGCTCTTAGAGTTAGTAAGTTAAAGTGGCAATGGGCAGGCCACATCGCTCGTAGAACTGACAACCGATGGGGAAGAAAGGTTCTCGAGTGGCGACCACGAACCGGAAGACGCAGCGTGGGCCGGCCCCCCACTCGGTGGACCGACGACCTGGTGAAAGCCGCGGGGAGCCGATGGATGCAGGAGGCGAGCAGCCGCTCAAGGTGGCGTGCTCTGGGGAAGGTCTATGTTCAGCAGTGGACGTCTTCAGGCTGTTAATGATGATGATGATGATTGAAATTAAAATAATATGAATAATATGGCATGGTATGGCATTTATGTGATTGTGATTTAGTGTTTTGTAGTTTCATAATGATTACTGTTTTTGTCCACTCATTTGATAGTAGATTACAAAAATTACTCTCATTATTGTATTGGACAACAATTTATATATTTATTTTAAGTAAAATATAAATCTAATAATAATATAATTTAAAAATAATTTTGATTGTAAACGGTACTATTTAAAATCAAATTCAATTAACTACCTTATATCTTAAATAATGTGTATTATAATAAGTTTACAATGTAATTTGACCTGCCTTATATAACATTTTGTATGGCTAATAAATAATTCTATTCTATTCGATTCATCATTTATCCAACCAAGCCAACATAGCTGCCAGCATGTTGGGTACGATGCCTACTGGCAGTATGCTGCAGCATTTGACTGTAGGTCAACATGGCTAGTGTACAGTCCAAATGTTTTTGTATGTGGTATATAGTTAGTATTGTATGACCACGACGAAACAGTGGCTATTAGCGTTTAGTATAGGGCTAGCATAAACACTATTTAGAAGCCCCTTAAAAATATTAGATTAAAAATAGCATTTATTAGTATTACAGCAAGAGTTAAAATTCAAAATTTAAAAAAATCAAGAAGCTACACTAAAATTGTACGGTGAGTTCATCTGAGACGTTTAAAAAATCACGGAAATTCGAGAACGTGTGTCATCTACAAACCCAGACTTGGTCAGTGTAATTTTGATACGTGAGAAAGAACAGAATACAGTGATATGCCGAATATGTATCTAACTCAATTTTGCCAAAAACGTTAGTTACATGCGTTCTTCACTATGAGGACAGATCTATATCCCAGTAAGAGAAGGCTCGTGCCCCAGCTGTGGAACGTATATGGCTGATGACGATAGAACCCTCATCATCATCATCATTAACAGCCTGAAGACGTCTACTGCTAAACATAGGCCTCCCCCAGAGTGCGCCACCTTGAGCGGCTGCTCGCCTCCTGCATCCATCGGCTCCCCGCGGCTTTCACCAGATCGTCGGTCCACCGAGTGGGGGGCCAGCCTACGCTGCGTCTTCCGGTTCGTGGTGGCCACTCGAGAACTCTTCTTCCCCATCGGTTCTACGAGCGATGTGGCCTGCCCATTGGCATTTCAACTTGCTAATTCTAAGAGCTATATCGGTCACTTTAGATAGATAGATAGATAGATAGATCAACTCTATATTGTACACCGTAAAATAACAAAAATTTACAAATAGAAAAAACTTAATTAACTTACACTAGTACAATAGGCGGTCTTATCGCTTAGAGCGATCTCTTCCAGACAACCTTTGCATAGGAAGGATATCAGTACTTAAAGTTAAGGATATCACTTACTTAACTTAAAGTTACTTTAGTTCTCTATATAACCCTAAAAACACAAAAAACTTTATAAAATCTACTCTAACCCAACAGATTCGTGTTCCACAGTAAAGCACGTTTTACTGTTACTGTCAGGGTAAGCTGATAAGCCCCGTCAAGGTTGGCGGTGGTTTGATGAGCTTTGTATCGTAAACCTGCCTGTGTGTGCGTGGCTATTCAGCCATCACGCGGCTATTCAGCCGTAACACCGCGGCTGTTCAGCCATTATATTGCCGGTTGACGCTCCTATTGTGTATTGAGGTGGCGCCATGAAAACAGCGGGACGCTAATTTTATTATCGGCTTTATTGAGCTTTTACTCTTTTTTTAGGGTTCCGTACCGAAAACGGATCCTATTGTTAAGCTTGCAGTGTTTGTATCTCTTAAACCGTAAGAGGAAGCCGGCTGAAGTGTACCCTAAAAAAGGTTACATAACACAATTTTTTTTGATTTTTCAGTGTAGGCATGTAAAGAGCCCTAAAAGTTCTTTTTTGACGAAATCGCTAGGTGCATGGCCCAACACCGTCATTATTATATCCCGCCTTTATTGCAATGTGCGATGCAATATGGCCGCTATCAAAATCGCTTACTGCGACTAGGTATGCAAGTAGCAGTTAAAGATAGACGCGTGTTATGCATCCTATGCATTAACATGTTGTTACTGTATGTCTATTGCCAATAACAAAACAGCGTGTTTATCTCTCTCTCTATCTCTCTCTCCCTCTCTTTCTGTCTCTCTCTATCTCTATCGCTCTCTCGGCTCTCTCATTAGCTTATCCAAGGAGGGTGTCTAGTATACTTATGCCCATTTTCACCAAAGATCCCTAAACTACACTCTAACTAGAAATCCTTTTGGCTAAAGGCCCCCTATTCGTTTTCACAGCTTTAGGTAAGAGTCAAATTTGATAGTTTGGTTAGTTTTGTCGTGGGAAGGCGGACTTCTTTTTTTTTCAAACTCGTATTGTAATAGGTTTGCTATATAACACTTTGACATTAAGCACTATGTAATGTTGCTTATAATCATTATACTTGCTTAGGATATTTATAATAATTAATTTATACATTTTTAAATATCTTATCTGATTATTGACTTGTAAAAGTGCTATTAATAGCCTATCTGCAATAAAATTATTGAGTTTTGAGCTTCAGCGCTGAGTGACACTTAAATTTTAAAGTGACAGTTTATTCATTTCTACGGTTTCCAAAACCGTACGTTGCCGATTGTTGTTATTTTATTTATATATTTTAGAGAATAATCGTCAAAAATACAAGCAACATGCTTTATTGATATTAGCATTAGAGTTTTCAATATACCATGCATTAGAAAAAATAAAAACAAATCATTTTCTGGCGTAATGCGGATAAAAGCAATTGCCAAATACAATTTAAAAAAAACTGGCATTTTGATAATTTCACCTGCCACTTAACGCCAATGGGTTGAGCTTCGGCCCCCAAAACTTAGGCCATTCCTTAAGCTTTAGGTGTCCTTTAATCGTCGGTGAAAACAAAACTACTGTCAGAAGTTACTTAAATATTTTTAAGGGTCCCTTAAAATTTAGGGATCTTTGGTGTAAACGGGCAATAACCTGTTAGTTGTACAATATTGAATATACTATACCAGTTCCTTGGCTCTCCCTTATTATCTCTCTCTCTTTCTCTCTCTCTCTCTCTCTCTCTCTCTCTCTGTCGCTCTCTGTCTCTCTGTCTCTGAGAGAAGTCTCGTGCCCCAGCAGTGGGATCGTATTGGGCATATAATAATAGGTATGATGATGACGATAAAGCAGCGGTAGTTTTAACCAAACTTTTTATTTCCGATATAGCTCAATTTACGTGAATACATTGTCAATTGGAAATATTAATCGTGAATGGCCTATTTACTCTAATAAACATTACGTAGAAAACCATTTATCTGTCCGGCCATCTGATTATTTTCTCATAATTAGTCGCGAGTAAATAGGTATCTTCTAGGCAAGCATGTACCATCGTAAATCGCATCGTCACTTCCCATCAGGTGAGATTGCGGTCAAATGTGGGCCTATTTAGTTTAAGAAAAAACTTTTCCTCGTATGTATATCCTATGTATATCAGATTATTAATACAACCTAGTTAATCTGCTAATATTTGTTAGGTAGTTAATTTCATCAAAAACTACTTATTCAGCGTCCTAAATTGAATGTCTAAAAAACTTTTTTTAACGGGCAAATTGCCTTTATTACTCAAGCTAACTACTACAATAATAAAAACTAAGCTAAACTAAACTAAGCTAAACTAAACTAAACTAGCTACACTACCTACTACAAAGAACACTTATGGACTGTATAATAGCCGCGATGGCCTATAGACAGTCCAAGTGCTCCAGCCCACTACCGGTAGGTAGCGTACCCAACATGCTGGCCGCATTGCCACGTTGAATTGCAATGCTGATGCGTTGGGCCAAATAAGTGCCAGCATTTTGGTCACGCGTCGCATCGACCAGGCGCTCTGATAGAGTTTGGAAAACGCGATGAGCTCCCGGTCCCCACGGACCCAGGGTCTCAACACCAAACGGCTCAAATATGTAACCGCTACCGAGATTACTATATTTGCACCGTTTTAGCTGCTCAGCAGAATTAGCCGCGGCGCCGGGCCTAACGTGTGTCTCGGGAAGGTGTGACGGCGCCATAGTATCGACGCAAGTAGCGTCCCACACTAAAGGCCGCCCCATCTTCCAGGGAACCAGAGTCATTCCGTCGGGTCTTTTACCATCGTCACGCATGAGACCATTCGGTTCGAGAATGGCTGCAACATTGGCGGTGGTAAAAGCCCGGCGAATGATGTCATTAAGACTAGCGTGGCGCGAAATTCGACCAGCGCTTTTTGAACACGAGAGATCGTGATGACCGAGCTGGTCAACTGCGGTACCGCACTGGCAGCGATGGGCCACACAGCATCTTGCGCCCAAACGTAAGCTGATAGCTAAACGAAAAGTAGTCGGATCTAAAAGGTTACCAGTGTTGAAAGAAGGCATGGCCTGTAACCAAAGTCCTGACTCCCACACAGAGACTGCGAGAAGCCGAGCACGATCAGCGACGCTAGGACACGTATCTAAAAGATTTTTCCGTGCTAGTTCGCAGAGCGGTCGGTCCCACAGCCTCTGTGAGGAAAGAACCACCGGGAAATCAGCATTTGGACAAGCCAACCCCCAGGCATTCTTGGCCTCAGACAAATGGGCTACTTCGAAAGTACCTAAAGATGGAGCAAGAATTTTTTCTATTAATTTATGTGTACCATGTACAGAGGACAAAAATGCCGGTAATGCAACACTCGAAATTTTGCGTATCCCTAAACCTCCTAAGCGCACAGGTAGAGAGGCTTGCGACCACGTCCTGTCATCCATATCAACATTCAAGACCGAAACCAGAGTGTTTTTTACAATGCTGTCTAAGCCCATAAGGAGCTCACTGTGTTTCCACAGTTGACAACATCGTAAAATATAAGTAAATTTAGGGACAAATAGACAAAAACGAATAATTGTAAAAGCCATGTGGGCGTTAATTTTGAGTAACCTGTCTGATGCGTTATTGAACTTTTGAATTTTTTCTTCTACAAAAGGTGAGATAGACTCATCCAGAATCGGCGAACCCAAAAGGCGAAGAGAACGCTTGTCTACTAATTTGATATTCGGAGCAAGACTATTAAACTTTTCAAAAACCAAATCTTTATCAGGACAAGTATCGCAAACAAAAAGTTCGCATTTAGAAAAATTTAAATCCAAACCAATGTCGCGAAATTCGTTAATAATGATACCTAGATCATTAAAAACAGTGTTCACGTCGCCTCCTAGGGTTCCGTCATCCAAGTACCAAACATTAAGTTTGGACTGAAGACGTTGAATAATCGGATGGATGGCAAGGCTAAAAATGGCCGGACCTAGAGGGTCGCCCTGTTGGCATCCGACTGAGGATAGGATCGCGTTATTTTGGTAATTTAATTTTGTTGGATTGCCATAACATTGATAAAGGAATTTATATAGTTCGGGAATTTTATCCGTGACTTGTGTCAAAAGAGCGCCTCTGTCGACAGAATTAAAAGCGTTTTTAACATCCACCTTTAGCAACACTTCACCACAATTTAGTTTGAGAAAGGTTCTAAGTGAATGAACAGCGGCCTCACAGCCACCCCGCGAACCAAAACCCAGCTGTATTGGCTGAAAAAGGTTGCTTAAAAAAGCAACCTTTTTCCTACAGCCGACCTTGGCAGCGAGGCGGCGGTATGTGGTGCCTACCACAATAGGTCTGATACCACCGTCTTTTTTGATAAGGGCACACAAGTTTGCGCCATACAAAATTTCGATGACGTCACTGTTGACTTGCCCTGACAGCATCAGGTTTACTAAAGCCGTTAAGTCTCTCAAGAGGGCCTCGCCAATTTCGCCGGAAATGCCCGATAAAAGATCTTTTAGAATTTGAGGGGTAAGGCCATCAAGACCTCCGGCTGAACCACTCTGGAAAGAAGTAGCGGCTGCAGCTACTTCCTGTGGGGTCACTTCAACAGTGACGTCATTTGGTAGGGGTGGTTCAGGAAGGTGGAGATTTGCTGCTGCAGGTGGATGTTTGTCCTGCAGTGATTGAATTGTCTCAGAACAATATGGGGCTATTGTGTCGCTAGAGAAAACTTGAAAACTTTGATATTATTTTTAAACGCATGCTGAAATTCTTTAACACCATTAGCTGTGACTATTTTTATTTAAATTACGGTCACTTGGATGGGCGACGTATAAAAGTTAAAGTGGTATTTACAACTTAATTGCTACCGTTTTTCCGCGTTAAGCCATCGGTCTCGACCATTGCATGTCATAAGACAACAGTCGTTAAGCCAAAGCAGAAGCCCTCGGAAGGCCTAAAAATTACCACTTTACGAGAAGGGAAGAAGGTCTTGATACATTGACACTTTTTTTGTTTTTATTTTAGACAAAACCAGGGGCAAAAGTAAGCTAGCTAGCAACATCCACTCAGAGCTCAATTACAGAGCTTGCTAAATTGACAGCGAGCGATGGTTACTCAATTACCGAGCACATCGACTTCCATGTATGAAACGCTTGGCAATATACCAAATTAGCCGGTATTTACGATGTAATGGACATCGTCTAGTATGATACGTATTATATTAGACGTTGATTTTAAAACGATTCTTTTATACATTGACGTTTATGTATGGAATATTTGCAGTGGATCCAAGTTGCTTGGTATTTTAGATGCAATGGACGTCATCCAATGCGATCAGCCTAAGTAGAATATTGATGAAGGTTGTTACTTGATACCTTGATGTTGGCTTTGGCGGCGTGCCAAATTAGATGAGATAGATGATATGAATGAACAAGAGACATTCATAATTATGTCTATTTTAATGAATTTATTGAGAATGAAATTTCGTCGTTTTCGTTCTTTTTTTAAATAGATTGTAAATAGCCTCAACTTATTAGAAACACGTGGAAGTCTCATATAACGTGATTCATGCGCTCGTTTCTTCCACGACCCTGCAAGATGTGGAATGAACTTCCTCCTGAGGTATTTCCGCATAACTACAGTATCATGCTTGGGAGCTTCAAGAAAAATGTTAAAAGACTCCTCTTTAAGGGTAGGCAACACACCGGCAATGATTGCGGTGTTGCAAGTGACCGTAAGCGGTGGTGACCACTTATCATCAGGCCTTATTTGCCGCTCATTTTAAAGAAAATTTTTAAAATTCCAGAGTGAACAGGTATCTTCTAAGCAAGCATGCACCACCGTAGGCCGCGTCATCACTTACCATCAGTTGAGAAAGTGGTCAAATGCTATGCCTATAAAAAAAGTTTTAATCGTTTAATTGTCACGTTTTATTCACAAATCCCCATAGTAAGCTCAATTTTTTATGTAAATGAATGACATGATGAGCTAGTTGTTCGCCTGATGTTAAGTGTTATGGCTGCCCATAACAGATTGCAGTTGAGACTAGGAACTCTAAACTATAAAGTTTCGCGTGACACTGCATTGCGCAGGTCATCCTGAGACATCACACAGTCTAGTGATAAGATTACTAGATGTGGATCAGTTCATAAAGTCTCATTTGCCCAGTAATTTCACTAGCTACAATTCCCTTCAACCCGGAACACAGTAGTGCTTGCACACTACTGCTTGGCGGCAGAATAACTGGCAAAGCGGTGGTACCTACCTACACGAACTTTGCAGAAAAAGTCTTGCCACCTAGTGAAACCAATCAATGGGTTAGTAAGGATTTGGGGACAAAAATTTCACAAATCCCCTTTTTTGGCGAATATTGGTGGGGATTTATGAATTTTTATACTACTCACCAAACATTTTCGCTCACAATGAAAACCTTCTAAAAGCATTTAACAATATTGAAACTACAATCTGCAATGCAAAGTGGTTGAGCGAAGCCGATAGAGCGACATGTACGACGCAAATAGCGCGCGATAATACTCTATAAAGCCTAGGGAGGCAGTTAGCTTGCTCTGTAATCTGTAGCTGACTTGGTAGAGCTATAAAACAGGTATAACAGATCCACAGTAGAGCTATGTAGAGCTGGGCAATATATAGATATATATTTCATGGTAATCATTTTATGTGCTTTGTGGTGCTATAGAAAAGCTAAAGTAGAGCTGTTGCAGAGCTATGTAGAGCTGAAAAACAACACTTACATTATGTTTATAGTTTTTTCGATTTTACTATTTAACTAATAGTGTTTGTCTGTATTGGCTTGGTAGAGCTATAGAAAAGGTATAGTAGAGCTATACCAAAGTCACTATAGAGAAATTTAGCCTGTACAGAGTTGGAAAATAACGATAGCTTTGCCTGTCTACTTGTTTTTTGTTACTTTTTGATAAGTTAACGATTTTATAGCAAACCACTGCCTACTAAAAAAAACCTTTCAACAACTTATCAAGTAAAAGGTCTTGTCCATCTACAAAATAATTATAATCCGTAATTTTAAACTCCGACAATCAACCAAGCATAGAAACCGCCGAATCGACCCACCAAACTATCTGCTTCCACACAGTTTATTCTTTACACACGTGCTCCCAAGATAAAACTGTGATTCAGCGAGATTCACCACCACAAACCGGTTATACCCAGCTATATCTGGTTATATCTGGTTTGAACCGGCTGTAACCGGGTTGTCGTTCGCTTGGGGCGGGGATAACGGTGCCATTACACGGTACATCACTGTTTGTTGCTTGAATGAGTGTTATAGTGGTAACACCACGGTAGTTGCCATTAAGGTAGGCTTTTACGGCCGTTGTCTCTGCTTTTTCATGTTTTTTGACTGATTAAAGTCATAGTAATGATAATGTTGCCATCGTTTTAGGCGTGCTTCTTACTGCGGTAGTGGAATAAAGCATTTGGACTGTCTGGGTATCAAATGCGATATACAGTTGGAATATTTTGGAGTAGAACTGTATTTATGTATGATTGTACAGTCAGACCATTAAGGTCTGACTGTACAATCATACATAAATACATACAATACATATACATACAATACAGCAAAATTCTTGCGAAGTGTATTTATTCGCTGACCTAGGTAGGTAGGAAGTGAGTGAAAGTCTCTGCTTCAACTCGGGATTTTTGCTTTCGTCTGTCCGGATGTACGTACAGGACACATTTTTCAATGAATCTTGACGACGCTTGGTATACAGGTTCTACAAGTTCAGGGATTTTTTCGTCGTCAACGACATTTGATTAGGGGGGTGATTCTCTCCCAAAAAGGGGGAAGTTTGCAGGGGCGCCATTTATCAGCTTATTTTGATAATATTTGGCAGGAACATTGAGTCACCATCGACAGTCTGAAGACGTCTGCAGAACATAGGCCTCCTTCAGAGAGCGCCACTTTGAGCGGCTGCTCGCCTCTTGCATCCATCGGCTCCCTGCGGTTTTCATCAGATCGTCGGCCCACCATTAGGTATCTACTGGGTAATTCTAAACAATTATTTCAAATATGAGCAAAAGGTCTAGAGATTATCGAGATATAAGACTGTGAAGTCTGAGTTCGGGACAATATCATGCCACGTGATTGCAAAAATGTTTATGCCCGTGAGGTCTACTAATCGCAGAACCACTAGCTAGATTAATAACCGAACCAACCCATTTTAATTTCTATGATACCAACGTGAGCATAGACATATAATCCCGCAGAGTGATCTACATTTCGTCAGAGTTATCGCAGAACAAAATAAAATACACTCCAAATTAGGAACCACCACCTTTTGCAAAGTTGGTTAATAAATCAACTAACCCGACAGAAACATTTATCAGAGCAGAACAATAAATTGTTGCAAGATAACAATAAAAAAAAGTGTACAGATAAAGAACATCCCAAAAAGTAAGATAATTTCCATTTGAAGCGGGTCCGGTGCGGCGGCGGACCATCCATCTCGGGAGGTGTCCGATCGCAAGATAACACTTATCATATTAAAGCCTGCCGCCGGAAACGGAAACCGTACGATTTGGAAATGCTTTGGAACTTGTGTGACATGGGAAGACATTTTCAGGGGTGTTTTAGTTTTTGTCTCTTTGTTTGTTTCTGCCTGGCTCAGCAATTACTACACGGATATTGATCATCGCGCTGAGACATTAGAGTGCTGAGGTGATATCATATTTTACCATGATTCATAAAAGTTATAGTCGTACTACAAGCTCTGGCTTACAAATCCTCATAATAAGCTCAGTGGGCTGATAATAAGATTTTATAGGACAATCCCCATTAATAGGGAAAATAATTGGATATTAATGAACGCTAATTATTATTGTATCTATGGGGTTCCAACTGAAAATCAGTTATTATAATCTTAGGACTTTGATTAGATAAATGCGGATTCGAAACCTATTTATCACGACGTCACGCAACATTACATTTTCTACAAGTTATTTTTTGTTCATTTTTATATTTAATGTTGTATGTAATGAAAAATGTAATGATGTGTAATATCAGTTATTCAGATATATGTGTATATTTCTTTCTATTCTATAGGTATAGTTTATACAGGGAAAGCCAATGGAAAGTACTAGTGTAGAAATACACGTATATATTTCTACAATGTCACGTACTACAGCTGTATAGGACGGGTCATTGCTCCTCTCACGGTTGACAAAAAGGATCCATTACTCATATTATTATAGTGAGGTGGCGACCGCAGGTTTGATCCGCCTTCACGGGATACCCAATAATAACCTTTATAGATTGGCTAGTTGGTTGATTTTGCACACAAATCTGGCATAGATAGATAGATAGATAGAAAATTCTTTATTGCACAAACAAAAATAGTAGGTACATAGGCGAACTTAATGCTATAGAGCATTATCTTCCAGTTAACCCCGGTGTATTGTGGAATTGTTTATTGCGGTGGTGCAATACTGAAGAAATATAAGACAAGAAAAAATAATAACTTAACTATTTCTCTAAACTGATGAAAGTATATATAACACAATAAATACATAAAATTAAATACACACAATAATACTATACCTACAAATATAATACATATTGTTATACCTATATACATACATATTATTGTACTTATAATTAGATGGCAAATACATTATCCCTTGAAGTAGTACTTTTCATGTTATTGGGATTTCAAATTGTAGGAAATAAAAATTATTGATTATTTTGAATTATTTTAATTCTAAATAGGATTTTGAAACAACTTAATATGCCGGGGTCGATGAGACTTTAATTCCCATCGGCCCCGGTGTCACTAAGAGGCATGATTTGATCTGACTATCACGGGGACTATGGTACTTTTCTCCACTAGGCCAGAGACACCGGGGCTGGTAGCCCCAACGGATATTTTTTGCTGGGGAACAGATGATACCTTTTACCTTTCATGTTTCATCCCATATATCCCAATGGTGGGAAAAGGCTGGGACAAAGGAAATAACCTGTCAATACGTACCAATACGCCAGAAATATTGTAGCATCACTTACCTGAGAACAAACAAAATTAATTATCAAATTAGATTTATATAAAAAGCACTCAAACTGTTTAAATAAGCATAAATTGCAGTAACAAGAATCATTCAGAATAATCATTTGTGAAGTATTCATTAGATCTTGTTGAAAATGTCAAGTGGTTGGAACATTTATTTCAATTAGCAACTTCTCTCTTCGGCGTTCAGTCGACGGCGTTTTCAATTTTCCTACCTTAATGGCGAAACTGGTGTGATTTATGGCAATACCGTAGTTGGAGTTTGGAGGAAACTTTGGATTAATTTTTTAAGAAACCTATTTCAGTTTATTTATTTTATTTATAACCTCTTTTTATTTTTATTTTGTTTAATATTAAGGTTTTCCATTTTTAAGTAGTTAAAGATAGTTATTAAATTAGTTTTAAATCTGTGAAATAATTTATAAAATATTATCAATAAAATAATATGAATGACATTTCAGCTGCATGAGAAGTAGACTGGTATCAGTCTAGTTAAAGTTTTGATCATCATCATCATCATCACCATTGTAACCATTATCATCAGACGGAATGGTCATCTTTGCTATAAGTGCTATATAATTGCTTAAAAAAGATTATTTTATCGTATTTCTTATTTCACTATATTGAGGGGCATCAAAGGTTCGTAGACATAAATATAGAATTCAGTTTTGTTAATTTAGAGCTGTGATTTAGAGACATGTAAAAAATGCTAATGTTATTCAATTGCAACATATGATTCACATCACATCATCATCTGGAGGAAGTCTAAGGCCCGTATTTAACCGCAGTCTCACCTGATGGAAAGTGACGGCGCGGTCTACGATGCCACAAACTCCACTCATAAAACGCCACTTTGGACGCATATCATAGGGGGAGTTTGCCATAATCACCACGCTTAGCAGGCGGCTTGGTGATCGCAGAAAATTTTAATGTACTTACTGAGAAGAATCCTCCTGCGCATTTCCTGGATATTTCCTTAGCCGGCTCTTACGGCACCCACGGGAAGAGATGGGGTGGTCCTATTTCCCCACCGCCGGGACCGGGCACACTCCGTGTCTAGTTTTTTTATATAATAATTTATAGGCATAGCATTTGACCACTGTCTCACCTGATGGTAAGTGATGACGCGGCCTACGATGGTGCATGCTTGCCTAGAAGATACCTGTTCACTCTTGACTTGAAGACACCCAGGTTATAGTTAGCTGGAAACAAGGACGACGGCAAGGTATTCCACTCATTTGCTGTACGTACTATAAAGTTTGATGCGGAACGCTTCGTGCGGGCTGTAGGAATATTAACGATATAAGAATGCCGAGTGTCTGTGTTAGTATATGTGTATATCGTGTTTATATTTAGGTGACTACATTTGCAAGTGTAAGTATTAGAGAAAAATACTTACTTTTGGCATAAACTATTCGAACTAGTTGGATGTACTTCCTGCTCGGACGAAATAGTGAGGTGAAACAATCTCCGCCCTTATTCGTGTTTCCGCAACTATTCCCGACACCGCCAGCGGAAATATTACTTCTTAGAGTTATATTGTATGTTAGAACCGGTTTTTGTTATAAGTTACGCTGACGCCTCAATAACAGATAGGATGTGCTCAAGAAAGTTACTGAAATGTGGAAAAATATAGGGACAAATAAAATAAATAAGGTCTTAAAAGTAGGGAATCATAAACATTGAGACCATGGTCTACAACACTCATAGAAGAAAAATAAATATGATCACCGTCTGTATCCAGTTACTCAAAGAAATATACGAGGGAAAGAGTAGAAAGGGAGAAACTGAGAGAGAGAGAGAAAGAAGTACAAATCAAAGGGGCTTTTTTAGCATTTTGCTTAAGTACAGGTCTAAAACTAGAATACCTATCAACTAGAATACCTATATGACAGGTAAATAGTTTTTAAAAGATATTAATTAAAACTGTACTGCCATCTGTAATGTTCATCCGACATTTGCCTTGAACTAATAACAAGTATTTAAGTAAATGTGTTAAAAAAAACATAGGCATTCCATTTTGTACTACTGGTGCAAACAATCCGGCATAAAATGGAAAAGTAAAACGCAAAAACGACCGCTCTTCTAACTTTCAGAGTTTCTAAATACATCCGAGCAAATCGATGACAACTAATGAATCTTTCTCAGAACCCGATGAATCACTCTCAGGATCCAGTGAATCACTCACAGGACCCAGTGAATCACTCTTAGAACTTTGTGAATGAAGCAAGGAAGATGCCGGTGACAGCCCGCGGCCCTTGACCTCGTCCTTTCAGTCAAGCCTTTAATTTGAACGGAGCGAAACATTTTTTTCCTTTTTGAAGGTATCTTGTTATTTTCTTCGCGGTCGATCACTCTATTGTAGGCCAAGAGACAGTGGCAAAATACTTTAAAAAAAATAAGAGTATGATTTTGATAGCGATCACAGTAGCCCGAATAAAAGGGAAGACGCGCGTACAAAAAAAGTGTTTTGATGAGTACAAAAATTTATTTGACGCAAGAGGCAATATATAGCATAGTGTAGTTCACGTTTTCAGGCTGTTGATGATGATGATATAAGTAAGTACATATACAACGTTTATGCCCAATATTATCAAAGTCGGCTGGTCAATGACACCGCAGCCAACTTCCCACTTTATTGGAGGCAGTATACCTTCAATCAAAAATCGCCAAGGATAGAAAAATTACATGAACTTCTATAGCCTGTACACCTAGTTTCATCAAATTTCGTTGAAAAATACGGCTTGTATGTGAGTACGTACATCCGGACAGTTGAAAGCTAATTTGGCGAGTCAAAGCAGAGACTTTCACTCCAATAAAAGTTACTCCAGTAGACTACTCACTAGTAGACACCCAAATAAAGGAGCGAGGGGACAAGCAGAACGGAGTGATGTTGAATCTATTACAGCCTAATTGGCTTTTTGTACTTCCTAGTCACAGTCCGAGAAAACGCGCAAAACCTAGTCGCTTCACAAAAAATAAGGTTCGTCGAAATAGTCTCTATTTACAGTAATAATGATGTAGCGTTCTTAACGAAGGTTAACTAGTTATTTTCTACGATGAGTAAAGTTAACTGACGTTTGCTGAGCTCATTCCTTGGATGGGTGACCACAGAAAGTGGTATTTAAAACTGGGCGCTGCTGTTGCTTTGAAGGCCATTGATCAGTTATTTTACTAGACATCGAGCTCTACCATTACACAGCAATTTGCTAATATTACAGTAATTGACCCTGCGAGCACGAAGTGTGAGCGAAGCGTCCCCGTTTAAGCTAGGGAAAAATAGTCGTATATTTGTCCGGCAGATGTCTGGCAGATGTCCGGCTGTTTTCCTCTACAAGTCGCATTTCTAAGTCGATTCTCGTGAAAATTTGTGAGCAGGTTTGAAAATTATATTGAAATATTTTTACGATTCCTTTTTCTGTAAATGGGGGTTGAAAACGTATAAAATACTTAGCTATGCAAAGACGGACTCGCTCGATCTACAGCTCATAGAGCTACTAGTATTAATTATTCCCTACGATACTAGCGGTAGTGCAGCTCGGTAGTGCCGTGAGTAATAATTAACCTTATAATTACGCTAGCTTCATCATCCGAGCTGGAATTACTAAAATTGTGCATTCATTGGACAGCGATTGCAATCCACTATGAATCTATTCATTCGTTTTGTTCATTCATTGCGCGGTGAAGCGTTATGAACGGTTAATGATTTTTTTAAATCATTCCTGACTATGGTACCTACTAAAAGCTTTTTAGAACTGAGACCTAATTGTTAAATTGGTTTAAATATATAATTATTTGAAGACATTAATTTAATTATTCTTTCAAATTAAATTCAAACCTAAATGATCTCAGTGTGAACAAAACTTAGAGCTATTTGCTGGTGTAATAGATGTTCTTATACCTCTGATAAATGCTCGTCGTCAACCGTAATAATGCCTTTAAGTACCCGACAAACTACAGAGACGTGCCGCCGATTATTTTACCTTTCTGTGTAATATTGGAACCATCAACAGCGGTCGCCAATGGTCTATCAATCATTTTGATAAGTGATTGAACGTTTTAACTGCAATTGCTAGAACTGAACCGATAAACATGATCATCATCCTCTTTGCCATTTTCCCATTTGTTATTGGGGTCGGCTCCCAATCTAACCTGTAGCGGCGAGCTACCAGAATTACACGAGCGACTGCCATCTGACCTCGCAACCCATAAGGGACCAGTAACAGGGATTCAGGCATCTGACTACCCGTAACGATTGCCATAATGTTCTTATGACAACCAGGACCGACGGCTTAACATGCTCTCCGATGCACGGAGCGATGGCATCGAAAACTGCTACTAGATAAGTTATTGGTGCAGGGCCGAGGATCGAACCCGGTGCCGTAAGATTGTGAAGCGCACATGCTACTTACTGCTCGACCACCATCGCTCTCAATCACTGATCGCCCCACTAGTGGAGCAGTTAGGAATACTGGTTCCTATCCCAATAGACTAGTTGCTGTGTTGCTGTTTTATTGTTGGAGGTGTGGTTGCTCTTTTCACAGTCTTGTGTGACGTATGGCGTTTATAAGATTCAAAATCCAATAACCCATCGGTATTTGTAAGTATAATGTAATGTGTAGCTTTTTTCATCTCACTTCTGGGAAACTGAAAACTTTTAAAATCCTTTCCTTAATCACAAAGCTTTGAAAATTCCCCTAAAGGTAGAAACTATAATATAACAAAGTACTCTGTGGTAGGGACAAAAATTCTTATGTAGGTAACTTTTAAAACAATTTACAACAAATAAAAAACAGAGTTGTATTTAGAAGAACAGGAGAACTTGAACTTGGAATTGTTTTGTTACAATTATAATACGTTTTTATGTCCGAAGAATGTGCTACTCTAACGGGTGACCACTACAGCAAAATGTGGTATTTACAACTGAGCGCTACACTGCTTCGGAGGGCACTGACGGTCCCGGCTGTTGTCGTAAGGCAACAGTCGTTAAGCCAAGTCAGGAGCCTTTGGACGGCCTAAAAACTCTGGCACCAGGGCTGACCACTTGCCTACACAAAAAGAAGAAGAAGATCGTTTCAGGTAACAGCATTAAAATAACTTGCCCATATTTATAAATACCATAAAGACTAGAATTTAGCTGGCTGCATGCAGCAGTGCTAGCAGGAGTTATAAAATCGATATGATTATTCTTCTCTCGAGAAAGCTTTTGACCAACGCACGATCGCGCGTATCACGTCATATACCTTTTGTTTCGATTTCATTGGTCAAACGGTTTCTCAAGAGGAGATAGGTGTGGATTTCATAGCTAATGCAAACCCTACAGGTGGAAGAAGGGAGGGGAAGATAAATCATCAATACCAGACAGAGAAGCGCTTATTCTCATTACAATATCAAGTTTTATATCTGGTTGTCAAACAGGAAAATATTTACTGTTAGATTACCGTTTATCTTTAAAGATTTACCTTTTCCTTCTAGAAAATCAATTTGAAATTAGGTTATCGAATAAGAAAAAATATTTACTGTTAGATTACCCGGTTATCAATAAAGATCGCTTAGGGGCTAGTAACCCCCTTCAGTCCGTCTCTGCAGTCCCTATGGTTGACCGCGTCACCATCGCCGCCGGCCGTGTGGCGAGCTCAAACGGTTTTTAATGGATCTAATTTTGGACAAAATTATATAGGTCCACTAACTGTATGTACCAAGAGTGTCTGTAGTTTTACGACCAAATATTCATTTGTTCAGTGGTTTATTCGAAATCACTAAGTTAATAATAAAACTATTTTTCTGGTGTTTTCTTCCTAGTTTTGGACAGCTAAATGAATTTCAGTCACGAGTGGTTAAATAAAATAAATAGTTTATAGGAATTTGTTAAATACGTAGTTGCTTTTATAGCGTTTATTGTACCTAAGAGATTTTAGTTCGTTCGGTAAGAAACGGATGTATTTTACGGCTCTTTTTATGAGAGAAAAGTGCACCAGTGAATTTTTAACGGGTTTTTAAAGAGATTTTAATATCTTTAAAAGAACAGTTCCGCAGCGTTAATATTTTTTCGTGCATTCAAACTTTTTTCTGTATTTTTTTTAAACGTGAGTTTAAAGTAAGCGGTTTGCCCTTGCCCGTACTTCTAGTATAAATCTCGATATTAGCCCATATGATGCCATTAATTGTATAATAATTAAATTATTATAATAATTTGCATAACAATAGATGGACAATTAAAAGTGTAGTATCGTACGAACAACACTGGAGAACTTATTTTTGTACTAAATTAGAATCAACCTGGAAAAAAGAGTCGTATTATAACAAACCACACGCTCTCCCTGTGAGAGAATGTCATATATATTAGTAAGCTGTTGATATGGGTAGGTATATAGGCACAACACTCCAGTTTGCGAGTTCAATTTAGAGCACGTGTTGTAGATCCGCTTTGATCCACAGCGCTAGGTCGTTCGAGCCGCGACCGGTCCGAACTAATGCAGCTGAATTCCTGTGAATCCGACACTGACCGGTCGAATTGAAATGCCTCCCTCTGCCATTGGATTATTGGATCGAATAGACTAAAATGTAGCATCATATTTGAGAGATTAAAGTGAACAATAAACTGGTTTTTCGATAGGTTGGTGAAAATGCGTCAACAAATTAATTCAATAACCCGTCTTCAAATAAATTTTCTGGAAGGAAAGATAAATCTTTATAGGTAACCGGTAGAGTAAATATTGTTCCTGTTTGACAACCAGCTATCAAACCTAGTATTTTAATGAAAATAATAGAAAGTTTCATGTAAATTATACCGATTCACGGCTTTATTTGCATTAGACATCTTAATTAGCAGTTATAGAGAAATAGTTAGACCGTTTTTTTACTATGTGCCACGAATTATCTGCGAGGGTTTATTTAGTCTGTGTCCACATTTTAGTCACTTTACGGCTTGGTAGACTCCACCTAATTGACCTTCGTTCGCCCCTAATAAACTGCTAAGGGACAATTGTAAGGGACGACAAAATAATCAAACCCCGTTTGCCCAACATAGATTCGAAAAGCTTAAGGACAATAGGACAGAACATCGGTAGTCGTCAGCCCAATACGTTCCCACTGCTGGGACTCAAGCCTTCTCTTACAGAAAGAGAGCATAGCGTTTAATTCATAATCCATATTTTGACAGCCTCCATGGTGTGGTGGTTAAACAGGTCGGTTCATAACCTGGAGGCGGTGGGTTCGATTCCTGCCACAGGACAAGTATTTGTGCCCGAAAAAAAGCGCACATACTTGTTCTGTGTGTGGGTGTTGTGGGACCATGGCCCTCGTAGTTCCTGGGTCCCTAGATACAGGGAATCCTAGTTAGGGTCAAGGACCTATGCATGCAACCATTGAAAAAAAAACCCATCGCGCTGGACAAGTGTGGGTTGATGGATGACACATGCTCTCGAATTGTGTGATTCTTGAACATGCTGGTTTCCTTGTGTTTTCCTTCTCGATAATAATAGCAATATTGCTAATTCCGCAAGTAATAAAAAGTATTATGGTGCAGGAGGCGAGCGAGATTCGAACAAGGGTGCGTTTGTTTGAAGATCATGCTGGTTACTGCTAAAAAAAAAAAAAAAAAAAAAGACGTCCACTGCTGAACATAGGTCTCCCTCAACGAGCGCCACTTTGAGCGGCTGCTTGCCTCCTGCAACCATCGGCTCCCCGCGGTTCTGACCAGGTCGTCGGTCCACCTAGTGCGGGGCCGGCCTACGCTGCGTCTTCCGGTTCGTGGTCGCCACTCGAGAACCTTTCTTCCCCATCGGTTGTCAGTTCCACGAGCGATGTGGCCTGCCTACTACTTGCTAATTCTAATCGGTCACTTTACTATCTATGGTATAAACATATTTCACGTCTGTGTGACGTTGTGAGACGTCACGGTATCCTAGGATAGTTAGAACCTTAGAGGTCTTTTTAAAAGACTATAATAACGCGCGGATCCCTAAATATCGGGGCGTAAACCACTGCAGTCGGTAGCAACGGGCTATAAATAGCTGCGATGCTGGAGCGAGCTCATTCGCCGCTTGTTCTTGCGCTGGACACCAGCCTACTATAATAACTTAAATAATTGAGATTAAAATCAGTGTCCACGTATCTTCGAGAATCCCGCTGGGGTGAGCTACCATTTATAACTGCTTACTTTCCTTTAAACTTTGCAGTCTCATAATCTTGTGTGTATAGCATCTGTACCTATAACGTGCGCCTCGCGCTCCTATACCTAGTAACTGCTGTGTAATCTGTGTCTATTACTACCATCTTTCTATCTATTGTTCTCATGTGTACTAAATAAGCTGTTCTGCTGTGCCGGCTGTATGTAATAGAATCACGAGCGAACTCGTCGTACTACCTTGGCCACCTTGACTGGCATGAGCTCTACCTCGCTACAGCGAAGAAGGCACAGCACAACAGTTCCTTCAGAACCAGAAACTAATACCGAGAATATTTCAGGATTCTCGGAGGACACTAACTACTACTCAGCATCTACCTGCTGGGAGCACGTATGCTCCGCGAGCTTCCCCTGGGAACCTCACTTTCCTCCACCGTCCTCAACCACGGGCCGGCTCGGCAGCTGCCCAGGCCACGTGTCTCCAGCTTCCTCGACGCTGGCAACTCCTTCACAAGGCTGATGAAGACCCCGTGGACTCGTGCCGTTGAGGCAGGCAAAGGCCAGTGCGACATACTAAGCGTGCTAACGAGCGGTTGTGCAACAAATATAGGAAATGTTCTAGATTATTAAACACCTACTTTTCGATTGAGCATTTTCTCTCTGAACCCAGATAGGACTACCTACTACTACCTACCTACCTGTTGGTAGTGCCGCTTAACGGCATACGCCACATCTACAGATAAAGTTCTAGACCTAAAATCCCATTATCATCTCTCTCATCAAACCAGGAACTCATCCATTAAGGTCTTGTTACTAATCCCCATGATTACGGCTGTGGTGATCACATGTGTAATTATATCCGTCACTTTCGATCAATCAATTAAGGGTAATAGCCAGTGCCTGTCTGCCGCGCCCGCCTGGCTTTCACATTACCGCTTATTGGAGGTGAATGAGCTGAAATTTTGTGTTAGGAAAGCTTTCCTTTTTATTTTTTATAACTAAATACTGTAGAGGCTTCTTGTACTAGTGGGGGTACCTGCACTGACTACTGATGTAGAAGTACGGGAATGTCAAAGAAAATGATATGGCTTTTTAAAAAACAAAAGGGTAAACTGTTGAGCAAGTTCTGTGGGGTTTTTTGTGCTAGTAAGGAAAAATGTCCTTACTAGCAAAAAAAGCAATGTGTTCTCACTGGGGTACTATTTTCGGACAGTGCCCGTGGTCCACCTGCTCAGTTCACCTAGGTGGACCACGAGCACAGGACAATAACAGGAATTTAAAAAATATCTATAAAAGTAGTTACCTTCAAAAGTAGGTACTTTTGTAGGTGGAAGTTTATTTTACTCATGGCACTACCAGTAGTAATACAAGCAATAATATTACCCGTATTACTACTATGTGCAGCCTAAGATAATATTACATTTTGACACATTATATGTACAAAAATAAAATGTATAAAATATTCGTTATTACTCGTAATTAGCTCAAAACTGTGGTGAAAACGATCTGACCAAAACTGTGGGGAGACGATGCACGCAAGAGGCAAGCAGCCGCTCAAAGTGACTACGGGAGAAGCCTACGTTCAGCAGTGGATGTCTTCAGGCTGTTGGTGATGATGAGGATAGGCTCAGCTAGCAGATGACACCTCGTTATCAAGAACCGCCAACGTTTTCCATGCGTCAGTGTGAAAGCCCCTAATTTGACAGCACATGTGGGTGCTATCAGATGACCCGCTCGCGCCGACGCCCGTGCGCTCTGACCGAAAATAGATTACACCGCGTTTGGGGTGGGTTGTTATCCATACTTGTTATGTATAAGTACTAAGTGTTATAAGTACTTTTAATTTAGGCATATGCAGTGCTAATGGGAATAGAATGAACCTCTAGATTATTAAGAAGTTAAATTCAAACCTTTTATTTAAAACGATTATGCATCTCGCTCTTGGTAGTGCTTGAGTAAAGAGCTTTCTTTAAAGCGACGGGTAAGACCAGACAAACTGGTCAAAATGCGTTCAAAGAAACATCGACCTTAACGTAGTAGTCTAAAATACCAATTCAATCTGCACTTCAGCGTGGTGCTTACGACAAAGACAACGCACGAAATGACTGATATTGACGGTTTTTAATAAATATCTATGTTTAAGTATAAAGTATTTTTCAAAATTTAAAATTATGAAGTCATCACAAAATCTGAATGTTTCTAAGGAATACGATATTTTTTTTCTAAAATTACCTATATTGGACAGAAACTCAGAAAAAATTGGAACATCCAAATTTTTTGAGGGAGGTTTGCGATTTTTTTCTATAGAGCTATATTTATTAATCTTGTATTTGCGGACATCACAAACGACTTAATGAAATGATATATTAAATTCAAAGCTCCACATGCCCTAATTACGCCAGGAAATATGCCAAAAACACCTTGTTTTCTCTACCGTTCGCCTTAACTATTGATACTAGCACAAAAAACTTACAGCCTTACATAAAAACACGTATTTCCTTTTGCTCAATTTTTTTTATTCGGGTTTTGGGTTTGGATTGAGCTTGTGTTTTGGGTTAGGTTTTTGGATTTTGGGTTAGTTTTATTTGTTGAACTAGCAACTACTTCTATAAATGAACATTTCTCGATAAGATCACATCTCTTGCCAGTGTTAAACAATCTGTGGGCAAACCTTTCGGACGAGGCAAAGCATCAGCACAATTGGTCTTGCCCTTTGAGCCTGAAAGCCACAGATAAACAAGCCGACAACTTTTCACTTTCATTTATTATTGATAGAAATATTGTTTGGGAGATTTTTTGGCACAGAAAAATCATTTTAACAGATTTTTAGAAAAACCATTTGTTTTTGGGTACCCTATAAAAGCTGGAAAATTCGTTTTACTTCTACAATATTATTTGAGATGTTTCATATCAAATTATAAGTATTCCCCGAGGTGCGTGGGCGGTGGGCGGCCGACGGAATCCACTGACGTTTTACTTTTCGCTGTTTCTTTTGGAACAGTTGATTTTTATTTGTACCAGTGATTGAAAAGACACTTCGAATAAACAAACACACGTCGCTAGAAGGACAAAGAAAGAAAAGAAAGAAATAATAATACCTATATTATTATACAAGTGTGATATAGTAATAATAATTCAGGATGCAACTTTTCGAATTTTTCGTTCATCCCATCTATTCGAAAGAGGCGAATGGTTCAATACTCAATACTCAATTATTTCTAAACACAGGTTCTCCAATGAGTGCACCTAAAATGGGTAACTTAGCCGCACTAACTTAATAACAGTGACAAAATGACTTTTCTCATAGAGGGGGGAGAAGCAGAGTGTGCCACACAGGACCAAAATTATTGAACCTCAGGCGACTTACTTTGAATCCCTCGCTACGGTTAGGATGCTATAGAATCCTTCACTTCGCTCTGGATTCAAATTCTCGCTCTAAATACATTATTTTGGTCCCTTGTTACACAATCTACTATCGAATCGTGGAAAATAGTGCAACTTCTGTGTGTCATCATCATTACGATTAAAGTAAAACTAGTAGCTATGTAAACTCTTTAAAAACACTTTAAAAATATTACATCTAAATATTTAAATTTAAAAACTAAAACTAAGAATGAAGTTCGTGTAAATCAAAGAATCAAATTGCCATAAATCAGAACTGATATCTAAAACCCTTGACATAGAATAATAAACCCTAGAGACTGAGCCGTCAGGTCAGGGGTAATCCCTCTCCGACCGCGCGCGCACTCACAACTGAGACTAATAGACTTCGCGCTCTACTACTATATACAGTAAGAGAAGAGAAGCCAACGAAAAAGTAATACGATATTAAAAACCTTAGCACCAGTAGCACTAGTCTGTCTTTGCATAGCTTCAACAGTCTGAAGACCACTGCTGAACATCCTCCCCCATAGATCGCCACTTTGAGTGGCTGCTCGCCTCCTGCATTCATCGGCTCCCCGCGGTTTTGGACAGATCGTCGGCCACCTATTGGGGGGCTGACCTGCGCTTCGTCTTTCGGTTCGAAGTCACCACTCCATTTTTTACATTTTCAAACCCATGGTAATTTTTAACCAGAAACAGAATTGACGAAAAATAAATCTATATAATTATCGAAACTGTTCACATTTCACGAGAATAGGTTGAGAAATGTAACCTGCAGTAGAGGAGCCGAGAACAGTTGGACATCCGCCGGATATACGACACAAAAATGAAGTGGTAGCGGCCGCCCAAGCTGAAACGTAGACGCTTCGCTCGTGCTTTGCGTGCACTCGGTCAATTATCCACACTGCATTATTCTGGAGCAACAATGTTTGAATTTATTTATGATTAATGTAATACCTCAAATGAGAATATTAATAACATATGGCACTTTTTTTATGTAATTGAATGAGGTGACGAGCTAGTCGTTCGCCTAATATTAAGCGCCACGGCTGTCCATAACAGATTGCAGTATCACTCGGAACTCTAAATTAATATAGTTTTGCGTGACATTGCACTGCGCACGTCATCCTGCGACTTCACAGAGTATAGTACGGTTACTAGTACGGTGGTTAGTACGGGTACGGATGCGGTTTCAAAATTTCGTATTCCTTGTTACAGTTTCAGCTATGAGTACTACATCAACTTGGTTCTTCTAGTCAGTGACTGAAAAATGTTAGTGTGTGTGTGTGTGTGCTGTGAATAGTTAAAATAGAGCGAGTGCATTCCATCGGAAGCTTCGATAAGCCACGTGCGACTACTATCTAATCTGTGCTCTGACGTAGAACAAATGCGAAAATTATCGACGTGCGCTGATGCATGATCTAGATGTTGCCATACGTGTTATACAAGCGCTCATGGTGAAAGCTCGACTATCGGTGATATTAAGCAAGGTTCACTGCGGCCATTGTTTGGATGGGTGACCGCTACAGTAAGTGATATTTACAACTGAGCTATATGGCACATAGCTTCGTTCAACACGGCGAATCGGAAGACGAGGGTTCAAATCCTGATGATTTTTTGTAGTGTTTTTTACAAACCTATTACAATTGTTTCAGCTTGCATCTGAAACTGGGCATTTTTACATATTATGATTATAAAATTATTGAACATTTCATACCACAACCACAGCTTATCTTTTTTTTTAAGTAAAAGAATGACGTGACGAGCTAGTCGTTCGCCTGGTGTCTGGATCACTATTTAAAATCCAATCACATGAAATTGAATAGTCAATACGCCGAATTCAGATTGCATTATTCGAATCCATTAGCCATCCTTGTCACCTCTAAATTAATTTTATTATGGTGGCAATCAATGTTATCATTCCATTGAAACATTTATAGGGTACAGTGTATCAAAACTGTCTCCCGCCCGGTCGATGGTTGAGCAAATATAAAAGTTTATCAACGGCTACGCGTCACTGGGCAAATGAGGTGCTACGGGCTACGGGCTACGGAAGCTACGAGCTACGAAGGCTACGCAATGAAAAGTGTCGTATCTCTCCGAGTGGTATTGTAGTAAGATTTCTAAATAGGAAGGAGGGAGGGGGAGGAATTAATAAATGTAAATGGTCGTATTGCTGTCTCACTCCCACTGCACTTAGTCATAATAGTGGAAGTAAGAAAACAATATTTGCTTGCTTTCTCAGTAAACTTCACCGGCGAGCATCCAGCATAAACCTAGACTCAAAAAACAGATGAACTAATCCCTCAATTTTCAAACTTCTCCTGAGGAATACTCTCCAGAAGTTTCCAGAAGTTTCGATGCGATCTGTTTTCGTAGTTTCTTCAGTAATGCATCGGAATACCATCCAAATCAAGAGTACAGCAACATTATGAGAACACACACTTAAATGTCTGCATTTTACTGTGTGGTAGTATCTTTTTTTATGTGTGTACATTTTCACAAAGCGCCATCTGGCCCCAAATTAAGCATACTTGTACAATGCGAACCGGATAACTGATAGAATACTTAGATACTTTTTGTTTGTAAATCATTATCATCATCATCATCATCATCAGCCTGAACATAGGCCTCTCCCAAAGAGCACCACTTTAAGAGGCTGCTCGCCTCCTGCATCCATCCCCGCCTCCCCACGGTTCTGACCAGCTCGTCGGTCCACCCAGTGGGGGGCCGGCCTACGCTGCGCCTTTTGGTTAGTGGTGGTCTTTGTAAATACATACATAGAATACAATATAACACCCAGACACAGAACAAACGCCTATGTTCATAACACAAATGTCTGTCCCGGGTGGGAATCGAACTCACAATATATAGATCAGAGGGCAGAGCTACTACCAACTGAGCTATCAGACCAGTCAAATCTATCTAAGCAAGTGCCAAAAAATAAGTTTCTACCAATCTCTTGCAAAATTCTTTCTGTAAATGCTACTGCCCATTCTCTGGATATTCTCTTAAGCTCTTACGGCATCCACGGGAAGAGATGGGGTGCTCCTATTCACACACCACCGGGACCACACGGCAAACCAGGCTGACCAGTCAACCATCCGCAATAGGTAGTATCTAATATCTAATCTAAGACAGAAGTGCATCTTCACCTCGACCCGCACCGATAAGTCATGTTTCATAAAACTGTGGCAACTAGAGTACTCCATCAGTTTGATACTCCATGCGGCACGATGATTGATAGTGGGCTTTGAGCCTGCAGCAGACAGTCAACGCCGCCTGTTATAATCTATCACTGGCTTCAAAAATAAAGCTTTCATCACTAAATAAATAAATAAATTAACAACTAGCTTTTTTAATGAAACTAAAAAAATATACAAGAAACGTTTTATTTGATTAACTTCTTCTACGAGTTTTAGCGGGAACGCGAAAAAGTTCACGTCGCTGCATTGTAAAAATTTTCAAAACTTGTGCTTTTTCTGGTGTGAATGTGTTACGAGCATGAGTGTGGGCAAGTGATATAATGTTGTGAAACGTGGTTTTTCATTTTAAATAAATATGTATCCGACTGTTACTCACGAACAGTGTGTCAATTTCTCGACTAGGTTTCAAGGACAAAAAAAAATGAAAAAAACGAAATGGGTTTAAAATGAATCTCACTCATGAGAATTTTAATACTAAAGTGGTTTTTCGTATTGCTTCCAAAATTCCACGCTTCTAGTAAAGTTGCCGCCACTTTACTAAAGCATGACTTAGACTGGACTATGACTTTCTGACTTAGACTAGACTATGACTACCCCTAAGACTTTAAGTGACTATAATTTTATAACTAACTATAATTTTATAACACGATGAAAAATTACAATACTTTACACTGGCTAAACACACTATGTGTGGAGCCAAAATATAAGAAAAAAAAACTACTTTCACAAAATTGTTTAGCAGATTTGACTTTGTTGAGTGCTCACTATTCACTCTAGCTATTAGTAGCTATTACACGTTATGCAGTGTTTGTTATTAAGGGCGTAAATATTTAGTAGGTATTAGAAACTTTCAGCAGTTCCATCTGCAATGTACCAATTTACAGTCGTATTGATAGAAAGCTGACGATCAGCTGTTAGCGTGAGCTACAATACCAATAATCCATGTAAACATGCTGACAACTGCTGTGCACTGTGCAGTTGTGTTGTTATGTATTATGTTACAGTCAAAACTTTAAAACATTCAAAACTAATATTTGCTGCTAAGTTCAGTAAAAATTTTGACGTCGGGAAAAACTAATTTTGACGAAATTTTGCAGTTCAAATTAGTTTTGGCTGTAATCTTTAGTCAAAATTAGTTTTTACTGGTTATAATGTAATATGAGTTTTGAGTGTAACACACAATAAAAATGCTTAGAACAAATTAAAATTTAAGACAAAAACATCTGTTGGAAAAATTGTGCCATGGTTGCAACAAAATGATATTTTTAAGTATGCCAATTGCCAATGTTAATTTGCAAAGTTCCTATTACATGCATCTAAAGTAACAAAAGCAAATAATCTAAATATAAACATGTACTGCATGAACTGAGGTCTATCCATCGAGTGAAAAATACGCCAGCGGCAGATTGTTTTGAGAATACTTCTATATGAAAAATGCTCTGTGGCTTGACTCACGCCAACTTCTAAAACAAAATACTATCAACAAGCCAAGCAATGAACATAACATAATGTGGTGTGTTAGAAAGAGACATACATACATTTTTCATGTACTGATCAAAGGTCCTCACCGCTGTGCGTCCGAGCAGCAGCGCGTCCATCTCGCTCTCTGGCAGTGGCACCACCGCCACTGTGGGCGCGGGACCGCCCTTCATCGGCACGTTCATGGTTCACAGGCTTCACACTTAAAGTTTTGTAACACTGGCGTAAACAGGTTTTACGCCCACGTTAACAATTCTTTACACTTGCGTAAATGGTTTTTACGCCCACGTCAACAATTTTTCCACCAGCCTTGGCAGTTTTTACGCCCACGTAAACAATCCTTATACTGGGCTTAACCAGTTTTAATAACCACATTAAATAGTATTTACATTCACTCAAACAATTTTTACACTTACGCTAACAGTTTTTACACTCACGTTCATAGTTTTTACACTCAAGTTAACAGTTTTCACGCCCACGTATGCAGGTTTTCTACGCCTGAACCACCGTAAAAAGTATCTATATAAAGCAGTATTCGATCAACAACTTTAAGTTTACCATTTCTCTACCGACATCTACCACTATAAGTCACGATTTCACCTTATATTTCGTTTTTAAAGAAGTATTTAAGTAGGTCAGTAGTGTTTTCACAGTTTCGGTGTTAGTGTACAATTATTAATGTTAGTATCTTAGAACTCAATGTAACACTGTTTAATTTTAGAAAGTGAAATAATCTTTACAAATATTTGGTTTTAATATCATTAGATTTAAAAAAGCATAACTCACAAATTTTGTTATCTAAATTGAGTTTTGTCATTGCTAAAATAAAGTCCGAAATCCCATGTAATGTTCAAATGTTTAGATTATTGTAAATCGCACCTTATTGTCTTCGGGACTTGGTATACTTTCCAATATCACAATGTTCCGCGCACCGTAAAGTTTAGAATTATGTCCACTAATTAAATTGTCTTCTGCCCACTGTTTCAGTTATTTCACGTGAAAAATATTGGTTTATTTTTAAACGACATCCACATTTATTTTTGTCGAATCGAAGTTCTTTAAAATATTTTTTTCAACTTATTTGATATGTTTTATACTGTCATACCAATACACAAATATCTTAAATCAAGAATCTACTTTTTGTTCAGCTAAAACCAGTTATCTAAAATGGGTATTATTTACTAAGTTTTGATACTTTTAACCACTTCTAAATCACTTCCATAAACCGTCTTGATCCGTTCTCACGTGTTCTTGATCCCACAGACGTCAGTCTTTGCTTCACTCCTTGATTTATTACTATTTGTTCAGGATTTATTGTAAAAATATACTTTGGACCATGTTTTTAGAGAACCGTAGAATCTAGTAAATCATTTTAATGTACTGTGCTTTCGTATTTTATAAATCGTAATTTTAATAATAGAGTAGTTGTTTCAGAAAGCTTATCGTCATCATCAACAGCCTGAAAACGTCCACTGTTAAACATAGGCCTCCCCCACAGAGCACCACTTTCCGCGGCTGCTTGACTCCTGCATCCATCGGCTCCCCGCAGGAAAGCATAATACCATCCGAAATACCAAAACCGAAATTTTGTTTACCGAAATTGAAAAAAAAAAAATAATGCGCAGGGGCGGTTTTGCGGCCAACCGTCGGTGAGCGGCAAAACCGCGTACCCTGATTTCAAGGGGCTAAACGAGACCCCTGACTTGGCTTGCCTTTACCGGCTGTCCAGGGGTGGAAGTCGCAAGAGCTAAAAACCTAAGCTCCAGGGTGGAAGTGTTAAAGGGCCTAATGCCGCGAGTAGCGTTCAGAGAAAGTGCAGCACACCTCTCGACACCCTAAGCCATCCACACCAATGTTGCTTCCTCGGCGTCAACATGCAGTACCCACTGTAGGAGGCCCATTTAGTGGGTGGCAAGTCATCACCTGCCTCAAACATTTTGTTATAATGAGACAAAATTGGCAGGTGCCGTTATCTCATTCCATATACTAATACTATCAAAAGCTCACCGCAAATTTATGTAAAGGTTAAAAATAAATGTGGGCTACACATTTATTTTTAACCTTTACATAAAAAATAGTTTATAATATGCCGCACCATGCCTTGTCATAGTTATAATTGTCTTATATTCAACAGGGCCACTTTGTGTTAGCTTCGGCTCCACCAATGCCTCCCAAATATCCGGGCTAGACCCGAGAATCTTTAGAAATGGAGAATTAAAATTGTGTTCACGCGGGAAAATTTGTCTCGGTTGGGTGTCTCTAGTAGTACTAATAATATCTAAGCTAGTACAAACTATATAATGTCTTTATATCAAATTTGCTTGGAAATCAGAGCATTACTTTACTAAACTTTCTTCGAGATAAATCGAAAAAGCTGTACTGGCGAGCAGCGACCGCCAAAATTTGTATGAAAATGTGGTTTAGCGGCCAAATAAATTACATAGTAAACTCATATCTGTCGTGTAATTTAAAAATGGAACTAGCTTTTACGCCGAAACATGGCAACCAAGGAGGTAACTTATCAAAGGGTTTATTTAAATTTCGAACTGGCTTGCAAATAGAAAGCTGATTATTGAAAAGAAATTAAAACTTTATCGCGGGAAAAAATATTTTCAAATAAAAGGTTCTGCCTAAGGTACCACTTCGTTTTAATTTCCGCGCATTATTTGAGAAAAGTACTATACAAGCCTTGGCCGCAACGAGGCATTGACGGACTTACGTATGTGTGTGCCCCCATTTACACGTTCGTCCATCAATGCCTCTGTTGCCGGCCGCTGCAGTTATGTACTATTCTTACTTCTGATTACCTGATATTTTTCTAGAGCGGTAGTAAAAACTGTTATTACTTAATCAAGGAGATACATTAAACAAACCGCTCGTTTTCTGTCTCGTAAAAGAATATCACGAACTGACTCTAAGAGATACTGCTCTACTTCAAGCTGCGACCACAGATTATGTAATAGGTACTGCGTACTCTACATTTATTTTATGAAGTGTTTTCTTAGGTTTTAAGGCGGCGTCCAAGCATAAGTTTTATGTTTTTCTCGAGGGCTTTAGCAGGCTTTGTTTAAAGTTGAAAATTGAATGGTCTGCGCTTAAAATTGCCTTAACTTTACGGGTTTTATGTGAACTAAGTGATATGATAATGAGTGAAATCAATTTAAGTATTTTTCAAAAGTATAGGATTTTCATGAGCAAACGTGTTACGTGTTATCTGAATCTGAATCTGACCTTAGACAACTTCGTCTCTTACAATCAGGTGAGATGTTGTCAAACGTATGCCCATTTTAGCATTAAAAAATAGTATTCAACTGTGTCTTGGTTTTCGGTTAAAAATAATAAAAATGAAACATCCCAAAACTTTTCAACTCAGATGCGAAAAAAGCTTGTTAGACTACCTCGTCCGAGCTTACGTCACCAAGCGAGCTTTCCAATAAAAGTTGTGCCTGTAACGACACCGAACGCTTTCCCATCTACCTGTGAAGTTTAATTTGCGGAATGTGGTCGAAGCACACGTGCGACATACACTGGAATAAGTTTACGCTGTTGTACTTTGTCGCAATGAGATATTGTGTTTATTTTTGTACCTACAGCATAGAACTGATAGACCACAGAAACTGCACCACGAACTATAAAAATTGACATATTTCTTCTGGCGAGAATCGTTTGACCAATTTGAAAAAAAAAACCACAATTACTTGTTCTGCGTCTAGGTGTTGTGGGACTATAGTCCTCGTAGTTCCTGGGTCCCGGGAACTGGGACCCAGTGGGATACCGGGAATCCTAGTTAGGGTCAGGATTCTATGTATGTGATCGTTGGGCGTTATAAAAAAACAACGATCATGCGGATGACGTCATATATTTTTTATTGTGTTTTCACTAATAAAAGCAATTACTTATAACTCGGCTGATAGCTGACCGATTGAAGTTATAGGTATTCTAAAATAACGAATAAAAAACCACGCAGAACCATATAACCACACAGCACCGCACGAAATCACCCAAAACTCACAGAACCAACACTTTTTTTAATTTTCTTAGTTATGTTTTAGTATATGTAACTTCACCTGTGAGTCAGACCGTGTGACAGACGATAGCAAAAAACATACTGTTACGTACTGACCCTACTCAATAATGTAAAGGTAGGTAGATGAATAATTACTGAGCCACTTTAAACATCAAAATATAGGTATTGCAAAAGTGATACCTAAAGCCTGCTAATTGCGACAAGGTCCCATGCACCCGTTGACAGCGCCTCGTAACCGCAGCGCTGGTCAGCACTCATTACCTTGTTTACGACGACATAAACGGACGCTGTCCGAATAAAGTCTTTTTATTCTGAGTTTCATCGCTTTTGAGTAAAAGCTTGAGGTTTTTATTCAGAGTAACGGCCCGGAATGCTTAGGTGGACGTACTTTTGCTGCTCTAGTACCTAATTCTAGGATATTCCGTATGTATCACTTCGAGATATTACGGCCTGGTAGAGCGGCGTCTCTATCACTCATATGGAGATAGTCGGAGTTGCAGAGCATCGTCTCTGTCACTCACATGGAGATAGTCGGAGTTGTAGAGCGGTGTCTCTATCACTCACATGGAGATAGTCGGAGTTGCAGAGCATCGTCTCTGTCACTCACATGGAGATAGTCGGAGTTGTAGAGCGGTGTCTCTATCACTCACAGGTAGATAGTCGGAGTCGTAGAGCGGCGTCTCTGTCACTCACATGGAGATAGTCGAAGTTAACGAGCATCGTCTCTGTCACTCACATGGAGATAGTCGGAGTTGTAGAGCGGTGTCTCTGTCACTCACAGGTAGATAGTCTGAGTCGTAGAGCGGCATCTCTGTCACTCACAGGGAGATAGTCGAAGTTGTAGAGCATCATCGCTGAGACTCACAAGTAGATAGTCGGAGTTGTAGAGCGGTGTCTCTGTCACTCACAGATAGATAGTCGGAGTCATAGAGCGGCGTCTCAGTCACTCACCGGTGGATAGCCGGAGTCGTAGAGCGGCGTTTCTGTCACTCACAGGGAGATAGTCAGAGTCGTAAAGCATCGTCTCTGTCACTCACAGGGAGATAGTCGGAGTCGTAAAGCATCGTCTCTGTCACTCACAAGGAGGTAGTCGGAGTTGTAGAGCGTTGTCTCTGTCACTCACAGGGAGTTGGTGTCGTAGAGCTATAGCTCTAGTTGTTGCTAGTACAATATCCTTTTAAAAAGACGGTTTAAACCAAAACGATAGTTTCATGAACAAAAGTAGGTATTTGGATGACGAAAATTATTTTATTATTTTTCAGTTTTAAGGTTGAAACATACCGTGGCGCGGCCTGTATTTTGATTTAATGTCCAAATTAATACTACGCCAAATTTGATGAAATTTCTATGGCATCAATTTAAAAGTGTATGAATTCAAATTGAAAAAAACTTTTTAAGTCGGCTTTTAAATGACAGAGTTTTGAAGTGACAAACTTAAAAAAATACAACCGTATTTGAACTTTATCCTTTTTTATGTCGAATGAAAACTAATTCAACTTAACTAGAAAACTGTTATCTGACAAGAGCACTGCACTGCATTTAAAGTTGTAGCTTATGCTACGGCAGCGTAAATTGCAGTTGTGATACTTGACGCCAGGAGAGTTCATCTTCGAGTTGGAGATACGAGCCACAGTTTGAAATAGTTTATTGCAAAACACTGCATTAAAAGTAATACGTTTATACTCAAGTACATTAATAATGTATGAATATTTTATAGTATCACAGATAATGTACGTTGTCTCTTACTGTTGGCCTCGATAGTAAGCTCAAAGTCGTGCAACTAGCTATGGAGAGAGCTATGCTCGGCGTGTCCCTGCGAGATAAGATCCATAGTGAGGAGATCCGTAAAAGGACTAAAGTGGCCGATATGGGTCTTATGGGTCTTTAGAATTAGCAAGTTGAAATGGCAGTGGGCAGGCCACACCGCTCGCAGAGTTGACAACCGATGGGGAAGACAGGTAACTTACTTTTTTATTTTCATAAAAACATTGTTGTTAAATAATTACAAGTCTACCGTCAATCGAAAGTATTACCATACATAAAAGAGTCGTATTGGGAGTTACATAATTAAGGTATTGCTTTATTAGGTATTTTAAGAAGTTTTGTCACTCGTTGCAACATTAGACATAAAGGTTTAAAGAAACCTACGAAAAGCTATTTCAATAAAACAGTTAATAAATTAAACAAAAAAAAATTGGACACAAAATTACTTCCCACAAGTGCTGAAAAGCATGTCCCGGCTAAAAAAATACTCAATGGATTGATCCCGCTCATTACTCAAATTTTTCCTTTACATTTTCTACACAAAATTAATCAGTACGTAAATTATTATTTTATTTGTGGTAATGTAATTTTCGTTCAGTTTCGCTAACTTGCACGAGCGAGCGCTAAGAATTAGATTCCCTTTGATAAATAATGTTATTTGTGTAACAAACCGTACCCAAATAAATAGGTACCTATTATTACATCATCATCATCATCATCATCAACAGCCTGAAGACGTCCACTGCTGAACATAGGCCTCCCCCAGAGCACGCCACCTTGAGCGGCTGCTCGCCTCCTGCATCCATCGGCTCCCCGCGGCTTTCACCAGGTCGTCGGTCCACCGAGTGGGGGGCCGGCCTACGCTGCGTCTTCCGGTTCGTGGTCGCCACTCGAGAACCTTTCTTCCCCATCGGTTGTCAGTTCTACGAGCGATGTGGCCTGCCCATTGCCACTTCAACTTACTAACTCTAAGAGCTATATCGGTCACTTTAGTTCTCCTGCGGATCTCCTCGTTCCGGAGCTTATCTCGCAGGGAAACACCGAGCATAGCTCGCTCCATAGCTCGCTGCGCGACTTTGAGCTTACTAATGAGGCCAACAGTAAGAGACCATGTCTCAGTTCCATAAGTCATCACTGGCAACACACACTGATTGAAAACTTTCGTTTTCAGGCTCTGCGGTATTTTGGACGAAAAGATAGGACGAAGCTTCCCGAACGCTGCCCAGCCGAGTTGGATTCTTCGCGCCACCTCTTTGTCGAAGTTGGACCTACCTAATTGGACAATCTGTCCTAGGTAGACATACTTGTCGACAACTTCGAGAGTATCGTTCCCAACAATTACCGGTATAGGTGGAACATGAGCATTAGACATGATCTTTGTCTTGTCCATATTCATCTTAAGACCAACCTGCTGGGAGACTCTACTGAGGTCGTTGAGCATGGTGCTAAGGTCCTCGAGCGATTCCGCCATTATGACTATATCATCGGCAAAACGAAGGTTAGTGATGTACTCGCCATTTATGTTGATGCCAGATCTTTTCCACTCCAAGAGCTTGAAAACATCCTCCAATGCGTTTGTGAACAGTTTCGGAGAAATAACGTCTCCCTGTCTCACGCCTCTTTGCAATGGAATTTGTTCCGTACTCTGGTCCTGTAGTCGGACTGACATAGTGGCCTTACTGTACAAACACTTCAAAACTTCGATATACCTATAGTCAATTTGGCATCGCTGCAAGGACTGCAGCACCGCCCAAGTCTCGATTGAATCGAAGGCTTTCTCATAGTCCACAAACGCTAGGCATAACGGCCGATTATACTCTTCGGTCTTCTGTATAATCTGGCGCAGCGTATGGATGTGGTCTATGGTGCTAAAGCCTTTTCGGAAACCGGCTTGTTCGGGAGGCTGGAATTCATCAAACCTGCGTGCGAGACGATTCGTAATGACTCTCGAAAACAGCTTATACACATGACTCAAGAGCGAGATGGGCCTATAGTTCTTCAATAAGGTGTTATCGCCTTTTTTGAAGAAGAGCACCACCACGCTCTTGTGCCATGCCTCTGGCGTTATACCTTCAAGGATGACAGAATTAAATAACTTCTGGAGGACTAAAAGTACCGGTCTACCACCCGCTCTCAGAAGTTCGGTCGTAATTCCATCTTCACCTGGTGCCTTGTTGTTTTTAAGCTGTTTGAGGGCCATTCTAATCTCGTACAGGCTGACGTCCGGGATATCTTCGGTATAGTGTCGGACTAACTTGGCTCTGATGTCCTGAGCTGTGTTAGTAGCGGGCTTACGTGTCGAGGTGTATAACTGTCCATAGAAGTTCTCGATCTCTCTCAGAATCTCAGGCTTGGATGAAATGACGCTACCATTTTCGGTCTTCAGTTTTGTCATTTGGTGTTGCCCAATAGACGAATCCTTTGCGAACACTTTAGAGCCTTGGTTCCGCTCAATTGCGGCCTCAATACGTGAAGTACTAAGAGCACGCAAGTCGTGTCGCAAGGAACTCCAGATTCGTCTATTGAGTTCACCGTAGGCTGACATATCAACTGAAGACTGCAGCTTCATTTCGCTCCGGTCGGCCATTAGCTCAAGAGTTTTTTCTGAGAGCTTTTGAGTCTTCTTTCGGCGTTGGGTCTTAAAGAATTTCGATCCAACAGCTTGGACAGTTTCCACCAACCCGTCGTTTAGCTCGTCCACTGTGTTACAGTCGGCTAGGCACTGGAAGCGATTTTGGAGTTCCAGCTGAAAGCCTTCGGGGTTTTGGATTTGGACAGGATTTGGACGGAGCGTAGACTTCACCAGACGTGACCTTTCGAGCTTAACATTGATATTCAATGTGCCTCTAACAATACGGTGATCGCTACCGGTTTTCACCTTGCTGATCACAGAGACATCATCGAATATGTGCTTCTTGGTCGTCATGATGAAGTCTATCTCATTTTTAGTGGAACCGTCGGGACTTATCCACGTCCACTTCCTGGATGGCCGCTTCTCGTAGAAGGAGTTCATCATAAAGAGTCCCTCCTTCTCCATGAAGTCAGCCAGCCTCTGTCCTCGAGGGTTCCGCTGCCCGTATCCAAATGGCCCCACTCTCAGCTCATCGCTATTCCTTGTGCCCAACTTCGCATTGAAGTCTCCCATCACAACGGTGAAGTATGTTTCGGAAATATGCATGGCTTCGGATATGTCCTCATACATAGCTTCTACTTCATCGTCTGAGTGTGCCGATGTCGGCGCGTATACCTGTATAACCTTCAACGAATACCGTTTGGTTATTCGGAGTACCAGGTACGCTACCCTGGCCGACACACTGTCGACTTTGACCACGTTGTTGACGAGAGACTTGCGGACGAGAAACCCGACACCCCCTTGGGAGAGTTGGTCTCCCTCCCGGTAGAAGAATAAGTTACCGGAATTTAGGATTATCGTGTCCTGTTCCTGTCTTCGGACTTCTGACAATCCCATTACATCCCAGCGTAACTTACCCATCTCCGCCTCTAGCTCGACCATCCTTTCGTCAGCCTTCAGTGTGCGCACGTTATGTGTTGCCAGGGCCAGGGGTCGTCGTTGGGGTTGGTAGCCGGGCGTCTGCCGGGGATTCTTCGCACCCCTTGCCCTGCCGTTACCGTGGCCGCTACCGTAGCCACGGGATAGCAGAGCTGCCGGGGACTGGGGGCCGTTTTTATTTGTGCTTGTCATTAGGGGGGGGGGGTTTGCCATAATCACCACGCTTGGCAGGCGGCTTGGTGATCGCAGTAGGTGAAGATTGATTGCCACCAAGACCGAGGGGAACGCTGCGACCCATTCCCTGGATATTCCCTTAGCCGCCTTCTACGGCACCCACGGGAAGAGATGGGGTGGTCCTATTCGTAACCGGGACCACACGGGACTATTATTACATTACAATATAATATTATATTATGCCTGAGAGTAACGTTTGACGCAGCCTACTTATATTAGGCTTTGCTGTTAAGGTCCTTATGCGACGTATATTATGAGTATGTGATCAACTGTGTACTATATGGGTACAGATTGAGTGAACAAAGGTTTGCCTTGTATAGAACGAGAAGATCCGCAGTAGAACTAAAGTGACCGATATAGCTCTTAGAATTAGCAAGTTGAAATGGCAGGCCAGGCCACATCGCTCGTAGAACTGACAACCAATGGGAAAGAAGGGTTCTCGAGTGGCGACCACGAACCGAAAGGCGCAGCGCAGGCCTCGCACTAGGTGGACCGACGATCTGGTTAAAACTGCTGGAAGCCGATAGATGCAAGAGGCGAGCAGCCGCTCAAAGTAGCGCTCTGTGGAAGAGGCCTATGTTCAGCAGTGAACGTAGATGATGATAATTGGATTTGTAATGATTTTATATTTTAGCAGGTTCTCTTTCCCCTACAATAATTTATAAATAGCCTCGCGTGAACACAATATTTATGAATCGGAATCCAAATCCAGTAAGATTTTCTTGACTTCGAGAGAGATGTAGTTATCTACTAGCTAGGCATGGATCGCTATAATATAAATCATAATTGTTATAAATAAATAAATAAATAATTATGTGTGGACATTTCACACAGCGCCATCTAGCGCCAAACTAAGCATAGCTTGTACTATGGGTACCAGAGAACTGATACAATACTTAAAATATTTTTTTTGTAAATACATATTTAGAATACAATATAACACCCAGACACAGAACAAACACCTATGTTCATCACACAAATATTTGTCCTGGGTAGGAATCGAACCCACAACCTACAAATCAGAAGGCAGAGCTACTACCAACTGTCTATCAGGCCAGCCACCTGCCAAGAGTGGTGATTATGGAAAATTCACCCCTATGATAATCATCCAAAGTGACGTTTAATGGGGATATGTTCATGCGCACAACATGAATATAGGTCTTCCCCTATAAAACGCCATAATAAAACATACTTTGTACATATACAAATATTCGCACAATACGAACACGATACGAACACGGTACGATACTACTACGAATAGTATGAATGTTAAACTAATGTGAATTCAATTTTTTAAATGTCTTGATGTGCATATTATTTTAATTCCTTTTTTTTAAATAAATATTTTAAAATGGTTCAAACCCATTGTAAAAGTATAAGAATATAGTATGGAACTTCCTTGGTGCGAAGTCATTACAGGTAGGCACGAAAATGTATCAAGTAATTTATTTCACTACCAACAGATGGCGTTAGTAGAAAAAGTAGCTCGCGGTGTCGTGCAATAATTAGGATTATATCCGGCTCGTACGACCTCGTTTGGTGTATGCAACTAGCGAGTAGTTTTTTTTAAATAACGTGAATAGCCGCAAAAATCAGTGGCCTCACGTTGTGATCTCATACGGGTAAAAGCAGGCTAAAGTTTTTGTACTTGATCAATCATCAGTCCTCAGAATCATACTAGGTGGCAGGACTTTTCTGCAAAGTTCATCGAGGTAGGTACCACCGCTTTGCCAGTTATTCTGCCGCCAAGCAGTAGTGTGCAAGCACTACTGTGTTCCGGTTTGAAGGGCATTGTAGCTAGTGAAAATACTAGGCAAATGAGACTTTATGATCTGGTCACACAGTCTAGTAATCTTATTACTAGACTATAATACTGAGTGAAGTCTCAGGATGACGTGCGCAGTGCAGTGTCACGCAAA